>KV010077.1:14741-49989 GCA_001598015.1 Dorcoceras hygrometricum
CGGCCACGGTTTGGGCCAAGGTTGGTCTTGTTAGAAACGCCTGGACCTGGGGGTGGTCCAAACGGAAGGGCTCCGGCAGTGGTGGCCGGAGCAAGGAGAACGAACGAGAGTACCAACAGGTGGTCGTGCGGCGCGCAGTATGGCTGGTGCGTCCACTTGCAGCGACCATTTCTCCCTGGTTAGGTCACGGTTTGAGGCAAGGTCGGTGACGTTAGAACAGTTTGGACCTGGGGTGGTCCATCCGGAAGGGCTCCAGCAGTGGTGGCCGGAACAGGGAGAACGAACGTAAACCCGAAGACTGGTCGCGGAGGCAGCTTGTGCAGGAGAGTGTATTTTAGGTTTAGGGTTGAGTGTTTGGTTTGGACCGGTTCGTTTGGGCCGATGGGTCGGTTCAATTGGGCCGGGTTGAGTGGTTTAAGTGTCGAGTCAATATTTGAAGTTTGGTCCGAGTTATTTTATTTTTGGGCCGGGTTATTTTATTTTTAAAGTCCGGGTCGTTTTTGCCGGGTCAAGTCAACTTTTTAAGTTAAAATTAGTTTCGGGTCAAAACTATTTTTGGGTCAATGATTTTAAGTCAAAATCTATTTTAAGTTGCTGGAATTTTTAATTTAAATTGGGTTTTTAGCCAAATTAGTGGACTTTGGGCCGATATTTATTTTTAATGAATTTTAAGCCTTTTTAACGATATTGGGCCGAGTCCTTACAATGAATTTAAAAGGGTTTGTTCTTAGTCTTTGGGCCAAGATAAGTTGGGCTTAGGATTGTTCTAAGTTTGAGTTGAGGCCTTGGGGACTTAGAATTAGTGGGTCAGTCGCTTGAGCCAGTCCTTGATCGGGCCGAAGAAAAATAATGCATAGGCCCATAAATATACTTTTAATGTTATATGTATCAGGTTATGTATTTTAAGTATGTAATGTTTTAAGAAAATTAGAATATATTGATGGGCCAAAGTTTTAAAGTTGCATGATTTTTATGAAACGCATGCATCATGAAAGTTTAAATTATGTTAAGGCATGTATGAAAATGTTTTTGAGAAATTGAAGTGTGGTGAGGCAAAGTAACGATGGGAGTTAGACGGGTAGCCGGGCCCGGGGATCCCCTGTTAATGTATAACGATTATGAGCCTATGGATCCATGTGATCACGACATGGTGAAGTGCCAAGCATAGAGGTGTGACATATAGGGATCCCGAGGTAAGGTCGGGTGAACCACACCGCCACGTACGTTGGTTTATAGATTGATCAATCGAATTTAACGGCTCTCACTTCATGGATACGACTCACATGTTCTTTTAAGTTATGCTATGTTTATGCTATGCTTAACATATATGTTATGATGATTTATGTACGACTACAGCATGATTTAATGTTTTAAGATCTTTTAATGCACGCATGTCATGAAAATTATGTTCATACACTTATGTGCTTGTATGTGGTTTTACTATATGTACCTTGCTATTAGCGGATATAGCATGTTGGGCCTTTAGGCTCACTAGGTTTATATGGTGCAGGTGAGCATGATAATGTTGATGATATTAATACGACCGGCGGTGAGGACGTCTGATGCTCCGCTGCGGCTGTTACCCCATGACCGCTTAGTTTTTTTAAATGCTTGAAGTTTATGTTTCATTATTTATAGCTTTTATTAGATGTTATTCCACGTCGGCTTAAAAAAAATTTTTTTTTTAGAGGTTTAGTATGTTTCACTTACGGCCTGTGCACCAGGTCAAACTTGGGCACGACACCAGCTTGCATATCAGCTGCCATCAGATTGTGCAAACTTTCGACTAGCACTGCTCTTGTATTCTGATTCGCTCTGTTCTTCTCGTCAAGAGCACCTTTCCTCTCACATGCTCGCTGCGCTCCTCTCATATTCAGCTTGTGCTACTCCTCATGATATAAAGCCTATGATCTATTAGATTCGTTGGACAAAAATATGCTCTGGGACTGCACATCAATGTTAAACCGTTAGTGACATAATAACATGTTTTGTGTTAATCAAAATTAAGATTCTGATATGTAAAAACAGATCCAACATCCTCAATGTCGATCGCTCGGTTCACAGCATCAGCATAGGTTCTGCACACCAACGGAAAAAGATCCAACCTCCAAAACTCCAAGAACTTGTTCGTTTCGACCTCTCTTGTCCAGCGACATGAGGGACATAAGCGAGAAGGAAAGAAAACTGTCTAGTATACTCGGCCACCTTCAAATCCCCTTGCACCAGGAGTTCAACTCGCGCTTCTTGATGTTGTAGTACGACTCGGGAATGTACTCATGTCGAAACACGGCACAGAAGCTCTCCCACGAGATCACCAAACCCATCTCTGACATCGCTCGGGAAGTACTCTTCCACCAGCACTACACATACTCTCAGCTGGAAAGTTTCCAAACTCAGTCTCCTCTCCTCATCATATTGCAAACGGTCAAATCAGTCCTTCCACCCTCAACACTGGTGAAGGTAGGAGGATTCATCAGTTGGAACCTAGCCAGAACACAGCTCCACATCATCTATCTTTCAAGTCAGGTTCTCCACCTCAACCTCGGTCTGCCTCGTCCTACGGTGCAAAGGAACACTAGGTCGAGCTGCGTCCTCACTCTCATCATTATCCAAAGCTCTCGGCTCACTCACTACCTGCCTACCAGCTCTAACTCTCCTCCTCGGCAACATCTACGAGATGCCCAAAGGTAAGAACAAAAGCAGGTAAATCAAGTAGTCAAGCACATGCAGGAGGACAATCACTGTGCCTAGACTCAAGTGTGATAGAAAAAGAAATCGAGCTTATCCCAATTTAAGCTCTGATACCAAAAATGTCAGGCCCGGTGCTCATAATACAGAAATAAGCACACAATTAGCACTAAAATGCGGAAGCATAAAAAATGGATAAAATTTTTCTTTGCCTAAACAGAAAATACGTTTTTCAAATTATTCGCATACTTCAAAATACTGAATTTGATTCAACATTCGATCGTAAAAGAAACAACATCATCTCATAAATCATATATGTATATATCAAACTCAAATAATCGAACAAGAAGTAGACTGTCAGGCCTATGCTAATCAAAAAATATTAACAGCACAAATAAGCACATAATCGCGGAAGCATAAAAATCGGGCTTAAAAATTTTTCTAATATTTGGGCCCGAACAATAAAACATTCATTCAAAATATTCATACTCAAAATGGGATTTAACTCAAAATCCAACAACTAAAGCAACTCATGCTAAATCAAAAAATATTAACAGCACAAATAAGCACATAATCGCGGAAGCATAAAAATCGGGCTTAAAAATTTTTCTAATATTTGGGCCCGAACAATAAAACATTCATTCAAAATATTCATACTCAAAATGGGATTTAACTCAAAATCCAACAACTAAGCAACTCAAATAACAGATCCCCAAATACATAAAAACTCAGGACATCCCCTGGTTTATTACATAATACAGTACAATTGGGAATCCAACGAAATGGGGATCGACCAGCTGGCACTCCTCTCTGTCCAGCCTGGTTACCTGAAGAACCTACAATGGACAATACAGATCCAAGCAACACAAAAACAGGAAAAGAATACGAGTTCAAACCTCAGTACGAAGAGCACTAACTAAACAACAATTCATAAACATGCAGTATTCTAAGTCATGAATGCATGTGGCTGCCAAGGAATCGGTCATCTAGGCCAACGAGTCAGCTGAAAAATCGGGTGAGCCTCTATACCACGCACAACCAATCAGCCGGTGGAAATCATCGGTCCATGATATTCAGGTCTGGCCACTCAATTAACCATCACAGCTCGGTGGTATTCAGACACATCAGTCGGTCACCACTCCGATGATAGCATTGTGCCTTTCAGGCGCGACACATCTGCCAGCCGGTCACAATGTGGCTCTCAATCGGTCATCAATCAAATCTCAGGCTCAAGATGTATGCATGAATGCCATTAAATTCAAATCTGATTTAAGCATGCATAATTCACGTAAAACAGAACAAATAAATCATACAGTGAGCCAAATCTATTCACGTAAATCACAGAATTCACAGAACACAGTTCATGCCTCAAAATACTAACATGCTTATTGCCAAAACTGTTAACAGAAGCTCAAACCGTACCTCAAATCTCAGATTCTACCTCAACAGATCTCACCAGGGCACGACAACCTCAGCCTGCTCAAGTATGCTTCCTCGCTGGTCCCGACAAACACATCAGAAACTGCCTGGGAGCTCAAATCTGTAAAGGCATCTCATAACTTTTTGCTCATATTTGCACTCCTATAATTCACTGCCTATGGTTGGAAACTCAAATCTGGTTCGACCACTAAGCAAAGGTTCTAACAGCTAAATCTAAGCTTAGAACGGTAGGAATCACTTACCCAGAAGCTCAAATCTGAACGGGGAAAAACATCGACTGGAAATCACAAAGCTCGAACCAGCAACTACTTTGCCCCTCTTCCTAAAGTCGATCTACAACTCCAAACTGATATCAATCGAAAGAGCTAAGCAAGGCGAAACTAGCGCCACCAGTCTTGCTTCAAGAAACGGCGGAAATCTAACGGAGAATGGTTCGGGTGAACAGTAAGGGTTTCGAAGTGAACGGGGTAGACGATAAGGAAATATTGGGGTCAAAATACGCTAAGTGTTAATCAACACTTGTATTTAAATCCTCGATTCAAAGCCTACAGTGAAAGTCAACACCGACATATTCAGATCCCAGCATTAGATCCTAGCGCTAACTCAAATCTGGGTTGTAACACTAAACGCGTGCAACTAAACAAAACGGTGTCGCACTGTCTCACATCCGAAACAGATCCCACTATAGCCCATCCAAATCTGGGTAGTACTAAACTGTTGACTAACAAGTGGCTTCTCCTCGTGACTCACATATGCGCGCACCCGCTAACAGATTCCACTCGCTAGCGCCACATCTGAAAACGCGATACGACCTCAAATCTGAATTATTTCCAGAATCAGATCCCGATAGAAGCACTTATCAAATGAACTCCAAATTTGACGTAGGTTTCACCCGGTAGCGACCAGCAACTCAAATCTGATAAGCTCTACGTCAAATCTGAAAAGTCACCAACCAGACTTGACTAAAATTCTCAAGTCCGAAATTCCAAAAATCACGTCTCCCGTGACTAATCCTCAACCAAATCTGATTATCAGATTAATCACTAATTACCCAATCTCAATCCTCACATAGACACTACACAGGTCATCCCCTGGCAATGAGTCGATACGATGTATACATAACCAGGACACTCAACGCCTATGGGGCTCCACCAGGTGATGCACCACTCGAACCAGCTGATCTACCTGAAAACCTGCAATGGTCAAAAACACGAACAAAGCGGCCACAAGGGAAAAACAAACGAGGACAAACCTCAGTCGAAGAGCAATCATAATACAACAGTCAAACACAACATGCAATATAACATGTCGTGCAATGCATGACAGGTACAATGAATCATCAGAATGCAAAGCACATCGACTCAGCTGGCAATCATAAAAATCATAGTGGCCACAACACATGTGAGTGTATGGGTGCTACCCGGTCGTTCTCACATGCAGTACCAGTAGCACAAACATCAAGCTCAACCCAATTGGTGCCTTTCAACTCTGTGAGGGGTGGGAGCTACCCATTGGTCCTCATGACGACATCAATCTCGTAGCTGGGAGTCGAGGATACGGGAGCCGGCTGACACCTCATCATATTATTCAAAAACAGCTTACTGGTACTATACAACAACATAACAATAAATTCTCAAAGGATTCAAGCTCAACATGATATGTATGTATGCAATTCCAAAAGCAAAATCAAAGAGCAGGATACAACATAAGAACAGAACATCAAATGTATCATCATGAAACACATGACTTGGCAACTCATCACACAACCACAGACACAACAATATACTCAAGAAAATCAGCTCGGAAACTCACCACAAGCACAAACAGCTACGGCAACTTAAAACACAGCTACGGTTCAACATCAGCACACACAGGTATATTCACATGCCTATCTCAAAGCTGTAATCACAATCTTGATTCGTACCTTATTCAGATTTTACCAAATACCTCAACTCAAAGTTCACGGCTGAAAAAGATTACACGCACACTGTCCCGCCAGCTCTCGGCCAACAGCTCAGGGCCAGCAAGTCAAGGAAAAAACCACAAGAGAGTTACAAATCTGTATAACATCTAAGAAATCCGCTCGAGTCCAAGCTCAAAAGCTCATGGACGAAACTTCAAAATTCGGCCAGCCTATACTCAACCTCATAAATCAAAACCTATCTCAAAACATAACGACGAAGGGTCGAAAACAACACTTAAAACCTCTGTTACCTGAAATGAAGTTCAACTCGGCCGGAAATCACGAAATACATCTCATGAAGCTTCTCTTCGACTTCCTCAGTTCGGCCTCCTCACGACTCCAAACTGGTACAGAAATGTCATGCTTGAAGATAGGTTTCCAATCGTAGTACCTTCGCTCAAAACTGATAGGCCAATAACTGGAGATCGGGAAATACCAGGTCGATGAATATTGTTATCGATGAGGGTTTCAGGAAAATATCTGTCGAACACTCTGGAGGTGATAAGGTTTGTGAGGTTCTCAAAAAAAAAAACTAAGTGTTGGTCAACGAGCGGGTATAAATACTGAAGTTCTTCAGATATGAGCTACAGTGTTTTCAGATCAGCTCGGGCATCCAAACTGTATTCCGCTCAGGCATGCAGTTCAACAACATAGTCAATCATCTCACACTCCCAACAGTTTTCATCACAATAGATCACGCTCGCAAAATAGATCACGCTTGCATAACACAGGTCAGCTCTCGCTCTCTAATCAGCTCTCGCTCGCTAATTAGCTCTCGCGCATAGTTCAGATCTCGTCGCACGCCTTCTACTCACAACAGATCACAGCAGCTATAAATATCCAGATTAGGTTACGCGCTCAGACCAACTCAGATCATTCAGCGTAGTTTACGATCTTCAGAACAGTACGTGTTAATTGGATCAGCATGCACCTCAAGAGCTTAGCTTACACCGCTCAGCTCAACACAGGCCGACCAGATCAGATCACGCACATCCACAACAGTTCACAGTACTCAGATCAGCACACACCTAATCTGACCATACGAAACAGTACCCACCATGCATAGTAGTATCAGATCACACCCATAGATCAGATCAAGCTTGTCAACTCGCACGCTTCAAAAAACTTTCGACTACTCTGATCATCCACTCAGCTCACGTCCGGCCCAAATTCCACTCAACAGCTCTGTAACGCCCCAAAAATCCATAGGACGACATATTTGAGCATTTTCTATTTTAAGGGTCTATCTAATATTGCAGTTTCAGCCTTAAGTTTATTTTAAATTGTTTTAAAAAGTTGATTTTCAGTTGTTGTTTTGAGGCATGACGCGGACGGTTTCCAGGCAGCTGTCGCCCGAGCACAAACACGAGCATATTTCAGCTTTTTGTTTGAAATTCCATCGGCTGGACAAAAATAGTTCCTTTTAAAAAGTTTGGTAAAGTTTTCAAATGCAAAATAATGGTAAGGAGTATTTGACAAATTCCTTTGAAAAGGACACGGGTTGGTAGAATTCCATGCCTACTCGAGTGTTAATACCTACTACAAATCATATCTCGTATATGATTGTTTTTGTAAGCAAGAAAGTTTCATTGTTGTCCAGAAATTTCCCTCTTTTTCTCTAAAAATTTCAAGGTGCTCGTGGTGGTGCTTGTGGAGAACTCCTGTCGACACCGGCTGCTCTTGTGTTTCGCAGTAAAGGCAAGTAAAGGCTGATTCTTTCTACGCCATTTTAAAGCATATATATTGTTCCAGTGCATGATTGTTGCCTGTTTATGTTAACGATAAGTTATGTTCATGTTTAAGAAAATTAAAGAATGACGGGTTCAAAGTTATGTTTCTGTTTCTGTTTCAAAGCTTTTATAGAGTGCTTCGATAAAGAAGATGATGTCGTTTTAAAATAAAATGCTGAGCAGTCGGGTTTAAGTGATTCCATGTTCAGGAAAGTTCTTCTGGTGAATTTTATCTTTAAACCAGTAGTCTTCGCTTCAGCTGATGTCTTCTGCATCCAAGTCTCCCAGATGTTCTAAGAAAGTTAGATGTTTAAAAGTACGATGAAGTTAGCTTTGATTCCAGTATGTTTAAGAATGTTCTTTCTTGCTGTAGTTGTAATGTTAGAATTTGATGATTTTGTAACCAGTAGTTGTTAAATTGAATCAGTGTAAAGTCTGGTTTAATGGACAACGGCTGGTAGCGAAATCGTTGTTTTGATATTACAAAGATAGCTAAATTTTCAAGTAGATGCACTGTTCACCAGCAGCTGCATTTTCTTTGTTTTAGAACCAGCAGCTGCATTTCATTTGTTTTAGAATCAGCAGCAGCGTCGTTTTGTAAAACCAGCAGGTACCATTCTTTGTTATAACCCAGCAGGTACCATTCTTTGTTAGAAACCAGCAGGTACTCTTCTTTACGAGAAATCAGCAGATGCATTTCCCAGTTAAAGTTCAGTCGATGCACTGTTCACCATCAGGTGCCTTCCTTTGTTTAGAAACCAGCAGTCGTGTTTCGTTATTTTAAATCCAGCAGTTGCACTGTTCCTTTGAGGCACTGTTCATGCGACTGGTTGCGATGTTGCGACTGGTTGCTATGTTGCGACTGGTTGCTATGTTGCGACTGGTTGCGATGTACATAGGATGCGATATTGCGACTGGTTGCTATGTTGCGACTGGATGCGATGTTGCGACTGGTTGCTAGGCTGCGACTGGTTTTTGCTTGCGACTGATTCCTTTCCCCTTAAGTACTTCACTGCTGATTTATATCCATCGTCTAGTTTTCTTCTACCTGCTGATCGCCTTACCAAACGACTGGTTGTTATTGAACCAACGACTGGTTGATCTACTGTTACTCCGTTGACCAAATTAATTGTGTTGACCACCGACATATATATATACCCAACTACTGACATATAGCGTCTGATTCTTTACCAACAGCTGAATTTGTTCATTCCCGTTGCGTCGACAGCTGAGTTGATCAACAATTGTTCACTTCTAAAGTACTATTCCTATAGTGTCAGCAGTTACCCGATAGCACTACTGTTCCAAAGTCACGTCTGTTTCACTGTTAATATCCTTACAGCTGTTTTACGATAACGATATTGTTTCCTTACCAACAGTTGATTCCTTTTAGCGATAACGGTGAACAGTAAAGATCTGGTTTGTCTCCCAGTATAGTTCCACTTCGTCGTGTCTGTTTCTATTCCAGCGATAAGTTCAGTAGGTGTACCCGATACTCAGTAAAAGTTTTAAAGAAGTTTTAAAGAAATTTTAAAGAAAGAATTTCGAAAGCACTGTGAACCCGAACTCTGATTTCAAACCTGATTTCAACCAGTTATGAGTTTAAAGAAAGAATGTTTCAATTTAAGGATTTATGTCAAAGATAGCAGACGGTCGATATGGGAAAGGTGAGCAGCTGATTGTGTGTCAGATGCCCTTTCATATGGGAAAGGTGAGAAACTGACTGTGTGTCAGATGCCCTTTCATATGAGCTATATGCTAGATACTGAATTCAGTAGTCATGTGATTAAGTGCAAACGAAAAAGGGCCTAATGTAGAAATTCCGAGCCATAAATCACAATTTCAATAAGAATGGGATCTGGGTCGTTTTTCCCCATTTCCAAGTTTAATGAAAGAAAGTTTATGAAGTTGATGAATGACTTCCGTTTTAAACTGTTATGCTATGTTTCATATGTCTGCCTGCATTAAGTGATTTTGTTATCCTCAGATTTTACTTGCTGAGCCCCTAGGCTCATTAGTTTTAAAATGGTGCAGGTGGAGCAGAGCTGGGGCAGGCGGGAGACAGTAGTTGAACCAGCTGTGGTGATTGTGTTTATCTAAGGCCGATGTTTCCGCAGAAGCTGTTGTTGTTTTTTTTATCTTTTGTTAAGTCTGTATTAGATCCATTACAACAATAGTAAATTCATATAGAATTTCAGAGGTTGTAATATCGCACTTTGCATTTTGACAACTGATAATGAGAAATTGTTTCAGCTGTCTCAGTACTTGGCGCCATTTTGTTGTTTGCGTTTCGAATTTTTATTTTTAGTCATAAGGGATACAACTTATGACATCTTCCATTCAGCCCTTCTTTTTTTGTTATTCACTCGTGACCCCATGAGGATTGGGGCGTCACAAGCTCTCACTAAAGCTGATCGTCCATTCAACTCACAACTAACCCGAAAGCTGCGAAGATCTTTCGCCAAAGTTGTTCTTCTCCCTTAGCTTACACCTAAACTGATTTCAGTGAATAACACGGAACAACACCCCTGATCTTACTACTCAGCTCAGAATGCTGCTTAACTCCCCAAAGCTGAATCCAATTATGCCTCACTACACAACCTGATATCACCTCAAAGCAACCATCTAGCCAGATCTCACTACAATAGATCAGATCACACCATCCGTACTGGCTATGCTCAACACCACTCATCTCAAAAGACTCAGATAAGGTCGCACCCTATCAAATCAGCTGGATGCTCTATTCAGCTTACGACATCCAAATCAGTTTGCGATACTCTAAGATCACAACTCACACACTTGGAACATCTCACGACAATAGATCAGATCACGTCTGTTGTCAGGCCCGGTGCTCTAATACATCAATTGTCACAATTATGCGGAAGCATCATAAAAATATGGGCTAAAATTTTCGAATATGGGCCTGATCCAATATCATTCAAAATACATTCATACTCATAATAAGAGTTTAACTCAAAACTCATACAACATACAATAAAACAAGTAGTCAATCAACTACGGATCCTCCAATTAAATAAAGGCACATGACATCCCTTGGCTCAATATATATATGTCAATACAACTGAGACTCAAATCAAAAAGGGGATCGACCAGATGAAGCTCCACTCTGTCCAGCCTGGTTATCCGAAGAACATGTAATGGCCAACGCCGACTAAAGCAGTCCAAAACAGGAAAAATAAACGAGGTCAAACCTCAGTACGAAGAGCACAATAAAAGCATCTATCATATCAGACAATGCAATATCTCAATCGTGCAATGCATGACAACGGTAGAAAATGCACAACGACTCAGCTGTGCAGATCTCATCAGTCATCATTATCTTGTGATCTTCAGGTGCATCGACTCAGCCGACCATCACAAGACAGTGGTATTCAGGCGTGACGACTCAGCCGGCCACCACATAAAAAGCAGAGTTGGACCTTTTAGGCTCGACGACTCAGCCGGCCGATCACAATGTGCAAAGGAACTCAGTTCTCAAAGAAATCAGGCTCAATATGTATGCGTGAATGCATAGCAGACTCATGCTTAAAATCATACATATATCTCACGCACAAACAGATATGAGCACAAAATCATCATACAATCAACACAAAGCATAGCAGCTAATACACGAAAGAAATATCCTAAAGCTAGATAACAAAGCTGCTAATTCTAGCTCAATTCATACCTCAATTCAAGCTTTGACTCAGCCGGCCGATCACAATGTGCAAAGGAACTCAGTTCTCAAAGAAATCAGGCTCAATATGTATGCGTGAATGCATAGCAGACTCATGCTTAAAATCATACATATATCTCACGCACAAACAGATATGAGCACAAAATCATCATACAATCAACACAAAGCATAGCAGCTAATACACGAAAGAAATATCCTAAAGCTGATAACAAAGCTGCTAATTCTAGCTCAATTCATACCTCAATTCAGCTTCTACCTCAACAGATCTTACAAAAACAAGGGCGCAGCAACCGGCACAAGTCTACTTCCCTAGCAGCTCCACGACGAACTCAACAGAAGCTACTACCAGCTCAAATCTGTTAAGATATCTCAATATCAACTCAATCTAAACTCATACAACTTAAATTCTAAAGCCTCGTAGCTCACTCAGCTACCTTCACTCTACAGAGCACCTTTCAGCTTTCAACGAAGCTTAAAATGGAAAGAAATCACTTACCCAAAGCTGCTAAAGAACAGACGAACTACGGGTTAAAAATCACGTAGATACACGAACACTGCAACAACTTTGCACTCCTCAAATCCGACGACTCCAGTCTCCAAACTGGTATCAATCGAACGCTCTACAGAAGAAGAGCTCAGCGCTACCAATCTTGCTCCAAACGACGGCGTAAAACGACGGCAATCGACGGAAATAGGGTTCGGATGAACAGTACCACTCGAGGGTTATCGGGGATGAAGATAAGAAATATCAGGTTAAAAAATACTCTAAGTGCTGATCTACACTTACTTAAAATTCCTCGAGTCCAAACTACAGTGAAAGTCAATCACCGAAAAATTCAGACCCCATCGCTAAGGCAGAAATCCCTCAAATCTGGCCTTAGCTGACACTCACATCTGACTACACTATCTCGGGTCTGACTCTCCAAACAAAACATGCGCTTCTAATCAAAAGGGTGTCGCGCTACTTAACAAAACGACATAGCATAGGGGTCCCGCTCTCGCAACAGATCCCGCTAACGCTCATCCAGACTTGACCACATAAACGCTCACATCTATTCACGCCCGCTAAACAGATTTCACTCACTAGCGTCAAATCTGAAAACACGATATGACACCGCATTACCTCTTGCACGCCATATCTGACTAGCACCTAAACGACAGCGTTCGCTCCCTGCTCGCGGCAATTCACGCAAACCTGCAAGGGACACATCTGAACATCCAGATTTCACTCAAATCTGAAATTCTGAAAATCACCAAATCCTCAAATTTGAAAACCCAATAATCAGAAACTCAATTAGATAATCCCAATCCAAAAATTATTAGCTAATAAATCGTACTCGTCCTCGAAATCAACTCGTAGCACCAGATTCAAAAATAACAAGGAACAACAATCACAACAAAATGGCATTCTCACGGCACAGTATACTAGAAACCATTCCAAAAGCACCCATGCCATACTACCCAGCATACTCAATGCTAAACAAACCACTAATCAACAACACAAATCATTCAAACACGAGATAAACATTCCAGAAAGTTACCTGGAATACTACTGTCAACGCTCAAATAGATGAGGCCACTCCTGTCTAATCTTCTCTTCAACTTCTCAGGTAGCTTCCTCACGATCATGCTAGCTCCATTGGACCATCACCAATAGAATAACCTCCAGGATCTGCACCGGATATTCAACATAACGCAAGGTAGAATCCAGTTCAACTTCATCAGTCCTCAACACATGGGACGGATCTGGCTCCTATTTCCTCAACATTGACACATGAAACACGTCATGCATCGCTGCTAACTCATCAGGCAGCCTCAATCTATAAGCCAACTGTCCGATCCTCTCAACAATCTCAAAGGGAACAACGAATCTAGGATCCAATTTACCCTTCAATCTGAATCTCATCACGCTCTTGAAAGGAGAAACTTTGAGAAACACTCGATCGCCAACCTAAAACTCCAAAGGTCTGCGTCTTCTGTTGGCATAGCTAGCATGTCGATCTTGAAAAACTTTCATCCTACTCCGAATCAACTCAATATGATCCTTCATGTGCTGCATAAACTTAGAAGTATACAACTGCTTCTCACCAATCTCTTCCCAGCAGATTGGTGATCTACACTTACGACCATACATCGCTTCAAAAGGTGCCATCCCAATCGTCACCTGGTAGCTGTTGTTATAAGAAAACTCAACTAAGGACAAGGAATCCTACCAGCCACCACTGAAATCCAATACAACTGCTCACAGCATATCCTCTAAAATCTGAATGGTCCTATCAGATTGACCATCTGTCTGTGGGTGATAGGCTATACTCATAGCAAATCTCGAACCCATAGCTGTCTGCAAGATCTTCCAGAATCGGGAAGTAAATTTCGGATCTCTATCAGACACTATCGAAATCGGCACTCCATGTAATCTCACCACATGATCAATGTACAGTCGCGCGCTATCTTTTTCATCGAGCACCTCACATCGTAGGGAATGAAATGGTATGAGTTTGAGAGTCTATCAACAACAACCCAAACAGAATCACATACCCTACTCGATCGAGGCAAATGAGTTACAAAATCCATGGCAATGTGCTCCCAGTTCGACTAGCTCCTAGATTCATTGGACCCTTCGAGATTGTTGAGAGGATTGAATCCTTGGCATATCGATTGCAGTTGCCTGCTGAGTTAGCAGTGATGCATGATGTGTTTCATGTGTCAATGTTGAGAAAATATGAGCCAGATCCTTCCCATGTGCTGAGGACCGATGAAGTTGTGCTGGATCAAACCCTGAGTTATGTAGAATATCCAGTGCAGATTGTGGATAGGAAGGAGAAGCAGCTGAGAAATAAGACTATCTCATTGGAGATGGTCCAATGGAGCAATCATGGCCAATAGGAAGCTACCTGGGAAGTTGAAGAAAAGATGAGAGAGGAGTGGCCTCATCTGTTTGAGCATATACAGTACTGATTCAGGTAATCCTCTAGCTTGTTGATTTGTGTTATGAGTGGTTTTGTACTCTTGGTGATTGACCTTGTTAAGTATTGATAAATGTTGGAATATTATGTGTTCTAGTTTTTGGGAGTTTTAAAAAAAAATTTATTGTGTGCTCTGATGTTCTTTCAAAATTTCTTTTTGTGAGGAAAAATGTCAGCTGGTGCTTTGTTTTTAAAATGATTTCAGCTTACATTATAAAGATAGGGAGAGTAAGGATTTTAGAATTGCAGAGCATTGTTCCAAAAGAATGTGCAGTAATATGATTTCTGACGAGCTGACACGGATCATGCGTGATCTGTGTGTATGCCAAGATCTTTAGTTTTGCTATGGGACAAAATTGAAGAGAAACAAAAGAGATTCTGTAAATTCATTATTATTTATCTCTTAATCTTAGTAATTTGAGAATATTTTTGAAGCACCATCTCAGATTTGGCTCTGTTTTTCAGCTCAGATCGCGACTCTTTTAGTGCGTGATCTGTTTCTCTCAATGTTTTGCAAAAGCTGATACTTCTTGCATTCGTATCTATGCTACAAATTGTTTTTTAGTTTTAAAACTCATGTTTTGAAGTATAAGGGGTGTAATGCATTTTAATTTTCAGTTTACATCTTCTATCGAGCTGACACAAATTACGTGTAATCTGTGTGTACGCCATTTTCTCTGTTTATGGTTGTGCTGATCAATAGCGCATGGGAAAGCAACTGAGAAACATGGAAGAAGTTCTGTTAATCAATTTTCATTTATCTCCTAATCTGAATAGATGAGAATTTTCAGTAGCATACGATCAGTTCTATCAAAATCATATCATTTACTGCATAAGGTAGTCCGTAATCTGTTTTCGTTTCGAAAACTGAAAACTCCTTGCTGATACAGTTCTTGTTGTTTCAGCTTAGAGAGAGTTTTTTTTTAAAAAAAAATATATTAAAGGGAAGGCCGTGTTTCGATCTCTTTTTGATTCCCACAAAAAGGGGGAGAATTTGTTAGATCATGCATCTATTATTCCAAGTTTTATGTAAATCAAAAAGGGAGAGATTATTGGGATCTGTGTAACAAATCCAGATCTGAGTTTTGAGTTATAAAAAACTTGTTGCCATGTTTCTAAATTATTTACTAAGTGTGCAGGCAAGCTGGAAACATAACAAGACAAATCTCGGACGAAAGGAAATGCCAACGAGAAGATTTCAAATCACAGCTTTCGTATGGAGCAGTTCAGCTGAGAGCAGATCAGAGAAATTCAACTCAGCTGAGAGCTGAACTGCCTGGAGCATTGAAGAAATCAATTAAGCTGAGAGCTGAATTGACTGGAGCATATCAGAAAAGTTCACAGCTGGATCAGTAACTTAGACGAAAGCTGGATCAACAACGGAGACGTCCAAAGCTGAGTCAGCAGATCGTAATCACGTGAAGGATAATCTGGATCAGTAAGCTGTGACGAAAAGCTGAATCAGATCTGAAGAGAAGATCAACTAAAAGCTGGATCAGATCTGAAGAGAAGATTAACTCAAAGCTGGATCAGATCTGAAGAGAAGATCAACTCAAAGCTGGATCAGATCTGAAGGATCGATGCAGACGGATGAATAAGTTTGAATAAGGAAATTCAAACTGATGTATTGTCACATCAGTTCACAAGAAGACGAAATGCATTAAATAGCTACACCTACCCATATACTATAAAGGACGAAAAGTACACACAATGTCAGAATGCTACAGAAGCTTTACAACGAATAGAAGTGTGTGTTCAACGCTATATCAGAGTGGAAATCTATTTATACAAGAAAAACTGATGAAGAAGAGAGATGTTAAAAAGAAAGGAAAAACGGGAAGAAAAACAGAGAGGCGAAGCAGTCGACTATCAGATCTGAGGAGCTTATTGTAACAGTCGACTGCTGAGCTGAATTTAGCCTTCTAGAAGAACTTCCTAGTTGCGTGAGATTTTATATTCGAGAGTTGAGCTTACACTGTTAATCTCACACACACAGAGATTCACTCACATAATAGCTGAGAGCTGATTAGAATAGTTGAGTGAATCACAAACCAAACACCAAATCCGTCTTGGCACGAAGACATTAAACTTTGTGTATGTAGTCTTTGAACAGAGACGTTAAAAAAGTTCATAGAGTTGGATGAACACAGCTGCGAGCTGGTGTATATTCTAGGAGTTAAGCTTTGGGCAGTGAATAAGTCCCAGCTGAATGGGTTGTACATGCTGATGTATAATCAAAGTCTTCTAGTGGATACCTTCCTACGAGAAGAAGGGGAGATGTAGGAGGATTAAGCTTCGAACATCCAGAAACAACAGCTGAGTAATTTAAGCTTTTCGCATATGTGCATAGAATCTGTTTAAAACCTGTTTTCAACACACCAGTATTTCAAATGTGATTCGTTTATAAAATCAGGGTCCGATTTGGGTGTTTTCCACCTTGGTAGTTTTTTAACCTGACCCGATCTGTTCCATGTGCTCATTTATTTTCAAGAACGCTGAGGTATTGCACCTCACTAGATGTTTCTTTTGCTGATCAGATCTCACAGCCCTTCGGCCTTAGGTGCCCAGTGAGATCTGATCCTTTCCTAACAAGCAAGGCAATGTAGTTCAAAATAAATTTAGGCTGGTAGCGCAAGAATATAGGCAAGAAGAAGGCATAGACATTGAAGAATCCTTCGCACCAGTGGCAAGATTAGAAGCCATTAGAATCTTCCTTGCATATGCATCATTAAATAATTTTAAAGTTTATCAAATGGATGTTAAGAGTGCATTCTTGAATGGCATCCTGAATGAGGAAGTGTATGTCACACAACCTCCTAGCTTCGTAGATCATACCAGACCAGATTATGTATACAAGCTTGAAAAAGCGCTGTATGGTCTGAATAATCTCCCAGATCTTGGTATGATACTCTATCCAAGTTTCTTATTAACCATGATTTTATCATTGGATCCGTTGACAAAACACTATTCAAATTCGTAAAGAGCGAACATGTCTTGCTCGTACAGATTTATGTTGATGACATCATCTTTGGGTCAACTAACCATAAGCTTTGCGATAGATTTTCTAAGTTGATACAGGAAAAATTTGAAATGAGCATAATGGGGGAGTTGACATTTTTCCTAGGATTGCAAGTTAAACAGCTTGAGGATGGTATTTTCATCAATCAAGCTAAGTATACCAAGGAACTTCTGAAGAAGTTCGTTATGGAAAATTGTTCTTCAACCGCCACTCCAATGAGCACCTCCATCAAGCTGGACAAATATGAAGCTGGAACTGCCGTTGAGGTAACCATGTATCGTGGGATGATTGGTTCGCTATTATACCTCACAGCAAGCAGACCAGATATAATGTTCTCGGTCTGTGTGTGTGCAAGGTTCCAAGTTGATCAACAGTCACACTATATGGCTGTTAAACGCATACTTAAGTACCTAAAAGGCACGCAGAACGTGGGTCTTTGGTATCCCAAAGACTCAAGCCTGAATTTAATTGTCTATAGTGATGCAGATTATGCAGGGTGCAAGATTGATCGCCGAAGCACAAGTGGGACTTGTCAATTTCTGGGTGACAGACTAATCTCATGGTTTAGCAAGAAACATACATCAATTTCTACGTCCACCGCTGAGGCAGAGTACCTTGTAGCTGGAAGTTGTTGCTCTCAAATGCTATGGATACAACAACTTCGGGACAATGGCATTGATGCATAGGAGGCACCCATTTTCTGTGACAACACAAGTGCGATTGCGATCACTCAGAACCCACTGCTTCACTCACAAGAAAGCACATTGACATACGACATCACTTTATTCGAGACCATGTACTTAAGAAGAACGTCCGGGAGGAGCATGTGCCAACGGATCAGCAAGTAGCTGATATCTTCACCAAACCTCTGTCGGACGCTAAGTTTTCTTACTTTAGAAAAATTTTAGGTCTCCTTGATATGCGTAATTATGTTATGTATACACAAATTCATGGGGAACAAAATGAGTCAAACAGATAACAAAACAGGTCTGCTGGTTGTCTTCAAGCTGGTATGCGAAATGGACCAGCTTGGAACACATACAGTGTGACGTTATCATGGGGTTTGCCTTATTTGTTTTTCATGATGATAAATAAAATCTAACGGTTGAGAATGGTTTACTTTTGAAACAATTTTAAATCGGACGGTCATCATTCTGGAAATTCAAATGTCTTTTAAATATGATGATGACACGTGTCCCGTAAAAATCCTTCTCTCTCCACGATCGTACATAAACTATTTACTTTACTTTTCACGTAACACTTTCAAAAGCTTTTGCGCAATCGTGATTTCCTGCATCCAAAATCTACTGCATTCTGGTGAAATAATCTTTGCTCTCTCGAAATTTCTAATCCTTTACTGTCAGATATGGCCTCTTCTTTGTTCTAAGTGCTCTACAGGTGGAATTCCAGTCTGTACTCGCTATGAAGCACACTGAAATGTGTCTCATGTTAAAATCTCTGGTGGACACCGGACTTGAAGGCTTCTTAGCAGCCACTGGATCAGTGTACGAAGATGTTGTGGTTGAGTTCTTCGTGAATGCTAAGGTGATAGCAGAAACTATAGTCTGTTTCGTCGCAAATAGGAAACTGATATTGACAAAGGAGATTTTCGTTGAATCTTTTGGACTACCCACTGAGGGGATAACATGCTTTCTCGACTTTCCAAAGGAAAAGGTGGACGACATGAGTATTAGGTTTTCTGCCTCTACGGTGCCATTCCGGGCATCAAGCAAGAAACGAGAAATGAAGATAGAATATCGTCTGTTGCATGACATAGTGGCAAAGGCACTGTGCGCTACGTCAGGATCTTTTGATATGGTGACAAGTGAGAAACTCAATTTCATGGTTGATATTACTGCAGGGGTGAGGGTGAACTGGGATCAGGTTTTGTTCCAAGTACGTTGGGGATGGTCAATCCCAGAAGGCAGTCCCAGGGTTATGCTGTGCATATAAGTATCATTCTGGAGCGTCTGATCAAGGCTGATTTGGGGGGATCAATCAAGCAGCACTCTCAAAAATTCCTCAATGAAAAATCAGTGATGACATACATTAAGAAAAATCTGAAGTGACACCAGCTGGTGAGACCAGCAAGACTTCAGGAGACGTGACCAGTGAAACAGAGGGTGGACAATCCAAAGCAACTAAGACAGTGGGAATGCCGAAAAGGAAACCAGCTGCAGAAAATTGAAAGGCCGAAAATCCAGGTATGGAGAAGAAGAAACAAGCAGAGAGTATGAAGGAAGTAGCTACCTACCAAAAGTGGAGGCTGAGGGATTAACTGCTCCTACGATGTCCAAGTCAGAGACCAGCTCAGACAAAGACTCGTTCCCGTTGGTGACACGCCGAAGGAAACGTCCACAAGTGGAAGATTCATCTGATTCTGAAGATACTACATCTGCTCCATGTATGGCAATAACGAAGGAGCGCAGGACCATGCGCACAAAGACAACACAACCCTCCATTGACAATCGAATGGAGCCCCAACCCAGACTTGTTTCGAGCAATCAAATGGACGATGAAGATCTGTTCACCTATGAAATTCCAAAAGGGACTGGTACCAACTATTGACATAGAGGACAGGGTTGATAATTGATCCCTTCATCATGGCTGAACCGATGGTTAGATCTGAAGAGAACCCAGGGTATGAGACTCAGATGGACCATGTGGGTCCAAATGCTGCTATATCGGATGATGCTCAAGGAGAGGAAGAACGCTCTACTGAAAGGGAGACAAATGAGATGGAAAAATGGGCCGATCAGGAGGGACGCATTCAGCAACATGAGGGCGATTCTCCGATGGATAAGGAGATAGCAACTACTGACCAAGGATTTGAGGAACGCTCTCAGATTGATCAGGATGCCAGATGGACACTGAATGATGATGCCAGGAAAAATCCTGTCCAGGAACAGTGACAGTTGATTCTTCATAATGCATGGGAAGCTATATCCCTTATCATGGCTGATTACGATAATTGGATACACTTCCGGACCACTGAAAGACTCAAGAATGTTTACTCCTTCGAAGATTTAGTCCAGATCGAGAACACAAACTCCTGTTTTTAGCTGAGACTGAAGAAATAAAAGAACTACTGCAGCGCCGGTCTTTGCTGTCATAAAAATTGTATGAACTTGAAGTCCAGAAGTTCTTTAACGAGAACCTGGAAAACTTTAAGAACAATGTATCCTCTGCCCATCGTGACTTCTTGCTTCTTCGCTTTCTTCACAAGGCACTTAGGGATATTACATCAAAGCATCGGGCTGAGCGTACTCTAGCCGGTTTGCAAATTACTGTTCATGAGGTATCGATCCTAAGGGAGGCACCAGTTCACTTACCTCTTCTTGCCATGGAATTTTCCAGTCTGGCCGACCAAGAACAGCCCATGGCAAGGACCACGATTCAATAGATAGTCCAGCAAGTAAATGAGCTTATAGGAATGACCTCTTACGAGCACCGGGCTCAAGGGAATGAGCCACCAGTTCAACAACACGCACATCAAGCGCAAAGACAAAACAACCGGCCACTGTGGATGGTCCACGGACTCTGGAACAACAGCCTCTATGGAAAACGATCATTCTCAAACGCACTCCAGTTTTGGTTCTTCTTGGGAGTTCTCTGTCCACAACAAGGACTGCAAGGATAGTTGTGGTCCCTATAGTGATCCTAGCTTATCTACAAGTCCTACTCTCTCTGGAAAGTTTCCTGTTCGTGATAACGACACTGTAAATAATCTGGGTCCCAATCCTTTTTCAGCAGCAAATAACAGTACGGATCATCAGGGTCAACATTCATTTGAGATGCCGTTAGTTGTATATACCGCTCAATTTAATCCATTTGACAGCAAAGTTCTAGAACAACCGATTTCTTCAGCGGCTCCAGAATCCTTAGCTCCGCAAACTTTACAGTTCATGGATACTACTACCAAGACTCTTACCTCTTTGACAGACCGCGTATCCTCTCTTGATCTGACATATGCACGCATGAAACTCGATACGGACATTACAAGGCATCATACTACACTACTCCAGGATCAGCTCACAAGTGCCGTGGATGGGCTTGAGATAAAAATCGATGTTCTTGAGAATACTCTGTCCAGTAAGTTGGCTGACAGCCAACAAAATTTTGCTTTGCTAGAAACTACCATGGTTTGAAATTATGCAGATAGCCACCAGCAACTAGTAGATGATCTTGCGTTGGTAAAATCTCAGCTCGCTGAAATGATCGACTGTATAAAGGAGCTGAGTGATGCCAAAAAGGGGGAAGGTGGTTCAAGAGGTAAAAAGAGTGAAGTACCTACCAGGAGATCGGGAGGGGAAGGACCGAGCGGTGAACAAAGTTGTATACGTGGTAGAGGACCAAGTCCAAGAGGAGGAAGAGGACCAAGTCCAGGAAGATATAGACCGGGTGAAGATAGTGAAAGATTTAATTACAATAAATGGTTCTAGAGCAAGGGCAGTTTTTTATTTGTTTTTGGACTAAGATATTTAGAGCTAACCTTCTCATTGTAAATTGGTGAATGGTTTATAGAAATCACTTTTTACAACCAGGGTTTTGTCATCACCAAAAAGGGGAAAATTGATAGGAAATTTCAGAAGTTTTGGTGATGAAAAATAGATGAGAAAATAAAATCCATAAAAGAGATAAACTGGACCAAAGTGACAAGATACGGACGAAGCTTAGTAGTTGAACAAAGAAACCAGATCGGAGCAGGTTCCAGCTGGTCAAGAAAAAACCAGCTCAGAGCATTGAGGACAAACCAGCAAAGGGAGTTTGGTCAAGCTGGTTCAGGATATCAAGATGTGCTGGTTTTAAGGACAAACTATCTCAGGAATTTAAGGTGTGCTGACAGATCAGCTGGATACCAAGTCTTATTAATACCAGTTCAAAGATGCAGGGCCATATAAATTGAGAAAGAATGAAGATTAGAAAGCACTGAATCGAATAGCTAGAAATCAGTGGTTTACGATTTTGGGAAAGCTCGCAGATAAGATGTAATGAGTGATTAGCTGGAATACTAGCTCAAAGCAGCTCAAATTTATGGGAACCAGATTGGGTGGCCAGCTAAGATAAAGGTGACGTATCAAATTGAATTTTGGAATGTCTGAAGCCACGTACAGTCAGAAACAAGATATTTGACATCTCTGCAGTGATTTGTAGTCGTTGAAACTACTTTAAGCTTAAACCACGCAGAGATATGGTACAAACTGAATACGGTGCATATTTGCTAAAAATGGCAATGAATTTAATAGAGCTTTACTTTCTTCGTACAAGCATTTAAGGCGTCGTAGAAAATTCAATTTGGATGCATACAACGTGTCTACTGGTAACATTTATTATCGTTTCATCCAAAGGGTATAAATAGAAGAGAAGAGTTGCTGTGAAGGAGTTGGACGACGACGGCACACATCAGAACAACTATCATTCTTATAATCGAACCAGCCCTCACAAGAAAAAGCAGAGTTCATCTTGAACCAGCTTGATACGAGTGACACACGCATCAATTGTCTTATTCGAATCCTGTGTCACATTCTCTTCTATATACACTCTGTAGAGTTGAGCTTCAATTGTAAATCATAGACAGAGAGTAGTGCTAGAGTGGAATAACCAGCTGAGTATTGGGATTGTTGTATTACGAACCAGATCGCGGATCTGTGTTATGTTGGTTGCTAGGAGTTCTCGTGGCTGCTGGTTGCGGGAGTGGGTTTGTACAAAGAGTTGTATAAATCAAAGTCTTCTAGTGTAAACCTTCCCATCGAGGAAGAAAGGGAGACGTAGGAATTTGCTTCGAACTTCCAGAAACAAATATCTCATCTCTACAACTTTTACATTCACGCACTTGATTAAATTTTTCAGCAGATTGAATCGTGTTAAGTCCGCATAAAAATCATTTTATTACACGAGACAACAGTAGACACTGAGAATCTTCCTAGCTGGTAACTAAGCTGGAAGTTTGCTTCAAAGCTGTAAAATCTTTTGAAATAATTTTCAAACAAAATCAGCAAAGGAGTTCATTCACCTGTTGGCGCAGCGGCGGATCCGGATCCCGCTCCTGGGGCACAGCGGAAGATTTCAAAATTTTGCACCAGGAACGGTCAATACACAAAAGAAAATGCAATAAAACATACATAGGATGTTTTAGTTGTGGTACCTTGCTGGCGTCTAGGCGCCTGGCTCCGACCAGTTTCTCAAGAAAACTGGCACTTCAACGGTTGGCGGTTGAGTTCTCCGAATCCGATCCACGACTGGAAACATGGCTCCTTCGTCAGTCTGCACTAGAAGACGTGACGAATTTATCACGGATGGAATCTCCTCGTCGAGGTGGTCGGAACAAGTCCAACCACGGCAGGTGGCGGCGGGCGGCGCGATGGCGGCGGCCGAGAGGGAGGTGGTGAGGAGAGGGAGCGGCGGCTACTAGGTCTAGGGTTTTGAGTTTTGTATGTCTCTCTTAATTCAACCCTAGGCTAGTCATACATAAAGAGGTGTGATGGGCTTGAACCGGTCCAATGGGCCTGGGGCGGGCCCAGGTCCATATGAACATTCGGTTCATTTCCATCACCGTGGCTTCATCATAATTCTGATCGCCAATCAGATCGGACCGATCTACACAGTTTCCAAAACTGAGTATTATGATTCGAAAATAATTTTTCAGACCACCTAGTCCAAATTTGCAGTTTAGCCCCTTCAAGTTTCAAGGATAGTCAAACTAGCCCAAACTTTAGGGAAATTGCACTTTGACCCCTATTGACTTTTATGAAGTCGAACTTCCTAAATTCCTCCTCCTATGCTCAACACATTGAGCTCAATTTCTGTGCGGGAATCGAGAAGCCAATACTTGTGTGACCCTCAATGGTTCAGGGATACAGCTAGCCGTGGGCCCACAACAATTGCGACTCCGAAATCACAATTTCGGACTGACCCATCGGACCATGGTAAAGCGCCTAGCAACATCGCCCCATGATCCCCTAGGTATCACTGATAGTGCCTGCAAGTACCAATCGGTCATGGTTAGCATACAGTACGGTCCTTTCAACACATATATCCCGATCAGATCAACGACCATTGGTAAATCGAGAGTCGCTAGAGATCCAATAACTATGCATACATCTCGGAGATCAAATAGTGACATCGCGTGTGTTACTAGGTAAACCCATTTACCCAAAACACATCTAGTACTCTGGCCAGAGATTTATCACACTATTATCTCCTCAGATAGCATAGGATATCCACGCACAAAGGCGAGCAGTGAATCCTCGACAACGAAGCATCAACTCCTACATGCATCGGGACCTCACCCAATCCCACCATAATGACCCCAACTGAGTCGGTAAACTGGTCAAAGTGAGGCACCTATCATGTAGAGTCTCAATGACGTTTCGAGTAGTGAGGAGTAATCAGTACAACCAAGACCTCGGATTTATCCACTCGACAAATGGTAACGACTTGGAAAGTCCGAACGAGGGTAGTTTGATAGATCACCAGGTCACTATCCATCTGCATGCTCAGAGCATCACAATGTTCCCTACCAATGAAACGTGATACTTCGCATCGCAGACGCTAGTCTCAAGCTTGGGCGGCCTTATCCTCATTTTGACGGCCCAATCGACTAGGAACGAGTTCAGAATACACAGTGACTATTAGATGTGTTTCATGATTGCCATCATATCCACTATCACATCTAACATACACTATGGTGCATTCTAGGTCTTTATCCAACACAATTGTTAACATTATAAATCATTAATGAAGATAAAGAATGCCATAAAGAAATACGAATTTCATAAATAAAGATCGTCATACAAGGAGTCAATAAGAACCCACACGCCACAAGTTGGCTAGTTGGGCATCCACTCTAACAATCTCCCACTTGCCCTATAGACAACTACTCATCAGATGCAGTCCCATTGTTTCGCGATGTTGTTCAAACAACGGTCCTGGCAAGGGCTTCGTAAGTGGATCAGCAATATTGTCTGCAGAGGCGACTATCTCGACTGCTATGTCACCTCTAGCCACAATATCCCGGATTATGTGGTATTTCCTCAGTATATGTTGGATCTTTGGTGAGACCTATGCTCCTTTGCTTGCGCAACGGCACCCATGTTGTCGCAGTACACCGGGACTGGACCAACTCCATCAGGGATTACGCCCAACTCTTGGACGAATTCCTTATCCAAACCGCCTCTTTAGCAGCAGCTGATGCTGAAATGTACTCAGCCTCAGTGGTTGAATCCACGTTAGTATCTTGCTTGGAACTCTTCCAAGAGACAGCACCACCATTGAGCATGAATACAAATCCAGAGGTAGACTTCGAATCATCAACATCACATTGGAAGCTAGAATTTCCAATTCAGTTCACCACCCCCATAGACCATGAACATATTTTTAGTCCTTCGTAAGTACTTAAGAATATCTTTCACAACCTTCCAATGCATTTGGACAGGGTTGGCCTGGTCGCGGCTCGTGACACTCAGAGCATATTCGACATCCGGTCTAGTTGAGATCATGCCATACATAATACTACCTATTGCCGAGGCATATGGCACACGTGTCATTCTCTCTATCTCCGCATCAGTCTTTGGACACATAGACTTAGATAGAGTGACCCCGTGGCACATAGGTAGGTGTCCTCTCTTGGACTCTTCCATAGAGAACCGCTTAAGTATGGTATCGATGTAGGTAGCTTGGGTGAGTCCGAGCATCCTTTTCGATCTATCTCGATAGATCTGTATTCCAAGAATATAGGATGCTTCACCCATGTTCTTCATCGAAAATCTGCTAGACAACCATACTTTAGTTGACTGCAGCATTCCTACATCATTCCCAATGAGTAGAATGTCATCAACATAAAGTACGAGGAACGTCACAGCGCTTTTAACTACCTTCTTGTATACGCATGGCTCCTCGGGATTCTTGATGAAACCAAATTCCTTAATTGTTTCATCGAATCTCAGGTTCCAACTTCGCGATGCTTGTTTGAGACCGTAGATCGATCTCTGAAGCTTGCTACCTTATGCTCGTCCCAACAGATGTGAAACCCTCAGGCTGCGTCATATAGATCTCTTACTTAATGTTTCCATTAAGGAACGTAGTTTTCACATCCATTTGCCATATCTCATAGTCGTACCATGCGGCCATGGCTAGTAGGATTTTAATTGACTTGAACATTGCGACTAGTGAAAAGGTTTCATCATAGTCAACACCTTGCCTTTGAGTGTAACCTTTCGCGATCAGTCGTGCCTTGTAGGTCAGTACCTTACCATCAGACCCAAGTTTTCTCTTGTATATCCATTTACACCCAATAGGAACTATTCCTTCGGGAGGATTAACAAGAGTCCAAACTTGGTTTGAATGCATTGAGTCAATCTCAGACTGCATTGCTTCAAGCCACAAATTAGAATCAGCATCGGAAATTGCATCCTTGAATGTTCTTGGATCACATCCAATAACTTGATCACTTTGATCATCTTCAAGGAGGAAACCATATCTATCAGGAGCCCTAGGAATCCTTTCAGATCTCCTAGGTGCGACCATTTCTGGTAATGTCTCTTGAGGTGTGAGAGATTCACTTGGTACTTCAGATGGTTCTCGAACTTCTTTGAGTTCTACAATCTTGCCTTTTCTATCAAGTAGAAACTCCCTTTCCAGAAAGGTGGCATTTCTAGAAACAAACACTTTTGTTTCATTGGGATAGTTGAAGTAGTATCCAATGGAATTCTTTGGATACCCAATGAAGTAACATAAGATGGATCTATTATCCAGCTTATCTCCCACTGTCTGCTTCACATAAGCAGGACATCCCCAAATCCTCAAGTATGAGTATTTGGGCGGCTTACCCATCCATATCTCATATGGAGTCTTATCCACCGCCTTGGTGTGGACATTGTTCAACAAAATTATCGCCGTTTCGAGCGCATAGCCCCAAAACAAGGTAGGAAGCTCGGTGAAACTCATTATAGATCGAAACATGTCCATCAAGGTTCGATTACGACGCTCTGCTACACCATTGAGTTGTGGTGTGGCCGGAGGGGTCCACTATGAGAGAATCCCATTATCTTTAAGATAGTCTTGAAATTCAGCACTTAAGTATTCTCCACCTCGATCGGATCGAAGCGTTTTAATACTTTTCCCCAACTGATTTTCTACTTCAGCCTTGAATTCTTTGAACTTTTCAAAGGATTCGACTTGTGATTCATTAAGTACAAGTACCCATACCTAGAGTGATCATCGGTAATGGTGATGAAGTATGTGTGACCGTACTTAGTACCAATGCTAAGTGGGCCACATACATCAGTGTGGATCAAATCCAATAGGCCTTGAGCACGTTCAGGCTTGCCCGTGAAGGGTTGTTTAGTCATTTTTCCCTTGAGACAAGACTCACAAGTTTAGGGAGTTAATGTCAGACATATCAAACATGTCACTCCTAACCAACTTGTTCATCCTGCTCAAGGAAATATGACCTAGCCTAGCGTGCCAAAGTTGTGCTGGGTTCAAGCTATCGTTTTTTCTTTTAATAGTTGTTGTATGTGTTTCCACATCGCGAGTTGGAACTTCTTTTAATTTAAGGTGTATGGATCGTTTTCGCATTCCCCAATTCCAATCAAACATTCATTCTTGTATATATTGCAAATCAAATTAGCAAAATGACAAGAGTATCCATCACTATCAAGCATAGAAACAGAAATGATGTTCTTTATTAATTCGGGAACAAATAAAACGTTTCTCAATAACAACTTAAAATTTGAAGACAGAAATAAATAGACATCTCCTATAGCTACAGCAGCAACTCTTGCTCCGTTTCCAAGCCTCAAGTGGGTCTCACCCTCTCTAAGACGTCGGCTTCTTATCATTACCTGCAAATCATTGCAGATATGAGATCCACATCCAGTATCAAGTACCCAAGAAGTCGAATTAAGAGACATATTTATTTCAATGTAGAACATACCTTTTGCAGTTTGCAACTGCTTGAGGTACTCCTTGCAATTCCTCCTCCAGTGCCGAGGCTTGTGGCAGTGGTGGCAAACATCCTCAGATTTGTTTGTCTTGGAAGCCTTTGCCTTGGGCTTCTTGGCGGGCTTTTCCTCCTTCGCAGGGGCAGAACGCTTCTTACCCTTGCTTTTGGGCCCCTTCTTCGCAGAGGAAGAAGAGCCCATAAGGAGGACGGGCTTGTCCTTCTTTATGGTCCCCTCGAACACTACAAGAATGTTCACCACCTCTTCAAGGGTGGCTTCCAGCTTGTTCATGTTAAAGTTGACCACAAAGGGGTCGAATGCAGCAGGGAGTGAGAGGAGAAGCAGATCCACAGACAGCTCATGTGGAAGTGTGATATCAAGGCCCACTAGCTTCTCAATGAGCCCAATCATACGAACACCCATGCTCGCGGACCGAAGTCCCATCGCTCATGCGGCTCGTCATGACCTCCTTGACAGTAGTGAACCTCTCAGTCCGAGAGTTCTCCCCATACAACTCCTTGAGATGAAGGTGTATGTCAACAGCATACACCGTCTTCTCAAAACGTCGCTGCATTTCGTTTGACATCGATTCTATCACATAGCACCATGCCTTAAGCTCGTCGTCCCACCATTTGTTCAGCTTTTCCAGCTCCTCAGAACTGACATCGGCAGGGGCTTCCTTCGGAGGGCTCTTCTCTAACGTGTAGAGAAGTTTCTCCGAACCCAATACAATATTGAGGTTGCGAAGCCAGTCTTGGTAGTTTAGACCAGTGAATTTGTTGCTATCCAGTATAGCAGCAAGTGGATTTTTGATCCAAGACATAGTAATAGCAGTTTATACTGAAAAGAAAAACAGACATGCATTACTAATTATTCATGAAAAACGCTAAGACATAAAACAAGGCCATTTAGTTTTACGAATTACCCTCCCACTATTTTAACGATTTCACCACCCTTTAATGAAATCGAGAAAGCAAGTTTCCTTAGTGGGTACATAGAGTCCAATTAAGAAATCATGGTCGCGAATAATATCAGCCAACCATGACCCTCAAAAGGTAGAGCCCAATTGCACCAGGTGCAACCTCTATGTATTTACCTCACGTCTAGTAAGGGCCCAATAATATGACGTCGATTACTATCACGTGTCAAGATGACCCATCAATGTTGAGCTGTGATGGACGGTCCCCTTAATGTCCCCAATAATATGAGCCAACGTTAAAGGGAGTTCCAACCAACTCACAGCAAGTGTCAATGGCGTGTACAGCTTTCCGGCATACATAACCCCCTCAATAATATGAGCCGGGCCATGTATACGGGTAGCATCGACGTACGCCCATTGTTGATGGAAGGTAGGAAATTTTAAACAATATTTAAATTCCCTTAATTTATCGAATAAACTTTTAATCTTGATATTAATTTTAAATCATATTTAAAATGAGGGATTTTAATTTTTAAATTAGGTCTCAATAATTTTAAATCACATTTAATTTATCGACTTTTAATCTTGATATTAATTTTAAATCATATTTAAAATGAGGGATTTTAATTTTTAAATTAGGTCTCATCTCATTTAAATCACATTTAAAAATGCGGATTCAACAGATATATATCGCATATATATAATTGGGATGATCGATAGCGAGAGCTATGCGATCCGTGGTTGCCAAGCACGGATCTAGGTCCAGTCCTAGGTGAAATGTAGTATACAAATGCAATCCTATTACATTAGCTTCCAGTTTTACAGATCTTCGGTCTTCAATATCTTTGATCATCATCTTCACCATCTTCAAATATGTCCTCCCACTAAGTCTAATATTTACATTTAAATAGCCATGACAAATAGGGATACAATTTTAAAGGCGGGCCATAAACCAGGCCCACTTAGAAATAGATATCAACAATATTTCAACCAAAATTTGTAAATCCTAGCATACACCTAACACATTGGGCACGGCTCTCGATCATCCCAAACATACAATCGATTCAAATAATTGACATAAATAGAATAATCAAATCAAATTTGATAATTTTAAAACAAAATCATATTTTAAATATAAAATCATGTTTTATAAATAAAATCATATTTTGTCATTTTAATTGCATCAAATTGGGCTTAAAACAATTTTAGGCCCAAAATCTCAAAAATTCCAAAATTAATTTTGGTCCGACCAAAATGGCCTAATATCAATATTGGCCCGAAAACCCCTCGGGCCGTCCGGTACAGGCCCGAAACAAACCCTAGAAGTCAAAACAGCCGTCGCAACACTGCCTCGGGTTTGCCGCACGGCGGCGCGCCCCCACGAGCAGTGCATGCACACGGCGGAGGTGTGCGCGCAGGTGGGCGCAGGTGCTGCACAGCACTGTGCGCGACAATCGAGCACGGTGGCCGCCCAGCACGCGACGCTGTGCGCTGCTATAGTGCGCATGATAGCGCACGCTGCGCGCAACTACAGTGCACGCCATGGCACACGCTGCGCAGCTACAGTGCGCGATGAGCGCGGCGGCGTCGGCGAAAAACAATTTTTTTTATTTTTGAAAATTGGAGATGTGATGCAATACAGGTACAATTCACGTATTGACATATCCGAGCCTTGGCTCTGATACCACTGTTGGCGCAACGGCGGATCCGGATCCCGTTCCCGGGGCGCAGCGGAAGATTTAAAAATTTTCACCGGAAACGGTCAATACATAACATAAATCAACAATAAACATCCATAGGGTGTTTAGATTTGGTACCTTGCTGGCGTCTAGGCGCCTGGCTCCGACCAGTTTCACAAGAAAACTGGCACTTCAACAGTTGGCGGTTGAGTTCTCCGAATCCGGTCCACGACTGGAAACACGACTCCTTCGTCAGTCTGCACTGGAAGACATGACGAATTTATCACGGATGGAATCTCCTCGTCGAGGTGGTCGGAACAAGTCCAACCACGGCAGGCGGCCGCACGATGGCGGCGACGCAAGGGCGGCGGCCGAGAGGGAGGTGTTGAGGAGAGGGGGCGGCGACTACTAGGTCTAGGGTTTAGAGTTGTGTATGTCTCTCTTAATTCAACCCTAGGCTAGTCATACATAAAGAGGTGTGATGGGCTTGAACCGGTCCAATGGGCCTGGGGCGAGCCCAGGTCCATATGAACATTCGGATCATTTTCATCACCGTGGCTTCATCATAATTCTGATCGCCGATCAGATCGGACCGATCTACACAGTTTCCAAAACTGAGTATTATGATGCGAAAACAATTTTTCAGACCACCTAGTCCAAATTGCAGTTTAGCCCCTTCAAGTTTCAAGGATAGTCAAACTAGCCCAAACTTTAGGGAAATTGCACTTTGACCCCTATTGACTTTTAGGAAGTCGAACTTCCTAAATTCCTCCTCCTATGCTCAACACATTGAGCTCAGTTTCTGTGCGGGAATCGAGAAGCCAGTACTTGTGTGACCCTCAATGGTTCAGGGATACAGTTAGCCGTTGGCCCACAACAATTGCGACTCCGAAATCACAATTTCGGACTGACCCATCGGACCATGGTAAAGCGCCTAACAACATCGCCCCATGATCCCCTAGGTATCACTGATAGTGCCTGCAAGAACCACTCGGTCATGGTTACCGTACAGTACGGTCCTTTCAACACATATATCCCGATCAGATCAACGACCATTGGTAAATCGAGAGTCGCTAGAGATCCAATAACTATGCATACATCTCGGAGATCAAATAGTGACATCGCATGTGTTACTAGGTAAACCCATTTACCCAAAACACATCTAGTACTCTGGCCAGAGATTTATCACACTATTATCTCCTCAGATAGCATAGGATATCCACGCACAAAGGCGAGCGGTGAATCCTCGACAACGAAGCATCGACTCCTACATGCATCGGGACGTCACCCAATCCCGCCACCTAATGACCCCAACTGAGTCGGTAAATGGGTCAAAGTGAGGCACCTATCATGTAGAGTCTCAATGACGTTTCGAGTAGTGAGGACTAATCAGTACAACCAAGACCCCGGACTTATCCACTCGACAAATGGTAACCACTTGGGAAGTCCGAACGAGGGTAGTTTGATAGATCACCAGGTCACTATCTGTAACGACCAGACTTTTCTCAAAGAAAATTTAGAAATTTGGGGATCGAATTGAAAGACCCAAATATTTCAATCTTATTAAACAAAAAAAAAGTCGTTACTAAATTATGGACTAAATTGTGAATAAACACAATTCGTAGCTGCTGAAATGCGGAACAATTGAAACAATGAAATGATCGGAAGTAAAATCAGCTGATAACACTTTTCATAGCAAACGGAAGAAATCAGCAGGAGGCTAAACCAAACGCTGAACTAAATCATTTGCTGATGAAAATACAAATAAACTCTTATATATCTTTACACCAAATGTTCATACAGATTTCTACAAAATGAGAAACTAGAAACCTGCTAACATACAAAACCGAAAGCTGAAAAGAACAACTGAAGATGTCCACGATAAACACATCCTCCCTTTCTGATCATCTCCCTCCAGCTCTTACTGCTGATTACCTGCACTCAATGAAAACTAGTGAGCCAAAGGCTCAGCAGGTAAAAGCGCACTAACATATATCTATATCTGAGAATTCTGATAGAAACTGAAAGCATAAAACATAATCAAATTCTGAAAACATTTTCTTTAAACATCTCTTAAGAGCTGCGATCGTAATCACACTGTTGCTCTTCATTCATTTTCTGTGAAAATTATGACAATACTTTAAACATTTGGTCCATTTCGTTTGATCAAATTCCTGTATCAGTCTTAGCACTAAGGCTCATCGTTGAAGGGGTATATAGATCCGTCGATCCATAGTCCTAATCCTTCCTTTGGTTTTGAAGGGGTATACAGTTCGTCAACCATAATCCTGATCCTTCCTGGGGACCCTTTTGTTGTCATAACTTAAAACATAACTTAAAACATTCTGCTCTTTCTTTCATTTCGTGAAATCTGTTTTCTTTCTCTTAAACGTTTACTGGTTTTCTCCTGTCTAACGATGTTCTGGAACTGTAAAGGATTTTCTTGTAAAGCTTGCAAAAATGAAAACTGAATAAAAAGGCTACTTGAATCTGTCAGATAAGTCGAAAGATTCATTAAACTAATTTAGAATTTAAGGAAGAATCAAATTCTGAGATTTTCGTTATCTACTGAAGAAAACGAAGAATGAACAGTGACCAGCTGGGATGAATAGTACCAGTCGCAAGGCAAATACCAGCTGAGTGAACAGTACTTAGAAATAAGTAAAGCAACTGCTGAAATAATGTAGTGAAGTACATCTGCTGATGAACAGTACCAGTCGCAACGAATAGGAATCAGTCGCAAGACAAGAATCCAGTCGCGAGGTCTTTTAAACAATTATAAAGTGAAACGATGTCGTAGCGCATAACTCAGTCGCTACAACCAGTCGCTACAACCAGTCGCTACAACCAGTCGCTACTACCAGTCGCTACAACCAGTCGCTACTGCTGATTTATGCATCTGCTGAATTTATGAAAAAGAAATGCATCTGCTGAATTTATGAAAAGAAATGCATCTGCTGAATTTATGAAAAGAAATGCATCTGCTGGATACTAATAGCTGATGAACAAATTACCAGCTGATGATAAAATTACCAGCTGATGAACAACTATTAATTGACGAACGAACTATCAGCTGCTGAACAATAAAATATACAACAGCTGAACATGAAATAGTGCGACTGCTGATCGCAACTACTGAACTTAAATAATACAATAGATGAAATACTTAGAATATTTTCGATAAAGCAAAATCAGCAGTGGTATAAGAACCAGCTCTCCTACTTAACATGTAGATAATCATGAACTACGAAGGTTACCTTTATCTGAAGAATTCAAAATATCTGAAGAAATTTCTGGAAATGATCGAATAAGCTACTTGTAAGCTACTTCGATGGAATTTCTGAAGAAAACTTAATAACTAACTGAAAGAACATCATCAAACTATTTTCTGTAAACTTTCGGGATTTAAATCACAGTAAAACGCAACCTTCATAAAAACAGAGCATAAACTTTCTGGTTTTCTTGAAGAACGGCCGAAGCTATCTTCCCTTCTTTAAAATCTCATATAATCATGCAAACAGAAATTGAATATATGCTTTGTGAGCAAGAAACAGAGTTTACTTGCCTGAGTTCTTGAACACAAACCACGGTAGAAATCCAGCAACTCCTAACGCACCGCCTGTTTCCTTTAAAGCTCTTTGAAAGTATTTTGTTCGACTTCTTGAGAGAAAGCACCGCTTTATATGGTTTGATTTTGAAAGTAATGATGCATGAAACAGCTTAAGATCCTATTTATATGATTTGTAAATGCCTAAGGAAGAAACACATTCAATTCAATATGCCAAATTCTGAAAGAAGCGTGCTCTGTTTTAAACCAAATAATGCATATGAAAACCGAACAATTTTAGTTAAAACAAAGGATCCGATTGGCTTGTAGGAATTGTTTAGACATCTACTGTAATTGCATTCCCGCTATCTGGAATTTAGCTCTTAAATAATAAAAAGCTAAACAATTACATAAATGAAATCTGAAACTCGATTAATCAAGAGTTGAATATAATAGCATTGTAATCCCTCAATCTCATATCTTTCTAGTTTGTGGCTTCTAAAAGATCTGGTCGCTACAATCTACCCCCCTTAAAAGAATTTCGTCCACGAAATTCACTTTCTTGAAGAAATCTGGGTAGCTTTTCTACAAATCAAAATCGTCTTCCCACATAATTTCTCTTTCAGTGTGACTTACCCACTGCATCTTAATCCAGGT
>KV010079.1:10049-23112 GCA_001598015.1 Dorcoceras hygrometricum
TTAGCATTGGTACTAAGTACGATCACACATACTTCATCACCTTTATCGATGATTACTCTAGGTATGGGTACTTATACTTAATGAAGCACAAGTCTGAATCCTTTGAAAGGTTCAAAGAATTCAAGGCTGAAGTAGAAAATCAGTTAGGGAAAAGTATTAAAGCACTTCGATCCGATCGAGGTGGTGAATACTTAAGTGCTGAGTTTCAAGACTATCTGAAAGAGAATGGGATTCTCTCGCAGTGGATCCCTCCGGTCACACCACAGCTCAATGGTGTAGCGGAGCATCGTAATCGAACCTTGATGGACATGGTTCGGTCTATGATGAGATTCACTGAGCTTCCTACCTCGTTTTGGGGCTATACGCTCGAAACGGCGGTAATGTTGTTGAAAAATTTCCACACCAAGGCAGTGGATAAGACTCCATATGAGATATGGATGGGCAAACCGTCCAAATACTCATACATGAGGATTTGGGGATGTCCTGCTTACGTGAAGCAGACAGTGGGAGATAAGCTGGATACTAGATCCATCTTATGCTACTTCATTGGGTATCCAAATAATTCTATTGGATACTACTTCTACTATCCAAACGAAACAAAAGTGTTTGTTTCTAGGAATGCCACCTTTATGGAAAGGGAATTTCTATTTGATAGAAAGGGCAAAATAGTAGAACTCGAAGAGATTCGAGAACCAACTGAAGTACCAAGTGAATCTCCTGCGCCTCCAGAGCCGGTACCAGAAATGGTCGCACCTAGGAGATCCGAAAGGGTTCCTAGGGCTCCTAAAAGTTATGGTTTCCTCCTTGAAGATGATCAAAGTGATCAAGTTGTTGGATGTGATCCAAGGACTTTCAAGGAGGCAATTTCCGATGCTGATTCTAATTTGTGGCTTGAAGCAATGCAGTCTGTGATTGACTCAATGCATGCGAACCAAGTTTGGACTCTTGTTAATCCTCCCGAAAGAATTGTTCCTATTGGGTGCAAATGGATATAAAGAGAAAACTTGGGCCTGATGGTAAGGTACTGACCTACAAGGCATGGCTGGTCGCGAAAGGTTACACTCAAAGGCAAGGTGTTGACTATTATGAAACCTTCTCACCAGTCGCAATGTTCAAGTCAATTAGAATCTTACTAGCCATAGCCGTATGGTACGACTATGAGATATGGCAAATGGATGTGAAAACTGCGTTCCTTAATGGGAACATTAAGGAAGAGATATATATGACACAGCCTGAGGGTTTCACATCTGTAGGAAGTGAGCATAAGGTATGCAAACTTCAGAGATCGATCTACGGTCTCAAACAAGCATCGAGGAGTTGGAACCTGAGATTCGATGAAACAATTAAGGAATTTGGTTTCGTCAAGAATCCCGAGGAGCCATGTGTGTATAAGAAGGTAGTTAAAAGCGCTGTGACATTCCTTATACTTTATGTTGATGACATTCTACTCAATGGGAATGATGTAGGAATGTTGCAGTCAACTAAAGTATGGTTGTCTAGTAGATTCTCGATGAAGGACATGGGTGAAGCGTCCTATATTCTTGGAATACAGATCTATCGGGATAGATCGAAAAGGATGCTCGGACTCACCCAAGCTACCTACATCGATACCATACTTAAGCGGTTCTCTATGGAAGATTCCAAGAGAGGAAACCTACCTATGAGCCACGGGGTCACTCTATCTAAGTCTATGTGTCCAAAGACTGATGAGGAGATAGATAGTATGACACGTGTGTCATATGCCTCGGCAATAGGTAGTTTATGTATGGCATGATCTCAACTAGACCGGATGTCGCATATGCTCTTAGTTTCACGAGCCGCTACCAGGCCAACCCCGGCCAATTGCATTGGAAGGCTGTGAAAGATATTCTTAAGTACTTGCGAAGGACTAAGAATATGTTCATGGTCTATGAGGGTGGTGAACTGAAATTAGAAGGCTACACTGATTCTAGCTTCCAATGTGACGTGGATGATTCGAAGTCTACTTCTGGATTTGTATTCATGCTCAATGGTGGTGCTGTCTCTTGGAAGAATTCCAAGCAAGACACCATCGCGGATTCAACCACTGACGCTGAGTACATCACAGCATTACCTGCTGCTAAGGAGGCGGTTTGGATAAGGAATTTCGTCCAAGAGTTGGGCGTCATTCCTGATGGAGTTGGTCCAGTCCCGGTGTACTGCGACAACACGGGTGTCGTTGTGCAAGCAAAGGAGCCTAGGTCTCACCAAAGATCCAAACATATACTGAGGAAATATCACATAATCCGGGATATTGTGGCTAGAGGTGACATAGCAGTTGAGAGGGTCGCCTCTGCAGACAACGCATTACCTGCTGCTAAGGAGGCGGTTTGGATAAGGAATTTCGTCCAAGAGTTGGGCGTCATTCCTGATGGAGTTGGTCCAGTCCCGGTGTACTGCGACAACACGGGTGTCGTTGTGCAAGCAAAGGAGCCTAGGTCTCACCAAAGATCCAAACATATACTGAGGAAATATCACATAATCCGGGATATTGTGGCTAGAGGTGACATAGCAGTTGAGAGGGTCGCCTCTGCAGACAACATTGCTGATCCACTTACGAAGCCCTTGCCAGGACCGTTGTTTGAAAAACATCGCGAAACAATGGGACTGCGTCTGATGAGTAGTTGGCTATAGGGCAAGTGGGAGATTGTTAGAGAAGATGCCCAACTAGCCAACTTGTGGCGTGTGGGTTTTATTGACTCTTGTGTACAACAATCTTTATATATGGTATTTGCATTTCTTTATGGCATTCTTTATTTTCATTATGATTATAATGTTAACAATTGTGCTGGATAAAGACCTAGAATGCACCATAGTGTATGTTAGATGTGATAGTGGATATGATGGCTATCATGAAACACATCTAATAGTCACTGTGCATTCTGAACTCGTTCCTAGTCGATTGGGCCGTCAAAATTAGGATAAGGTCGCCCGAGCTTGAGACTAGAATCTGCGATGTGAAGTACCATGTTTCATTGGTAGGAAACATTGTGATGTTCTGAGCATGCAGATGGATAGTGACCTGGTGATCTATCGAACTACCCTCGTTCGGACTTTCCAAGTGGTTACCATTTGTCGAGTGGATAAGTCTGAGATCTTGGTTGTACTGATTAGTCCTCACTACTCGAAACGCCATTGAGACTCTACATGATAGGCGCCTCACTTTGACCCGTTTGCCGACTCACTTGGGGTCATTAGGCGGCGGGATTGGGTGAGGTCCCGATGCATGTAGGAGTCGATGCTTTGTTGTCGAGGATTCACCGCTCGCTCTCATGCGTGGATATCCTATGCTATCTGAGGGGATAATATTGTATAAATCTCTGGCCACAGTACTGAATGTGTTTTAGGTAAATGGGTTTACCTAGTTACACTCGCGATGTCACTATTCGATCTCCAAGATTTATGCATAGTTTCGGATCTTTAGCGACTCTTGATTTACCAATGGTTGTTGATCTGATCGGGATATATGTGTTGAAAGGACCGTACTGTACTCTAACCACGACCAACTGGTTCTTGCAGGCACTATCAGTGATACCTAGGGGATCATGAGGCGATGTTGCTAGGCGCTTTACCATGATCCGATGGGCAAGTCCGAAATTGTGATTTCGGAGTCACAATGGTTGTGGGCCCATGGCTAGCTGTATCCCTGAACCATTGAGGGTCACACAAGTACTGGATTCATGATTCCGCACAGAAACTGAGCTCAACGTGTTGAGCATAGGAGGAGGATTTTAGGGAGTGCGAATTCTAAAAGTCAACAGGGGTCAAATTGCGATTTCCCAAAGTTGAGGGGCTAAACTGTAATTTTGGTCTAGGATATCTGAAAAATTGTTTTTCGCATCATAATATTCAGTTTTGGAAACTGAGTCGATCGGTCCGATCTGATCGTCGATCGGAGTTATGATGAAACCGTGGTGATTTAATTGAACCGAATGTTCATATGGACTTGGGCCTGACCCAAGTCCAGATGGGCCGGACCAAACCCACTACAAGTCTATTAATTAAAGACTTAGGGCATTAATCACTACACTTGATCACTAACTAAAACCCTAGCCTCTAATCTCGGCCGCCCCCTCCTCTCCCTACCTCACGCCGCCGCCGACACCATTGTGCGCCGCCTCGCCACCGCCGTGATCGGACTTGTTCCGATCGTCTTGACGAGGAGAATCCGATCGTGCTAAAATCCGTCAGATCTTCTAGTGCATATTGACGGAGGAATTGTATTTCCGGTCTTGGACCTGATTAGACGATCTACCGCCGCCTACCTTTTGAAGTGCCGGTTTCCTTGTGAAACTGGTCGGATCCAGGTGCCTAGACGCCAGCAAGGTAACGATTCAAACATCATATGTATGGATTATAGAATTGTATTGATGTATTGAACGCTTCTCGGGGAAAAAATTTTAAACTTCCGCTGCGCCCCCGGGAAACGGGATCCGGATCCACCATTGTCGTCAACACAGACATCACTTCCTGGTGGAGGTTATCGAAGTCAGGTACACATAGTCGTCCGTTCATCCAAAGAATCCCATCTTGGTCTGCTTTCCCTTCCTTGATCTGGTATTTCAGCCTTATTAAGTTGGGGTCTTGATCCTACTTTAGCTTGACCAATTCTCTAAGGCACGATTGGGCTGAGATTGATGATAGTATCACCCTGTTCATATTCTTCCGACTCAACGCATCGGCTACCTTATTTAACTTTTCTGGATGGTAGTTGATTGTATAGTCGTAGTCTTTCAAAAGATCGAGCCATCGCCTTTGTCTCAGATTCAATTCCTTCTGAGTGAATATATACTTGAGACTTTTATGGTCGGTGAATACTTCGCACTTTGCCCCGTAAAGATAGTGTCGCCAAATCTTTAGGGCAAAAACTACCGCAGATAGCTCTAGATCATGGGTTGGGTAGTTGTGTTCATGCGTCTTCAGTTGTCTTGATGCATAAGCAATTACTCTGCCATCTTGCATGAGTACACACCCTAGTCCTCCTTTGGATGCATCACTGTAGATAGTAAAGCTTTTTTCCCCTACGGGTAGCGTCAGGACAGGGGCATATGCAAGCTTTGTCTTCAGAGTTTCAAAGCTTGTCTCACATTCTTCGTTCCAGTTGAACTTGGAGTTCTTCTGGGTGATTCTAGTGAGTGGTAAGGCTATTGAAGAGAAGCCTTCTACAAACTTTACGATAATAGCCGGCCAATCCCAAGAAGCTTCTAACTTCTGTCACTGTTTTAGGTATAGGCCAGTCCATGATAGCTTCTACCTTCTTCGGATCCACTGATACGCCTGCCTCAGAAATTATATGGCCTAGGAATTCCACACTCTTCAGTCAGAATTCGCAATTCTTGAATTTGGCGTACATTTGTTTCTCACTCAGAGTTGAAGGGTGATTCGAAGCTAACTTCTGTCACTGTTTTAGGTATAGGCCAGTCCATGATAGCTTCTACCTTCTTCGGATCCACTGATACGCCTGCCTCAGAAATTATATGGCCTAGGAATTCCACACTCTTCAGTCAGAATTCGCAATTCTTGAATTTGGCGTACATTTGTTTCTCACTCAGAGTTGAAGGGTGATTCGAAGGTGTTCCTTGTGTTCTTCTTCACTTGGTGAGTACACAAGTATATCGTCTATAAACACCACCACAAATTTGTCGAGGAACGGTTTGAATACACGGTTCATGAGATCCATGAAGGCCGCTGGTTCATTGGTTAGACCAAATGGCATCACCGTGAATTCGTAATGGCCATACCTTGTTCTAAATGCAGTTTTAGGAACGTCTTCAGCCTTGATATTTAGTTGGTGATAACCCGACCTCAAATCTAACTTGGAGAAGGTTGTAGCTCCCTTGAGTTGATCAAAGAAGTCGTCAATTCTTGGAAGATGATATTTATTCTTGATTGTGATCTTGTTCAACTCCCTGCAGTCGATGCACAATCTCATAGTTCCATCCTTCTTCTTGAAAAATAAGACTGGAGCTCCCCAAGATGACACACTGGGTCTGATATGCTTTTTGTCTAGCAGTTCTTGTAGTTGATCCTTGAGCTCCTTGAGTTCAGCAGGTGCCATCCGATAGGGTGCCTTGGAGATTGGGGCCGTCCCTGGCACTAGGTTGATTTCGAACTCAATTTCTCTGTCAGGAACTTTTCCAGGTAGGTCATCTGGGAACACATCTGCGAACTCTTGCACCACTGAGATGTCCTCTATTTTGAGTTCGTCTCCTTCTTTTACTTCATGGATCATTGCCAAGAAAACTTCTGCTCCCGACTTCATGGTAGTCCATGCTTGGGCAACAGAAAGTAGGGACTTTCGCTCCTTGTTCTTCCCATAGTATATCAGCTCTTCTTGGTCAGGGGTTTGGAGTTTCACACTCTTGTCTCGGCAATCTACCAATGCATTATTCTTAGATAGCCAACCATCCCTAATATGGTATCAAACTCGACCATGTTGAGCTGTATCAGGTTTGCAGAAAATGTATGGTCGTTTATGGATATCTTGCAATCCCGATGGATCTTATGTGTTTCGATGATAGCATTGGTAGGAGTTGCTACTCTATATGGTTCACATAGAATTTCAGGTTCTAGCCCTAACCTTCTAGCAAACCTTCTAGCTATGAACGAATGCGTAGCACCACAGTCAAACAACACATAAGCAGGCAGCTTGTTGATCAGGTTTGCAGAAAATGTATGGTCGTTTATGGATATCTTGCAATCCCGATGGATCTTATGTGTTTCGATGATAGCATTGGTAGGAGTTGCTACTCTATATGGTTCACATAGAATTTCAGGTTCTAGCCCTAACCTTCTAGCAAACCTTCTAGCTATGAACGAATGCGTAGCACCACAGTCAAACAACACATAAGCAGGCAGCTTGTTGATAAAAATGGTACCTTCCACCACGTCGCTGGCATCCTCGGCTTCTTCTTGTGTCATTGCAAACACACGAGCATTGGGTTTATCCTCTCTGGGCTTTGGTTTGTTCTGAGCCACAGTGTTCGATCCAGCCTTTGGACCTTGGTTTTCCGGACAATCCGCAATCCTGTGGCCCAACTTTCCACACTTAAAGCATGCACCGCTCTTCTTGCGACAATCTCCACTATGACGGAAACCGCAAGATGTGAAAGTTGGCAACATTTGGTTGTTCGGTGCAGATGTTGATCCACGGTTGTTGAGGTTTGGCCGCTTGGTCTTAGGCCCACCGTGTGAAGTCTGAGCATTGAGGGGGCGTTTGTTCTTGTTGTCAGCTTCCCGCCTCTTTATGTCAGTTTCTGCTCGGATTGCAGCTCCCATTAACTCCTCAAAGATTGTGTCTTGGTAGACTGCAAGGGCTGACTGGATACGGCTATTCAAACCCTTCTTGAATCGGTGCATCTTTAGAGTATTATCTGCCATGATCGTTGGGACATAGGTGCCCAAAGATTTGAACTTGGAGGTATACTCTACTACCGACATGTCTGCAGTCTGAGTGAATGTTTCAAACTCGCTGAGCCGTTGCATTCTGACTTCCATGGGAAATTATTATTTCAAGAATGCTTCCCGAAACTTTTGCCATGTGATTTGTCCATTTGCAGTCATGGTTGGCTCGACTGCTTCCCACCATTTTCCAGCTTTACCGTCGAGCAGTGGTGTCACCACATCTACCTTAAAAGCGTCTGGACTTCCAGTAGTCGCAGTTGCATTTCAATATTCTTTATCTAGTTCTGGGCAACTTCAATGTCAGGGCTCCCATCGAAGGTGGGAGCTTTGTTCTTGCGAAGGGACTCGTAGTAGTACTTAGTCCCACGAGGTGGAGGAGTAGGAGGAGGAGCTTGGTTGTTCAACCCTTGGAGATTTGTGGCAACTATATTAGCTATTGCCATCAGGTCATCTCTGCTAAGACCAGTTCTTGAGTTGGAGGATCCTTCACCTCCATTGTTACTGTCACTTCTCCGGTTTCCTGCCATATTCTGCCATAGGAAATCTTGCTAAGAATGGATGCGTATAAATGTGAAATGATCGAGAATACTATATCATGAAGGGATAAGAAATTTTGAATAGAAGGAGGAATTGAATACAAGGCTTATTCGAAAGGTAAAACATATTCTATTCATCCACAATCTCTCCCTCGCCTACAGGGATTTCCTCAATCTCTTCTTCTTCCGGGTTTTCTTCCGGTTCTTCCTACCATTCATCATCGAATAGAGCAGGGGCACCGTTAGCTTTTTGCAGGCCTTGGATTATTTGGAATAGGCTATCTTTCTCCTCTACCAGGGCCTCGATGATTAGGTGTTGCGCTTGGAGCGAATCTTCGGCCTCTTGGATACGAGCCTGCCACTCATGATGACACTCCAGATGGCTCTATCTAGTATGTAGTTTCTTTGCCTTCATCCTTTCAATTTTCTTTGACATACATAGGCCTATTTCCGTGATCCCGGCAATGGTCTTGTGCGAGGCTTCTGGTGCTGCTTGGGTACTCTCATGTTCTTTATTTATAGTAGCTAACCCTCGTCTCTCGGTTGCTAGTTGAACTCTAAGACGCTCGTGCGGCTTTGGTTGTCAATGGCAATCTGCTTCATGCGAAGGGCAGCAGCAGCACGAGTACGTGGAGCAGAGGGGGCCATTTCCTAAAAGCGAAGATATTTCCAAAAATAGAAAGTTGTGAGGTTATTCCATAATCTGAAAGTACTAACCAAAGGGATTATAGAACAGTCGACGAAACTGAAATCGGAGTCATGTACAAAAGGTTATTGAATTTTCAAATATTTCCAAAAACGGCAAAAACACATTTTCGGAGGCCTAAACGAAGGAATTTGGCCAAAAAGTGCCTTAGGTCACTAATAAGTGAGTATTGCTCTTTGGGCCGTTTCGGAGGGGGCAGCACTAATCTCATGCCAAAATCTGAAAATTTGTCCCGGACCTTGCAAAATTTCAGATTTGGTTTCCCAGCCGGATCATGAACCTGGTGAGCTCTGATACCACTAAAATGTCACTCCCCGAGACCGAGACTCATGACATCGGCAATATTAAACAATTATAAAATTGTAAAACATTAAGCCTCATAGTATAGCTCAAAACCAGTCTATTACATAATCAAAATATAATCGTTTTTACATCTGAAAATCAAAGTCTGAATAACAGAGTGCGGAAGCGAAATTACATTAACAAAAGAAAAGCAGAATCTTCACCAGCCCTAAACAGCTCTTGTTCCTCTTATTCAACCTGTTCTTCGTTCTTATCTGGGTGAAGAAGTAAGGGGTGAGTGTTTGGGGAAAAACTCAGCAAGTGGGGGATACCATTCGAGCATACAACATATACATATACATATACTGGATAACAGATTTCAGAACAGAGCATATACAGAACAGAGAACTTATACAGGTAGCAGAGCGTATCACAGAACAGGTAGCACTGATGATTACTTCGTTCTATGGTTTACTGATCACCCTAATTTTTACTCCTCTAAGGGGTCGAGGCATATAGTTACACCACGTAACTCAGAGTGCGGAATATTCCGTAGACCCATATTACGACAGAAATATAAGTGCTAAAACAGAGCATAATTCATATCATGAACCTGACACGAAACAGAATTTGATACGGAACAATTGCTCGAACAGTAATTCAAAACAGAGCTTAGTATGAATAATATATATAATATTTGAAATGAATATATATAACAAAAAGCCTTTAATCTGAAGTTTGCGTGGTTCAATGCAGCAGAAACAGAAATTAGCTTAGACAGCTCAGTCGAAATCTGGAACACGAAATTGTTTATATTTCTGAGAAAAATTTGCAGGTTGAGTGTGGTTCATCTGTTGTCACAACGGGGTATATATAGGTTAGAAATGTGGTAGTCAAAGGTCAGCCATTAAAGCCTTAATTTCCTGATTTTATGGCCATTAAAATGGTTGTTACAAGAGCATTAGTGTAGGTATTGATTTGGGTCTCTTAATTGACCATTAATCCCTCTAAATTGGCAGTTACGGTTGCAAACAATTTGCTCTGTACGCGTGAAGAGCTTGCTGAAATTCGTGAGCCAAAACTGATTTTTCTTTACCAGATCTGAATTTGCATCGCTAAATGTGATTCTGCGCCGCCAAATATGAATCTGCATCGCCAAATCTGATTCTGCGTCGCCAAATGTGAATTTGCGTCGCCAAATGTAATTCTCCGTCGCCAAATCTGAATTTGCGTTTCGGAATCTGAATGTACGTCGCGGAATCTGAATTTCCATAGTCGAATCTGAATTTCAGTCGTCGAATCTGAATTTCCTTAGTCGAATCTGAATTTTAGTAGTCGAATCTGAGTTCCGTAGTCAAATCTGAATTTCCTAGTCATAGCTGAGTTAACCGTCCAAAGCTGAGTTGACCAGTCATAGCTGAGTTGACCAGTCATAGCTGAGTTGACTGCTGACTGTACATAATCTGTGTTGACTGCTGACTGTACAGAATCTGTGTTGACTGCTGATTATCCAGAATCTGAGTTGACTGTCACGAAATTGAGTTGACCGAGCAGGATCTGGGTTGACCGAGCAGGATCTGAGTTGACTGAGCAGAATCTGAGTTGACCGAACAGGATCTGAGTTGACTGAGCAGGATCTGAGTTGACCGACGAAATCTGAGTTGACCAAGAGAGATATGAGTTGTCCGACTCGATTTTTTTTTCGAAAGCTGAATTTTTGGGTTTTCACATATTCCATCTTCATTCAATTTGTTTCTAAAGGCCCATCTAGTTCCTATAACTGAATGATTTGAAGGTATAGGTACAAGTTGCCATACATTATTTCTCTTAAATTGATTGAGTTCCTTCTACCCAGCTTGGGTATGCTAAGGCTTCATCTATTTGCTTAGGTTCTATATGTGAGATGAAAGCTGAATCGAAATGATCATGCATAAGCTGGCTTCATGTGCGAACAGGAGATTCGATGTTACCTATGACCTGCTCAGGTGGATGATTTCTATTCCACCGGAGATCAAGTCCAATTGGGTTTGCTTCCGGTTCTGCTTGGATGTCTTGCTGGATAGCCACATCTGGATTGTCTGACACCAATTGATGGTTCGCGTTCGCATCTTTTGCATCAGATGTTGGTCTAGATACCAATTGATGTGAAGTACTCGCAACTGGTGCTTCAGATGTTGGTCAATGAATTAAAGAGTCTGTTTGCACAACATCTGCTTGAGCAACATCTGTTTGGACATCTTGTGCATTTGTCTCTCCAGATCCAGCAGCAGGCACGCTTGGAGAGATTTGATCCTGCGTTGAGTCAACGTTAGTTAAATCGATGGCTACTGGATTACCTGTCAGATCTTGTTGAGCATTGTTGTGCGGTGTGTCCAGCTCTGGTTGTATCTCTGCTGAATGTCTTTGTTGTGCCATGTCATCATCTGAGTCATCAATGCTGGATGATTCAAGACGTGTACATAAATCGTTGAGGCTCGCAGCTGAGTTGGATCTAAAGCTTGTCTCATCAAAGACAACGTGTGCTGATTCTTCAACAGTCAGACTTCTATTGTTGAAGACTCGATAAGCTTTACTCACTGCTGAATAACCTAGAAAGATACCTGCATCAGATTTTGCATCAAAAGCTGTTAGGTGCTTCTTACCATTATTGTGAATGAAGCATCTACACCCAAACACCCTGAAATATGAAATATCAGGTTTCTTGCCACTCCAGATCTCATATGGGGTTTTATCGTGCAACTTGTTAATCATAGATGTGTTCTGAGTGTAGCAAGCTATATTAACTGTTTCTGCCCAAAATTTTTGCGAAATGCCAGAATAAGCAATCATAGATCTTGCATCTTCTTTTAAAGTGCGATTTCTCCTCTCAACCAGCCTGTTCTGTTGAGGAGTTCTAGCTGCACAAAGCTCATGCTTTATCCCTATGTCATCCAGATAAGAATATAATTTTGGATTTAAAAACTCGGTACCACGATCACTTCTTATCCTGTTGACAGTACAAGATCTGTCATTTTGTAAACGTTTTAAAAGCCGAATGAGTTGGTAAGCGGTATCAGATTTTGCTTTTAAAAACAACACCCAAGTGAATTTTTTAAAATTATCAACAACAACTAGGGTGTAGTTCGTTCTCCCTAAGCTTGTTACGGGAATAGGACCAAAGAGATCCATATGTAAAAGCTCTAAGATTCGGGAAGAACATTTACCGCCTTTCTTTTTAAAAGTAGAACGAATTTGTTTACCAAGCTGACATGCATCATAGATCTTGTCCGTAGAAAATTGATTTTGGGCATACCAGAAACCAGTTCATGTTGACTCAAATGGGCAAGTGTTTTAAAATTTAGATGGTTCATTCGCTGATGCCACAACCAGCTCTTGGAAGAGTTGGCTGCTAAGAAAATTTGTTCAGATCTCATTTGCTCTGACCAGTTGATAATGTAGGTATTCCCCGATCTTTTACCTACCAACACAGTCAGACCATTTGGACTCTGAACTGTGCATGTGTGCTGTTGAAAGTTAACTATGTAACCCTTCTCACATTGCTGACTTATGCTAATCAAATTATAGCGCAAGCTATCAACAACTAGGACATCAGATATGGAAATGTTACCGTTGTCAGGCCCCGTGCTAATTACTAACAATTAACACATAATAAGCGCAAAAACACGGAAGCTAAAAATCAGGGCTTAAAAATTTTTGAAATACAATAGGCCTGAACTTCAAATCATACATTCAAAATAGCGATAATAAAATACGAGTTGACTCAAACTCCAACACAACAAGTATATCAATTATAGCGCAAGCTATCAACAACTAGGACATCAGATATGGAAATGTTACCGTTGTCAGGCCCCGTGCTAATTACTAACAATTAACACATAATAAGCGCAAAAACACGGAAGCTAAAAATCAGGGCTTAAAAATTTTTGAAATACAATAGGCCTGAACTTCAAATCATACATTCAAAATAGCGATAATAAAATACGAGTTGACTCAAACTCCAACACAGCAAGTATCAATCAAATATAAATCCCCAATACATGATAACACGGAGCATCCCCCGGTTCAATACATATCATATATAGACTGGGACTCAGGGATGCGGGGATCGACCAGCTGA
>KV010080.1:8687-22624 GCA_001598015.1 Dorcoceras hygrometricum
GCATTTGTGGAGTCTAGGAGTTCTCACAGCTGCTGGTTGTGGGATTGGGTCTGTACACGAGTTGTAAGATCAAATCTTCTAGTGGATCCTTCCGAGGTGGAAGAAGGGGAGATGTAGGACATTGAGGTCCGAACTTCCAGAAACAAACCTGCTGAGTATCGTGTCCTTTATTCATTCAGCATTCGCTTTACTTTAGCACGCATACACGTTTACAGTTCAGCACTTGCTCATACTTAGCATCGCATACACAGTTAGCACACAAGCACTTGCAAGTCTCGAACAGATTTATGTTGTACATAAATCTGTTTGAGTTGTTTTAACATTCAGCATTCGCTTTACTTTAGCACGCATACACGTTTACAGTTCAGCACTTGCTCATACTTAGCATCGCATACACAGTTAGCACACAAGCACTTGCAAGTCTCGAACAGATTTATGTTGTACATAAATCTGTTTGAGTTGTTTTAAAATATAGGATTCAGTTATGGTATTTTCCGCATGATTTTTAAATCATACCAGATCTGTCTCCGGTGCTCTTCTGGTGAGGTTTTTTTTTTTGTATGTGTTCAAGAACAAGAGGTATTGCACCTCAAGTGTTGTAGCAGCGCGCAAAATTTTCCAAAGTCTTTTAACAAGCGCGGCTGCTGATCCTATTTTCGGACCAACAATATAATAACAACGGGTATAAGTTATAACATTTTTTTAATAATTACATACATATACTATACATGCTAAGAAATAGTTATTAAAATAATTTTGTTGAATTTTTAATAAACCATAAGTCAAAATAAGAAATAAGAAATATGAAACCCGATGTGATTTTAATAACATAATCTCAAACGTACTATATATATATATGAACCAATTTTAATTAAATTAACATTAAAAGTTTTCAATTGAAAATATTAAATAAATTAATACATAGCAATGGAAAGGTAAATATGAGAATGAATATGAGATATTTTTTTTAGAAAAAAAATTAAAATTCAGTTATATGACAAATGATAGCACCATCATAATTTGGAGGTTCAAAATTAGACATAACGTAAAATCAATTCAAAACTTCAAAGTGACACAACAATAACCAAGTAAACACTGAATCGTTATTGGGTTGAGCTAAGCCCATAATGCATAAGCTAGTAAGAGTAGGACCATGATTAGTAGAGATAAAAAAATTCAAAAATGAAAAGAAAAAAATAAAAAAAAAAAAGTAAAAAACCAGTATTGGCTCAAAGAATGGTCTTTATTATTGCTAGTAATATTCGTCCGAACAAATTCATTTCTGTTTAAACTTTGTTAGAAGTAATTTATTTGGTAAATTAAAAAAATTTATATGAAGAAATAAAAACATAGGTAAGTAATTTCCATACGGTGGGCCAGAAGTAAGAAGAGCAGGCATATTCCTTAGCCGTCATATTGTCCTGAACCACGAGGTAGAATTATCACTTCTTGGCTAAAATATGAGACGGTGGAGCAAACTTTTATGTAAACTTGGCACGAAACACTTCCATGTGATTTTCTTTCCAGTTTTTTTCAGTATTTTGATAGTAGATTCCCACTAATGGTAAGCACGATAACAGAATTGGAAACTGTCATTGTCAAACATCTTACAAAATCATAATATACCTTACTTTAGGTGGCTGCATATATTAAAATCTAACAACTGCAAACTCCATTGCATGCCCTCTATATCACAACTGTTCAACTCCTGTTACCACATCAGAGGATACTCTCCCAAGAGGACGCCCATGTTTACCTTTGAGATTTTTGTCCTGACTCTTAGGATAACTCTTCTCCTTTTTCTCCTTTAGTTGTTATTCCAAATGATCAAGATTAATTTTCAAATGTTCATTAACCTAATCTACAATTCCAAACTATAATACCGTATTAAATTTATTACCTACTCATGCAACTAACAAGTAATATCTTTAGAATACTGGCATGTAAATCAAGTTAGATAAGAGCATTTAATTTCAAATAATCAAATACATGTACATATTTTATTTGTGTCTACATTCAAGTGTGTTAACTCTAATGAGCCGCAAGAATATACCACCATACTGCGGGGGCCGAGAATTCTAACCATGCTCTATTCGATGAAAAGATTATCTGTTCATCGCATATATTAAAGATTATATTATTTCTGTAATTATTTGTATCACGTTGAAAATATATATCACATATATATGTAACTGTAATGTTCATTTTCTGTTCGTGAAAAATAAAAAGTTAGGACCCCAAAAGTTATATTGGAGTAAAAGAGGATATTTAAAATTACATATAAAATGTCGATCATGGTAGCATTTATAGGACCCTAAAGTTTAACTAGATAGTAGGATATTGGGGGTAATCTTGCCTCTGTTATTTTGGACTTCCTGATGATCTAAAGTTAATGCCAGAGAATTTTAAATAATGGTTTGTATGTCAGTTTTGTAATACAATCTATGTCATATTAAATGGACGTCGAGTCATTGAGAACCTACGTCTCAATTTTTTTACGAGTCAATCTACATTGTTTTGGTATTTGAAACTCCAATACCGACAATAATTTATGATGTCCCTATTACACTGACCCAGCTTTTCAAAATGTGATTAACTTCAGTATATTTCATGATATTTTTTCTAATTATGTTAGTCTAACATCCACAAATACAAAATCCAAGGTCCATTCTAAGCCCTGTGAGATGAAACGGATGTCATATATTTAAAAATAAAAAAAAATTAATCTTGTACACTTGCTTCATTTTGATTTTGATTTTGATTTTGATTATATTTAGAAGTCATAACTTAGTCTATCTACTATCTGTTTGTTAGACTACTCTCTGTCTGTTTTCCAGTCTTTAATTATTTTACTTGCCTAAAGTTATCAATACACATGGTGTATATTACATTACATTATAGTCTAATGAAACGAATTTATAATGAATTGGTTTATGAAAACCAAATTGCTCAAAACATATCTTATTAAATATTTGGCTTCGCAAAGCAGCATTACAAGAGGTCACTTCCTCAACCAAGTAGGAGACTAAATCACAATCAAGGTCCAAGATAATGACAACTGCAAGTATGAGCTTGAATCGCAAAAAATTCGTGAACATAATCTCGTACAACTTACAAAACGATATTGGTTGATGTGCTTTGTACGTCAACTAATCTTCAAGCTCGATTATCTTTACCACAGATGCATCTCCAACTTTCTGGCATACGACTACTCGGTCGTGTGACTTGATGACACCAGAGGCTTTTCCATGATCAAGTGCAACCTTCAGAACTGATTCATTGGATGCATTGGTGGATTCAGCCTGCAAATGAGAGAACAGGATAATGTGTTTCCTAATCAACATGGTATATGTAACGAGACCAAGGTACAAGGGACGTCAAAATATTATCGAGGTAGGTTCCAGGATGAATGAAAGAACCCGATAATGAGTTTCCTAATCAACATGGCATATGTAACGAGACCAAGGTACAAGGGACGTCAAATAATATCAAGGTGGGTTCAGGGATGGGATGTTATTCCTATTTTCCCATCTGATCTGGGGATTTGAAAAATCCTCAAACCTGCACTGTTTGGGTTTTCCCTGCCGAGCCCCATGGGATTGTAATCCTCATCGCGAGGTAGCAGGAAACCTGTCAAGTGCACGTTTGATAAAACCAACCGAGATTTACGAACATCACAGCAGATTAGTTCTTGGGACAGCCCTTAAACCAATACTCACATTTCCAATAAATTGGTATATGTGGTATAACTGCAAATAGGGCAAATATACAAAAACTTACTGGATGACGAGGATCTGCAAGCAATGGAAAAAGACCTCGTACAATAAGTGATTGCCTAGCCTGGACATTCAGAAAAGATCGAAAATTTAGTGGATATAAGTACAGAGATCCTAAAATAAGTAACTGGATGTGCAAACTTAGCAGAAAAGACTAGAAAACAAGTATCACGGGCACATAAAAAGAAAAGTGTTCAAAGTAAGCATGCTTTCTGCTTTAAGATTAGGAGGCTACTAAAATGAGCCATCAAAGAAACATCCTATTATTGTGAATCAAACGCATCAGGAGAAAATAAGGATATACCTCAAATGCACCACTAAAACTCCATCTCAATTGATTTGTCTTGAGCCGAGGGATGACAACAGACAAAACAGGCATTGTCGGCCTATACTTAGCTATCAACCTACATCAGGTAATCTAGTCTTGAAGCAGATCTAGAGTGGACCCATTTGAAGAAATTTCAAAAAATACAATTAACACTAAACAAAGAGGCATATTACCTAGCAGCCCTTCCAGATGAGGTAAAACAAATGATGACAGATGCCTTCACTTTGAGAGCAGCCCGGACCTAAAAGATCAGTAAGACATATAACTCGAGTGACAATTTTATTATCATAAAAAATTATTTTGTATCATAAAAAAATATTATTTTTGTACTATTCTTTATTTAATCCATTTCACTCTAGTCCGCATTATACCGCGGAGGAAGCAATAGATTCCAAGTGGGTCATGGGCTCGCCAACAAACTTTACAGTCTTCTTGAAGTATTGGTCTTGATTGAAAACCTTCTCAGCCTGCAGTACATAACGGAGATGTTGTCGATCAGGATTCAGTAAGAAGTGAATACATGACAGCTAATGACAGAAGCATGCTCATGATTTCAGTGGCACTCAAATAAAAATGTAAAACAAAGTGAATAAGCCACAGAAAATAGTGGTAAGGCGCACAGACCCACAGCCTTTGCTTACGCCTTACTGGAGAGTCAAACTAGAGATAAGCTTTTGAAAAGGCATTTGAGTAGCAAATTACCGATGCCTTTGCACAACTACATTTTTCATCCATTGTGCTCTTTCCAACAAAGTGCATATTTGATAAGTGGAAGAACAATTGCAATTCATCGAACATTATAATATGACTACCATTAATCAAGTTTAAGAGGGTACAGGATCAAAGAAATACAGCAATATTTTCATATTCATATCTTTTAATGGAAGTATAGAGTTGTTCAATCTAGGCATACCCCCAAACCAAAGAAACAGGGAATAGAAGATATGAAGACAACTGAGTTATACCAAACCAAATGCTAGAAGTGTTCCAAATGAGTTTCAAACAATGATAGTATCTCTACTGAAACCAGCAATAAGAAATTTAATGTTCTAACCTCAGCACATATCTTGCCAACAGTAGAAATTGTTTCGACAGGATACAACCCACGTAATGTCTCAGCGCCAAGAAGAATAGCATCACATCCTACAAAATTGCAAAGTATCATCATCAGATTGCTTATGGCCAGAGTCAGAAGGATAAACAAGGAACTAACCATGGACCAGAAATGCATATATCGCAAACCAGTTTTAAAGCACAATCACTAAACATTTCCTTCCACAAGTTTAGGATGGTGAATTACCATCCAGAACAGCATTAGCAACATCAGTTGCTTCTGCACGAGTAGGCCTCAAATTGTCGGTCATACTATCAACAACACGAGTTACCACTGCTGGCTTTCCTGCCATGTTACATTTATAAACGGCAGACTTCTGAAACAAGAACACCTGAAAATACAGAAGAAAGCACAATCAGGATTATTCTAAACTGGCATATAAGATAATACAGGAGCAAAGTGATGTATGACACAAAAGTACAAGTGCTGCCGAAGTTCACACAGGCAATGAATAATGACCGGCATGTTCAACTGGTAGAGGCAGACAATTGGGCTAAAAATGGTTTATATTTTATGATTTAATGGCCGATGTTAGACTTCCTACACAAGGTATGTTGTGGTAACTGTTTCAAATTGGTGAGAATGGAAACTTCGGGACAATAGTTTGAATCCAATAATTTGCTCTGTTTTGGTTTTAGCATCTATAATAAAGAAAGAACCCATAAAGTTCTAATCATCTCGCAACACGAATACAAGAGGTGATACCAGGTACCGAGAGTATGGATACCCTACAATCTCCGGAATGAGAACACAACTTCCACAGGAAACAGCGGTTAAAATTTGACAGAAGTAATTCAGGGAATAGAGAATTTGTGAATGCAGATTACATGAAAGTAACATCCCAAATGAGGGGGATATTTGATAGTTTAATTGCATAAAGAATCAGAAAAATTGAGTTTAAAATGTTAAAATTCAACATCAAAGAAGCCACAATATCTACAAAAAAAATTTCCTTCTTAATCCACAACCAAAAAGAGCAAGTCAAACAGACAAATACATAAAAAAGGAAATCTAACCACCTTAAAAGTACAATCATGGAGAGTCAGGAAAAGAAAACTTAAAAGAAAAGTGCCATATGGATTTAGTCTCAGCGACAATAGTGCCACCTCAAATAAATTTCAAAAGCGAAGGGACAGATTTAATTGGACATGAAAAGTTCTGTGAAGATATGAATCAAAACGCACACAGGATTTTTCTCTCCTCAGATCAGATTACAACATCTATTCAACAGTTAAAACTTTCAATATCAACCATTTCACCACCAGGATGACAAAGCAGCAACTCTGATACATGGAAAAGTTAGTTCTTAGTTCACAGATTACTTCACATGGTAGTGGCTCGTAAAAGCTTTTAAACTCTACTGATGAAAACATCATCTTACCTTCTCAGGTGGTAGATCTATTCCAAGGTTTCCGCGAGAGAGGATGATGCCGTCTGCCTCCTGTAGGATCTCATCAAAATGCGTTAAACCCTGCAAATATGGTGAGCAAACAAGTTAAGTTGCTAAAATGGAAGAGGATTCATGCACAACATACTCACTTTCTAGTAAGACAGTGAAATTCACCTCCACATTCTCAATTTTAGCAAATATCTGAGTCTGGCTTAGATCACCAAGCTTGGACAAAAACTCACGAGCCTGTTAAGTAAAACAATCCATTGCTGGGTAGTCAGTTGAGTCAGCAAACATGAGAGACGTTTTCAATACGCAAAGCAATCTCAAGCTTTCTTTCCATCTTTAAATCTTACCTCACGAACATCCTCTGCATGACGAGTATAAGACAACGATAGAAAATCTATTTTATTCTGGACGCCCCATGAGCTGATAACCTGGAGTAAACCGTAACAATAGAAGCAGTAAGTTCTTTCACTAAGCGAATATAGATATCATGTGCAGTCTTTAAAAAGCACCGAAGCTATGACGGAATGATGGATGAAAACTCCATAGGGACTGGGGAACAGACAATTGACATGAACAGGAAACATCTATGGTCTAATTCATGAGAAGATCAAAACAAATCTCTTATTGTTTTTCGTTGATCTACAACTTTCTTTCATAATTGCAACCCAATAGTGAACCCACCAAATACTTCAAAATCTATTTCGCAGATAAATGAGGCAAAAGCACAACAAATATGGACAGAACATATTTCCATCACTCACCTTCTTGTCCTTCTCAGTTAGAGTAGGAAGATCTATATGAATCTGTGAGGCATGCAAAGTAAATAATGATCCAGCTAAGGTCGCAGAATTCTTGATCACACAAACCACATCATCATCTTTTACTTCGTCAACCTGCCAAGAGATCACACATCTCCAGAATGAAAGGACTCGAACAAATAAATAATGATTTATTCCCAGTTTGCCCAAGCTAAAAGAACATTTTAGTCGGTCAGAGCGTGCTCACAGTATCATTTCAAGTGACATTTTTAAGAAACTAAAGGCAGATCAATTGATCATCGAAACATAACCCATCTGGGAAACCAATGCTGTTGAAATCAAATACATAAGTGGGTCAACTAATACCATAAAAACATAAGATCACTTTCAAAGAATTTAAGATAATTTGGTAATTGAAATGAAGGTCGGTAGAAGTAACCATGCACTATTTTCCTGTTGGCTAAAAAAATTAATCTGAGAAAAAGAAGAGAAACGATTCACAGGCAGCGATATGGATTGCACAACAGAAACCTATTTGCTTTTTATTCTTTAGTTCCAGTAGAACAGTTAGGAGTGAGATCCTCTAGAAGAAATTCCCGGAAGTTCCAAATAAAAGATGTAAATCAGAAGATTATTGAATTCAAAATTCCATTTGTACCTCCAGCCACACAGAAGTGGTTTCACTTCCTGTAAATAGGTATTGGCCCATAAAAATGGTGTCTCCCTTCTTTACAGCCTGCATGTACAAGACGGAAACACTCCTTAATGCATACTACAGACATTTGGTATGAAAATACTCCCTCAGTCACCACATAAAACAACTATACGTGCATCCTCCAATAACTAATCATATGTTAAAAATGAATTTTGTTTCCAAAATTCCTAACACATGCGTACAACGGAATACAGATAACTACCATAATACAAAAATTATAAAATTTTCGCATGTAACATATACTTGAGAGTACCTAAAAAAATATTGACATCTGACATCTCCCATGGATAAAAACTTATTGGCAAAGTCATTCCCTCACAATGCATTAAGTTAACAATTTAATCATGATTTTACGCAAACGAAAATCAATTTACTATTTGGAAATAAGGAAAATAATATCATCTTAAATAATCTGCGGCAGAAACACACATCAAACCTTAGCCAATCCGGCATAACTGATGGGTAAAACTTCAGATGATGCTTCTTGACCTTGATCAGGAGTCAGGACAACATTGTCATCTGCCTTGAGAGTTATTGCCGACCCACTTCTATTAACAACTTGTAACTCAGGGCCCACTGTATCAAGCATAACCTGTGAAAATTTACAAACGAACATGCAATAAGTTCATGTCTGAGGAGAAAGAAAACAATATCGTTAATCATATGGGAGTCAATGGAAACATTATCAGACAAGACAATTAAGCAATCAATATCCAGCAAGCCAACTACGAATTCAGAAAGAACCAAATCACTTTTACAAAACTACTAATATTATTTCTTGCTGTGGTGAACTGTCAATGAAACTAGAGCAAACAATAAAACATCAGCGTCCATCTTTCTAGATTACCCATTCAAAGGCCTAATTTTGCATGTACAACAAAAGAAAACAAAACAAAACATTGATTATACATACAGCACAGAGTTTCTTCGTGCTCTTGATTGCAACCTTCAAATTCTCCAGAGTCCCTTGGTGATATTCCGCATCTCCCCAAGAAAAATCAATTCTGGCAACTGCCCATTTAAAGAAAAACCAAACCAAACAACATAAACAGGAAGTACAACAGCAAAGCTCCAAGAAACCCAATTAAATAACGAGAAAACAAGGCAAAGGATTTCAAATCAATTACCAGACATTCCAACTTTAAGACAGGCGGAAATAACCTCCACAGATCGAGAGCGCGGGCCCAACGTTCCCACGATCTTCGTCATTGCTGGGAAGAAACTCTGCAGCCGCCAGATCATTCACAGAAACCCAAATCAAACATCCAATATCAACACTTTTTACGAACACGGATCTGTATAAAAACTTATAACACCTCAAAAAACAAAGAGAAGATAAAGAAGTAATACTCACCGCTTTGGATGGCTCCAGAATTGTGGCCATCCGAATTGGCTCTTCGAGCAGAAGATGACTTGAATGCATTCTCCCAAAATCTACAAGAACCCGAATTGTTTCTGGGTATGTGCTTGCTTCTGGTCTACTTAGAACAGCGAAGAACACAGGAATTAAATGAGAATAAAATTCTAAGTGCGGAAAACGGGTTCTCTCGCTTTTTTTGTCTATCTACTATATTTGGTCTATCTACTATATAAAAATACGGGGAAATTTAGAAAATCCAGATCTACTAACGGTTTAACTCAATAGAAGAGCGCTGTTTTACCCTTATAAAGAATTAGTTGATAACTTAAAATGACAACAATATTTTAAAAGCAAAAAACTTTTCACGTTTTTATGTCAATCGCCCCACAAAAGCCAAAAGCCATAAACGATCGTTGATGAAACTTCTTCGAGATTTCAATATGGTGAAAGGAAAAGAACCCCAGGTTGTGGAGATTGAACTACAAGAGAGAACACTCAGGAACAACCACGTGATATGTACAACAACCTAAAATCTTTGAGTTTATGTTATTGCTTTCGAAATTCATGGGTCGAGTTGTGTTATTGAGTGATTTGATTGTGTGGGTCGATGTTTCGTATTTAGTGTTGGTCGGACTGGTGTAGGTCGAGTATGGTGTGGTTTGTGTGTATGTGGGTCGAGAGTTTCAAGACTGGTATGGGTCGAGACTAGTGTGTTTCGTGTGTAATGTGGTGCGTCGAGACTGGTGTGGTTCGTGTGTAGTGTGGGTCGAGAGTCTCGAGACTGGTGTGGGGGGTCGAGACTGGTGTGGTTCGTGTTTAGTGTGGTCGAGAGTCTCGAGATTGGTGTGGGTTGAGAGTCTCGAGACTGGTGTGGGTTGAGATTGGTGTGGTTCGTGTGTAGTTTGGGTTGAGGGTCTCGAGACTGGTGTTGGTCGAGTATTGTGTTGTTCGTATCTAGTGTGGGTCTAGAATAGTGGGGGTCGAGTCTGAGCATAGTGGTTTTCCTATAAAAGAATCATAAACCCTTGATTTTGTGTCGAGTGTCTAATCTATGGGTCGAGTGTCTAATTTGCTGGTCGATTTTTATATATTATCTGCTCAATTTTATAATCTATGGGTCGAGTCATGATTATGTGGGTCGAGTCTAGGTGATATGGGTTGAGTTGTACCAAGACTCCACAGAACTCGATCCAAAATCCATCAGAACCCGATCCAGATAAAAATCTTGACCCATATGAACATTACTCGACCCACTTTCTCTTCCTAATTTTCCGTGAGTATTGTAAATAGTCAAGATGGTTAACGGTCTAAGCAACCCAGATTAGTGATTAACTAATCGAGATTAATCGACTTAGGAAGTATCGGCTGGGTCGATCAGCTCGGAACGCAAGTTGATCCCATGGTTCGTGCTAAGCTGATAGAGGAAACTGCTTCAGATAGCAGTCTAGACCAGCACGAGTGCGAGCTGTTTGAGCGACCTGCGCTGATCTTATGAGAGTGAGCTGTTGTGAGGTTGCAATAGAACCGCACCAGTTTAGAGTGCGCTGGACACATAGTTGGAGAGGTTCAGCTTAGAAGCTTGTTGTGTAGTTATGTGAGCTGATGGTGTTGGACCAGATTGGGTGAAATCTGACAGGTGAGTTCTGTGCTGTGGTTAGTAATGATGAGTTCGCAAGCTGATGCTGCTGTAGCGCGAATCAGTCCAGTGCATCGGTCTGAGCTGATATTGGTTTAGGAAGTAGCGTAAGCTGGATTCAGCTTTGGGTGTTACGCTATGTCGCAAGCTGAGTTGACCCTTGAGAACTGGGTTGACCATCGTGTTGGATCTGTGTTTACAAATCAGAATCTGAAGTTTGATTAACACAAAATCTGCTATTATCTTACTAACGGTCTTAGATTCCATGTGCAGTGCTAGAATGGAGCAATCTAGAAGATATCCAAACTGAAACAGTGAGGGGATGCCTAAGCTGGTCTAGTTGAAGATATCTATGCTGGAACAGTGAGGGGACGCCCGAGCTGGTACAACAAAGAAGAGAACCAGATTGCAGAGAACACCAAGCTGGTTCACCAGCTTGGTGCAAGAGCAGTTCAAGGATCAAGTGCAGTGAGACCCAGTGTAAGAGCAGAACTGTTCAAGTGCAGATCAAGTGCAGCTTACAAGTGCAGTGTTCAAGTGTCGATGAATATACAAGAGCAGTGATCAAGTGCATGTCAGATCACTAAGCGCAACAATAATCAGTTCATCATAGAAATCTCAGTCCAGTGAGAGACTGATTATTGGATCCCAAGAAGAAGGGATATAATCCCTGATGCAGGATTGTAGCTCTTCGAGGATAAGGATTAAAATATCCTCGAAGAACTGGTTCAATCAACCAGAGGATAAATAGTGTACTTGCTGATGGCTTAAAAGAGGTGTCTAAATGGAACAAGAGAACAAGCAAGTACACAGAGGCTTTTGACAAGAAGAATAGAGCCAAGCTGGTTAAGGATAAACCAGCTCGGAGAAGAGAAAACCGGATCAGGAAATCCGGTCAAGCTGGATGTTTATGAGAGAGATGGAAGATGAAGAAAAAGAATAAATGCGGAGGCAGGATTTTGAGATCGTGAACAGTCGACGCCTATGATGACGTGTACTGATGTACTCGATCAATCTCCATAAGTCCAGCTGAACAAAAGTAGAAGATCACATGCTGATTCGATACCAAAGGAATCGTAGAGGAAGATTCCTATAGCGAAAAAAGAAACCAGCTGGGAAACAAGCTCAGAGCCCAGTAATGTTCAAGAGCATCTATGTTCAAGAGCATGAAAAAACTGAACAAGAGAAGTACAGTTGAAGTCCCGACCATCTAAGTGCAAACCAGAACGGAGATAGGCTGGCATACAAGAATCAAGTTGGTTAAGGCCAAACCAGCTTGGCGAGCAGAACAGATGCTGTCTGAAGACAAGAACAAAATTGGACAACACGACAAGCAAAGTGATTTGAACATAAGACTATATGAATATTGCTTATCAGTGTTCAAATCGATTTGTCGTGTTATCCTCTCAGTACAGTGCTCACGTGCTTAAAATGAAGAAAGCCTGCAGACACATTTAAAGACAAAAGACACAAAATAAAATAGTGTCAGAAGACTTTTCAACGGCTATAACTTTGTGTCCAACGGGCAAATCTGCGTAAGAGGCTATATTTAACAAGAGCAGAGCACAAGAAGATTGACGATGTGAAAAGCGGAGAGAGTGATGGTGCAAGTTCAAAACATATAACAGAAGAATGCACAACACAAAACAGTGTTAGTTGCAAGTTTGCACACTCTGTGGCAGCTGGTGCGCAAGCTGGTTTTGTGTCCAGGTGTGAGTTGGTGCACTGACCGAATGCTTCAAAGAATAATCAAGTCAATAGCACAAGCCATGGGAAGACATCGAGATACCAGCTCAGAGAGGAGCACTTCCCAGTGTGTGAGATTTCATATTTGAGAGATTGAGCATACACTATAAATCTCACACACGATTCGCTCATATATTAGAGAGTTGAGCGAAACAGAAAAATGAGTGAATCAAAACAAAACCTCTCCTTGTAGTCTTTGGACAGAGACGTTAAACAAGTCCATGTAGCCTTTCTCACTGATGCGTAAAATAAGTGATGTTAGACACAGAGCTTGTGGGCTACTGTGCATAGGTGGCTAGGAGTTCTTGCAGCTTGCGGACTGTCGGATCGGGTTGCAGCGGAGGCCGCTGTAATCAAAGTCCTCTAGTGGATCCTTATCGTTGCGGAAGAAGGGGAGACGTAGGAGATTCAGCTCTGAACTTCCATAAACAAATCGTATCGTATTTCTTTACAGCTTTCTGCATTTAACATTCATGCATTGCATATTTTAGAACTGTGTTTAAAATTGTTAATTAGCTTTCGATTTTCAGAGAGTAGTTCAAGTTGTTTCCGCAAGATTTCATATCTTACTTGATCTACTTCTCGGTGCACAAACATTTCAAGAACACTGAGCTATTACAACTCAAGATTTAACTAATCAGATCGCATGCGTACCGGACTAGCTCGCAGAGCTGTTGGTCCAGCTAGGTCCCGATCAGGTTTCCTGATACATGCTGGTTTTCTAAAACAAAATTTTTTAAATGCACGTTATCTGGGTCCTTTGATCAAGTGTTCAGTGCTTAAGCTATGTGAGAGCTTACGTGAGTTGTGTGAGAACTCACGGGCACCCCCCAAAACGATCCTAACACACCGCGGACTGGTATTAGTACGTACCTTGAGACCTGGGTGCATGAGCTGATCTGAAAGCTTCGTGGTCTGGTTGAGATAGCGAAAGCTGAATAGAGCATCACAAGCTGACCTGAGTGATGCATGCTGAGTTGAGCACTGTCAGGCCCCGTGCTAATTACTCACAATTAACACATTAAAAATGCATAAATACGAAAGCTAAAATCAGGGCTTAAAAATTTTCGAAATCATTTGGGCCTGAACGTAAAAACATACATTC
>KV010081.1:17642-31913 GCA_001598015.1 Dorcoceras hygrometricum
ATATATGATATGTATTGAACCGGGGGATGCCCCGTGTTATCATGTATTGGGGGATTATTATTTGGTTAAAATACTTGTTGTGTTGGAGTATGAGTCAACTCGTATTTTGTTATCGCTATTTTGAACGTATGATTTGAAGTTCAGGCCTATTGTATTTCAAAAATTTTTAAGCCCTAATTTTAAGCTTCCGTGTTTATGCGCTTATTATGTGTTAATTGTTAGTAATTAGCACGGGGCCTGACAATGACCTCTGAGCGTCGGTTGCAGCAGTACCCCGTGACCGCCTTTATGATTCAGTCTGTTATGTTACAATTTTAGATACTGATTTTTAAACATGTTGGCTTTCAGTATTCTGTTTACTCGATGATTTTACGATGTTGGATGTTTGACGTTTTTAAATATTCCTTTATTTAAGCTTAAAGTATTTTGAGAAAATGATTTAGAAATTGTTTTAGAAGGGAACGAGCCATATTTAAAGTTTATGCTTCCCCAAATGTTTTAAAAAAAATTTCTTGAGTCTGGTTCATTTCATCAGCTTTGTACATTAAGTTTTCGGTAGGATCTGTTTAGCAGACATGAGCAGATTTGAGATATATATATATATGAGGACTTTGACCCTTTGTCTATTATTGTTTCCCGACACTTAGAATATTTCCTGATAGTGAACTCTGTCACGATACACTAGCTACTGTTCACCGAGCCTTATCTTCTTCGATTTCCGGTGGTAGACAGTTCCTATTGAAGTGAGAGTGGTAGCGTTGGGCTCCTCTTGCTGAGACGCTTTTTTGGTACTAATTTTGGAAGCTTGCATGAAGCTGGAGAGATTCACGAGACATCTCCCTTCTGTAGTCTGTTAGCATAAGCGTCGGATTTCGCCTTCCGTTCAGGTAGCACGTTGGGTAAGTGTTATGATCCTACCTTGTGCTTGGTTTAGAGCCTTCGTTTGTGTTAGAAGGCTAGGAAAGATTTGGTTGAGCCCATAGCTCCCAATTCGTGAGTTTATGTGTTACTGTCCCTGAGCTAGTATCTGTATTTGTCTTAGCAAGTGTGAGATCTGTGTTGCTCGGGACTTCTTTGTTGTAATTGTTGCTCAGAAGATTTGAGGTACGGATGTGAGCTTGTTTTACAGCTTTTGATTGAGCATGGGTGATTATGCTTGCTGTGAGACCCAAAAGCTGATGAGATTAATTGAGTTAATTAATCGGGCTTTATTGAGATCAACTTTTAGTCGATATGCTTGGAGAAGCTATCGGGCTTTGTTTTAGTCCTTAGAACAATTCTGGAGAGTTGAGGAATTGAATTCAGCGATCAGAAGTTAGCGTGGGTCATCGCTGAGTGTTAGTGTTCAGCAGTGGTGATGTAAGCAGTTGTCGCTGGATTGTTGGTTTTCAGTTTGAGGCTGATGAGATTAATTGAGTTAATTAATCGGGCTTTATTGAGATCAACTTTTAGTCGATATGCTTGGAGAAGCTATCGGGCTTTGTTTTAGTCCTTAGAACAATTCTGGAGAGTTGAGGAATTGAATTCAGCGATCAGAAGTTAGCGTGGGTCATCGCTGAGTGTTAGTGTTCAGCAGTGGTGATGTAAGCAGTTGTCGCTGGATTGTTGGTTTTCAGTTTGAGGAGAAAGCTGATAACGAAGGCATTCAGATGTCTCCTAGCGTGTTTTCAGTAGCGGGTGTTGGTACGATTTCATTTGGATTAGTTGGAACAACAACGTTTTGGATTAGCGAAGGAGACTCAGCAGTGAGCAGCGTTGGTCTTCAGTTGTGTGAGAGATCTGATGTTGCGTTGCGAATAGATGTTGGTTAGTTTTTCCGCAGTGACTAGCGGGTGACGTGTCCAGTTGCGACAGTAACTCTCTGCGACGTCGTTTGGTTTAAGTGATCACTGTTTTGGCGTAGAGTGAGGTCTGTTGTGAGATCTGGTAGCGAGCGGGAATATCAGCTGTGATAGCTTAAGTTGTCGGTGGATCTGTTCCAAGTTTCTTTCAGCAGTGAGATTTAAATAGGGAGCTTAGCCTTAGTTCTCTATTATTGTACCCGACACTTAGAATATTTCTCGATAGCAACTCTATCACGATACCCTAGCTACTGTTCCCTGAACCTTATCTTCTCCGATTGTAACGGTAGACAGCTCCAATTGATGTAAGAGTGGTAGCGTTGGACTCCTCTTGCTGAGATGATTCGTTGGGATATTGCTTTCGGATGTTTGCTGGAATCTGGTGAGGTGAGCGAAGACATCTTACTTTTGTAGTCTGTTAGCATAACCGTCGGATTCCGTCCTAGCTTGTTGGGGTAAGTGTTCAGATTCTGCCTTGTGTTTGTTTAGATCTCTTTGTTGAGTTAGATGGGGCAGAATATCGCTGGTCGAGTTCGTAGCTCCCAACTGTTGCTTTTCTGTGCTTTGGTCCTTGAGTAGTTGCTTGTGTTTGGCTTAGCAGGTGGTGGATCTATGTTTCTCGGACCCTGATTGTAGTAATTGTTGCACAGAGACTTGAGTTACGGATGTGAGCTTGTTTACAGCGTTGAATTAGGCATGGATATTATATGCTGTTGTGTATGCTTCTGTGCTGTTATCTGCTTTCTTGTATTGTGTTGATAATCGCAAGATTTTCATGGCATACGCATTGTTCATGTGCATTCAGATCCTGTTGAGCTTGCCTTGTTGTTGTTGTTCTCTGTGTGTACCAGGATGCTGTTGAGGCGAGCGGGTAACTCCATTACCTCATCTCTCTGCTGGGATCTGTTAGCCACTATGAGCGGAGTGGGTAGCTCCCACATCTCATGAGTTGGGCAACAGCGGGTTGAGACATGTTGTGCATCTGGTACCGTGTGTTGAGACGAGTGGGTAGCTCCCATATACTCACACGCCCCGTGGCCACTGACGTACTGTTGTTCAGTTGATTCTTTGTTGATGTTGAGAAGTCCCTTGAGATCGTTTGGCTCCCTGTGTTCGGTTGTAGCCTTGTTCTCATGCATAGCACCTGCATTTTATCTGTTGCCATTTAAATGCTATTTTTCAGTTGCTCCCCGTACTGCGGTTTGACCCCATGTCCCTCTGGGGCTTGGTATTGTTTTCCAGTATGTGTTTTCAGGTTACCATGGTTTCTCTGCTGGTCGTGGAGTAGACCAGCTGGAGGTGCGGCAGGAGGTGGTTAGAGTGTCCCAGTTAGCGTATAGCATATTATGTATCAGTACTATTAGCCGGGGGTTGTCCTGTGCTTAGTATTAGATGTTGTTTGGTACTTTATATGTGTTTTAATGTTATACTGTTGTACTGAATTGTATTTTTAAATTGGGATACTTTAAGTATTTTTGTATTTTAAATTATATGTTTTAATCGTCAGGCCAAAGCGAAAATTTTAAGCCACTTTTGTATGCTTCCACTATTTTTTTGCGTGGTTTAACTCTGTGTTGTGCACGAGGCCTGACACTTGCTACTGTGTATGCTTTGAATTGTTGTATATGTAGTGTTGGACATTTCATATGTTGCATACGCGCATTTATCATATTGAGCTCAGATATGTTGTAGTCGTACCTTGTTTATTGATCTGTGTGCACAAGGATGCTTGTTTGAGGACGAGCGGGTAACTCCCGTGTTAGGATCAAGCGCTTACCACTAGGCCAAAAGCTATAGCTGTTAGCCAAGGTGCAACTTTATTTCCTTATAATGTGGCAGCGCAGAGTGCAACTATTATGTGCGTTAGGGTTGGGCTGTTAGGCCCATGAGTCAGGGGAGGTGCGTGTCTAACTGCTAGTGCTGTCTCATTTCCCTTAGAGATCAGTCTTACCCTTTCTCCTACCGCCGGCCCTATCCCCAGCAGAGATAGTATTACCCGTTAAGATCTGGTATCACACTTTTACAGCCCACATGGCCAACCAGATCAAGCGGCGCAACGTCAGCAGCTTGACGTACGAGAACTTCCCAGGAGGTCACCCATCCCAGTACTGTTCTTACCCTTGCACGCTTAACTCAACATCCCGTATACCTCATCTCCTTGCTGGGATCTGTTAGCCACTATGAGCTGAGTGGGTAGCTCCCACATCTCATGAGTTGGGCAACAACGGGTTGAGCTATGTTTTGCATCTGGTGCAGTGTGTTGGAGACGAGTGGGTAGCTCCCATATGCTCACACACACCGTGGCCACATCTATTCGTTGTTATCTGCCTTCGATTGTTGAAAAGCTTTGAGTTGTCTCCGAAATTCATGGCTCCCTTCTTGTGGTTGTATCCTTTTGTTGTTCTCAGCTGTTCATGCATAGCATTTGCATATTATCTGTTGTTTTCCGTTAACTGTTTTATGTTGCTCTACGTACTGGGGTCTGGGGCTGGTATTTGTTTGCCTGTGTGTGTTTCAGGTTACCATGGTTACTCAGCTGGTCGTGGAGTTGATCCAGCTAGAGGTGCCCCAGGAGGTGGTTAAAGTGTCTCAGTTAGCGTATAGCATATATGTATAAGCACTGTTAGCCGGGGCATGCCCTGTGCTTTAATGTACTTCAGTTGTATTCTGTAGTGCTTGTATCTGTTGAATGTTGTGCTGTTGTACGGAGTGATTTTATAATCTAGAATATGTTGAGTATTGAAATATTTTAACTTATTTTTTATCAGTCAGGCCAAAAGCGAAAATTTTAGCCACTATTTTATTGCTTCCGCTATGTGTTTGCGTGGTTAAACTCTGTGATTGAGCATGAGGTTTGAAAAATAGGGCGGTAGACTTAGAGGATGGTCCGTTGAACGTGTAGACTCAGGTTCTATCGATAGCTGGACGAGATCTCTTTCCCGTACCTGAAGGGTTGTACTCCTTTCAGCCTCCTCAGATGTCTCAGCAGGAGAGAAACTAGAGTTCAAGCCTCAAGAAGACAGTTTAAGAGATGATCGAGTTCAAGTTCTTCTTGTTCAGATAGCTCTGGAGGAGGTGTTTATAGAGCGGTGGTGTGTGGTCAGTGTGATGGCAAGCATCCTACTTCGTAGTGCCATGGAGTGTTAGGAACCTGCCATACCTATGGACAGACTGGACACTTTTCGAGGATGTGTCCTGCAAGAGGACGGCGTTCTAACCTAGCGTAGCCTGGTACTTCTGGTGATGCTTCGTGGAGACTTCATTCCCCTGCTCAACCTCAACGATTGGATTTTCGACCACCTGGAGCATCTAGGTTCGACGGATCTTCTGGATCCCAGTACTCGGGATCTGAAAAAACTCATGAGAATACGATGCCGTGGGAGAATGTTGACGATCCGCCGGAGGAGTGGTTGTAGGTATTTGTTTCGCTTTGGATTAATTGTGTGAGTTTTGTGTGGACACGAGGACATCACACGTGTGTCTCTTCTTTGTTGTGCCTGGGTGTGGGTCGAATCTACCCCACCTTTTTTGTGTGTGCGAGGTGGTGTCTTGGATACTCCTGTCGGTGTGAGGTCGTTATCCCATGTGTAGTGCTGAGTTTTGTTGGTATTCGTTGAACAAGTGCTGGTAAGGAATTGGTTGCGTCAGGAATATTTAACTTGCTGACGTTCGAGGACTGAGGATAGTTGCTTCCTGCTTGGGATACGGATTTCTGAGCTTTGATTTGAGGTTGGTGACCACCCACCTTCCCTATCGTTCGATATTTCCATGACGAGTTTGCAGTTGAGTAGAGGAAGCTTTAGGACCAGTTGTAACGATCAGTGGTACACTCCAGGGTCGGTTTGCGTTCGAGATATCTCCAGCTGAAGATTCAACATGAGGATGTTCAGGAGACGGTTTTCTCATACCAGGTTTGGCCTTTAGAATTTCTGGTCATTCTTGTGGAATATTGGATACTCCTGCGGTCTTCATGGATCTGATTAACCGAGTTCTCAGTGAGTACCTTCACTGCTTGGTGATCATATTTATTGAAGATGCATTGGTCCATTAAGGGATCAAGAGAGAGAGCACAGGGGTACCCGAAGATTGTTTGACGTTTGTACGAGAGTCTGACCTTTGTGTCAGACGAAAAGTGATTGCTATTTCTGGGTTGGCTTTACCCTTGAGACCAAAGGATTGCTGTGTTTTAATCCATTTCCTCTTCTTGAAGTTCGAGTTGTGTGTTGCTGCAGAGGGGTGATTCATAGTTTGCGTCTCGTTAGTGAGACCTCGCTAGAATAGATATCCCGCCCCTGTGTTGGTGTTGGCTGCCGTCGTGTCTATCTTTGAGTGTGAGCGCCAGTCTTTTAAGGTGGAGAGTAGTTGGTGATTCTCACCGACCTTAAAAGTTTGAAATGTATCTTCACCCAACCCGACTAGCCAGTGAGATAGTGTCTATGGATGGAGTTGATTAAGGATTTTGGATGCGAATTCAGCGCCAGCTTGGGCGAATGAAATTTTTCGCTGTTGTTTTTCTTGGGAAAGCCCAGTCAGTGGTGCTTGTAGTGTTGAGTATCTCGCAAGTTTACGAACCCTTGGGAACTTTAGGATGGTGTTTTCTTTGGAGTTTGGAAGCACCTTGCGAAGGATTTTGTTGCTCTGTCTCCTCGTTAGAGCCAAGATGGTGTTGCAATTTGGAATATCGTTGAAGAGCTACCTTCGTTGGTTTATCTTTACCTACGTTAAGGCATGTTCATAGAGTAAACGATGGAACATCACGTCGCCAGGTGGTGAGATTGCATGTTTTTCCGGTGTCGTTAGTGTCCGACAGATACTATGCGTATTTTGAGTGCTGGAAGATCTTGTAGACAGTTTTAAGTCTCGATTGGCCATAAGTTTAGCGCTTTGTCCCCTGACCAGATGGCTAGTCCGTGCTGACCATGCAGATTCTGGAAGACATACTGCGAGCAGCGGCGATGATTGTCGATGATGAGTGACGGGAATTTCGTGTCTTGTTGGAGTTTTCGTGTTGTTTTCACTACCAAGTGATGTTCGGTACACCTTCCTTTGAGTTTTTGCACGATGAGAAGTGTAGATCGCGTTAAAACTAGCAGAAGTTGAGGAAAATAGGTGGTCTTCACCAGATTTTGCACAATGTGCAAAGGACCATAGAGATCTGTTACGATCAAGGGCAAAGGCTGAGCGAGATTCCTTGACCATATTGTGCTAAAGTGCGAACTCCTCGAGTTCCTGGTTGTCGATTGTGTGATACTTGCAAGTTTCTCCTTATATAATGTGATCTGGAGGTTGAATGGTAGGTTAGCTCTTAGATTCATCAGTCTGTATGAGAGTCTCTGGACAGATTGGATCTTTGGCATGCAGTTTGTGAATGCCGTCTGAGTTGTTGTGGATACATGGTTTGTTTCATGTGTCTAAGCCGAGAAAATGCGGGCCATATTCTTCTTTGGTGTTGAAGACTGATGAAGTTGAGTGGGACCAGACCCTAAGATGTGCTGTTTGGCCAGTGAGAATTCTGGACAGAAAGGAGAAATAGTTGAGGATTAAGACCATACCTTCGGTTGCGGTGCAGTGGAGTAGATATGGAAGAGGAAAATTATTTGAGAAGCTGAAGCTGAGATGAGTGGAGCACGCCCTCATCCTCGTCAGATGCTAATTCCTTCCCTAAATTTTGTTTCCTTTCTGTTTGAGTTCAGTTTTATCCAGTTTGTAGCTGGTTGTGCGTTTTTTATGATCCATCTTTGGCAGTGTGCGTTGTGATCTGTTTCATTTTGTTGTGAGCTATTATAGGTATAACAGCGTAGTTGCGATTAGCTTAGGAATTCTACGGTTTCTTTTGTAAGCTAATCTGCATAGAACAGATCTGGGTTGAACTGTTTCTCTGGACTTTATGTTAGTTTCCTATCAAACTGTCTTTAGAAGATCCGCATAGAAGTGAACAGCTTTGAGAGGCGATGTGTAGCGTAAGCTGTTAGGAGCTGAAGTATAAACTAAGCTCAGTTTAGGGATCTTTTGGGCGTCCTGAGCTTAGTATTCAGAACGTAAGTGTTGTACCACGTCGTTGGTGGTATCAGCTTTGGATAAAATTGGTAGAAATTTTGTTGGATAGCGGTGGCGGATCCGGATCCCGTCTCCCGGCGGCACAGCGGAAGTTTAAAATTTGGCGCCGGGAAACGTTAAATACAATAAAATCATGCTATAAACCATTCATAGGATGATTAGTAGATTACCTTGCTAGCGACTTGCGCCTGGCTCCAACCGGAATTACGAGAAGACCGGCTCTTCACGGTAGGCGGCTGTAGATTCGTCAATCAGGTCCACGACCGGAAGGGATACTCCTTCGTCAGCCTGCACTAGAAGGCCTGACGAGATCAACACGGACGGAAACTCCTATTCACGATGCCCGGAACAAGTCCGGCGAGGGAAGGCGGCGGCGGCGGCGCGTGGCAAGCACGGCGGCGGCGTGAGGCTTGGAGAAGAGGGAGGCGGCCGAGAGGTGCTCTAGGGTTTAGAGTAGTGTGGTAATCAATCAATCAATTAAGCCCTAATCACATTAGTGTATATATTAAATATACTTGGGCTTGAACCGGCCCATTGGACTTGGGTCAGGCCCAAGTCCCTATATGAACATTCGATTCGTTTAATTCAATACGGTTTCATCATAACTCCGATCGACGATCAAATCTGACCGATCGACTCAGTTTCCAAAATTGAGTATTATGATGCGAAAATTGATTTTTCAGATCACCTATTACGGTTTCATCATAACTCCGATCGACGATCAAATCTGACCGATCGACTCAGTTTCCAAAATTGAGTATTATGATGCGAAAATTGATTTTTCAGATCACCTATTCCAAATGACAGTTTTGACCCTCAAGAGTGGGAAATCGCAATTTCACCCCTGTTGAATTTTAGGAAGTCGCACTCCCCAAAATCCTCCTAAGGTGCTAAACCCATTGAGCTCAGTTTCCGTGCGGGAATCTTGAATCCAGTACTTGTGTGACCCTCAATGGTTCAGGGATACAGCTAGCCGTGGGCCCACAACCATTGTAGCTCCGAAATCACAATTTCGGACTTGCCCAACGGATCATGGTAAAGCGTCTAGCAACATCGCCCCATGATCCCCTAGGTATCACTGATAGTGCCTGCAAGAACCAGTTGGTCGTGGTTAGCGTACAGTCCGGTCCTTTCAATCCATATATCACGATCAGATCAACGACCATTGGTAAATCGAGAGTCGCTAAAGATCCGATAGCTATGCATACATCTTGGAGATCGAATAGTGACATCGCGAGTGTAACTAGGTAAACCCATTTACCTAAAATACTTCTAGTACTCTGGCCAGAGATTCATATACTATCGTCTCCTCAGATAACATAGGATTTCCACGCATGTCTGCGAGCGGTGAATCCTCGACAACGATGCATCGACTCCTACATGCATCGGGGGCTCACCCAATCCCGCCGCCTAACGACCCCAAGTGAGTCGGAAAACGGGTCAAAGTGAGGCGCCTATCACGTAGAGTCTCAATGACGTTTCGAGTCGTGAGGACTAATCAGTACAACCAAGACCTCGGAGTTATCCACTCGACAAATGGTAACCACTTGGAAAGTCGGAACGAGGGTAGTTCGATAGATCACCAGGTCACTATCCATCTGCATGCTCAGAACATCACAATGTTCCCTACCAACGAAACATGGTACTTCGCATCTCAGATGCTAGTCTCGAGCTCGGGCGGCCTTATCCTCGTTTTGACGGCCCAATCGACTAGGAACGTGTTCAAAATACACAGTGACTAGCAGATGTGTTTCATGATAGCCGTCATACCCACTATCACATCTAACATACACTATAGTGCATTCTAGGTCTTTAATCAACGCAATTGTTAATCATTATACAACACAATGAAAGTAAAGAATGCCACAAATAAATGTGAATATCATATATAAAGATCGTTTCATACAAGAGTCTATGAACCCACACGCCACAAGTTGGCTAGTTGGGCATCTACTCTAACAATCTCCCACTTGCCCTGAAGCCAACTACTCATCTGACGCAGTCCCATAGTTTCGCGATGTTTTTCAAACAACGGTCCTGGAAAGGGCTTTGTAAGTGGATCGGCAACGTTGTCCGTAGAGGCGACTCTCTCAACTGCTATGTCACCTCTAGCCACAATATCCCGGATTATGTGGTATTTCCTCAGTATATGTTTGGATCTTTGGTGAGACCTAGGCTCCTTTGCTTGCGCAATGGCACCCGTGTTGTCGCAGTACACCGGGACTGGACCAACTCCATCAGGAATGACGCCCAACTCTTGGACGAAATTCCTTATCCAAACCACCTCCTTAGCAGCAGCTGATGCTGCCATGTACTCAACCTTAGTTGTTGAATCCGCGATGGTGTCTTGCTTGGAACTCTTCCAAGAGACAGCACCACCATTGAGCATGAATACAAATCCAGAGGTTGACTTTGAATCATCCACGTCACACTGGAAGCTAGAATCAGTGTAGCCTTCCAGTTTCAGTTCACCATCCCCATAGACCATGAACATATTCTTAGTCCTTTGTAAGTACTTAAGAATATCCTTCACAGTCTTCCAATGCAATTGGCCTGGGTTGGCCTGGTAGCGGCTCGTGACACTCAGAGCATATGCAACATACGGTCTAGTTGAGATCATGCCATACATAATACTACCTATTGCCGAGGCATATGGCACACGTGTCATACTCTCTATCTCCTCATCAGTCTTCGGACACATAGACTTAAATAGAGTGAACCCGTGGCACATAGGTAGGTGTCCTCTCTTGGACTCTTCCATAGAGAACCTCTTAAGTATGGTATTGATGTAGGTGGCCTGGGTGAGTCCGAGCATCCGTTTCGACCTATCCCTATAGATCTGTATTCCAAGAATATAGGATGCTTCACCCATGTCCTTAATCGAGAATCTACTAGACAACCATACTTTAGTCGATTGCAGCATTCCTACATCATTCCCAATGAGTAGAATGTCATCAACATAAAGTACGAGGAATGTCACAGCGCTTTTAACTACCTTCTTATAAACACATGGATCCTCGGGATTCTTGATGAAACCAAATTCCTTAATTGTTTCATCGAATCTCAGGTTCCAACTCCTCGATGCTTGTTTGAGACCGTAGATCGATCTCTGAAGCTTGCATACCTTATGCTCGCTTCCAACAGATGTGAAACCCTCAGGCTGCGTCATATAGATCTCTTCCTTAATGTTTCCATTAAGGAACACAGTTTTCACATCCATTTGCCATATCTCATAGTCGTACCATGCGGCTATGGCTAATAAGATTCTAATTGACTTGAACATTGCGACTGGAGAGAAGGTTTCATCATAGTCAACACCTTGCCTCTGAGTGTAACCTTTCGCGACCAGTCGTGCCTTGTAGGTCATTACCTTACCATCAGGCCCAAGTTTTCTCTTGTATACCCATTTGCACCCAATAGGAACAATTCCTTTGGGAGGGTTAACAAGAGTCCAAACTTGGTTCGCATGCATTGAGTCAAACTCAGATTGCATTGCTTCAATCCACAAATTAGAATCAGCATCGGAAATTGCCTCCTTGAAAGTTTTTGGATCAGATCCAACAACTTGATCACCTTGATCATCTTCAAAGAGAAAACCATATCTGTCAGGAGCCCTAGGAACCCTTTCGGATCTCCTAGGTGCGACCATTTCTGACACTGGCTCTGGAGGTGTAGGAGATTCTCCTGGTACTTCAGTTGGTTCTCGAACCTCTTCGAGTTCTACTATTCTGCCCTTTCTATCAAGTAGAAATTCCCTTTCCATAAAGGTGGCATTCCTAGAAAAAAACACTTTTGTTTCCCTGGGATAGTAGAAGTAGTATCCAATGGAATTCTTTGGATACCCAATGAAGTAGCATAAGATGGATCTCGTATCCAGCTTATCTCCCACTGTCTGCTTCACGTAAGCAGGACATCCCCAAATCCTCATGTATGAGTACTTGGGTGGTTTGCCCATCCATATCTCATATGGAGTCTTATCCACTGCCTTGGTGTGGACATTGTTCAACAACATTACCTCCGTTTCGAGCGCATAGCCCCAAAACGAGGTAGGAAGTTCAGTGAAGCTCATCATAGATCAAACCATGTCCAACAAGGTCCGATTACGACGCTCCGCTACACCTGATCTATGGTGTGGCCGGAGGGGTCCACTGTGCGAGAATCCCATTCTGTTTTAGATAGTCTTGAAATTCAGCACTCAAGTATTCACCACCTCGATCGGATCTAAGTGCTTTAATACTTTTGCCTAATTTCTACTTCAGCCTTGAATTCTTTGAACCTTTCAAAGGATTCAGACTTGTGCTTCATTAAGTACAAGTACCCATACCTAGAGTAATCGTCGGTAAAGGTGATGAAGTATGTGTGACCGTACTTAGTACCAATACTAAATGGGCCGCACACATCAGTATCGATCAAATCAATAGGCCTTGAGCACGCTCACCCTTGCCCTTGATGGGTTGCTTAGTCATCTTTCCCTTAAGACAAGACTCACAAGTCGGTAGGGAGTTAATGTCTGACAGATCAAACATGTCACTCCTAACTAACTTGTTCATCCTACTTAGAGAAATATGACCTAGCCTAGCGTGCCAAAGTTGTGCTGGGTTCAAGTTATCATGTTTCCTTTTAATCGTTGTTGTATGTGCTTCGACATTGCGAGTTGGAACGTCTTTTAATTTAAAGGTGTATAAATCGTTTTCGCGTTCCCCAATTCCAAGTAAACATTCATTCTTGTAAATATTGCAAATCGAATTAGCAAACATACAAGAATATCCATCACTATCAAGCATAGAAACAGAATTAATGTTCTTTATTAATTCGGGAACAAACAAAACGTTTCTCAATAACAACTTAAATCAGAAGACAGAAATAAAAAACGTTTCTCAATAACAACTTAAAATCAGAAGACAGAAATAAATATACATCTCCTATAGCTACTGCAGCAACTCTTGCTCTATTGCCAAGCCTCAAGTGGGTCTCACCCTCTCTAAGACGTCGGCTTCTTGTCATCACCTGCAAATCATTGCAGATATGAGATCCACATCCGGTATCAAGTACCCAAGAAGTCGAATTAAGAGACATATTTATTTCGATATAGAACATACCTTTCGCAGTTCGCAACTGCTCGAGGTACTCCTTGCAGTTCCTCCTCCAATGTCCAGGCTTGTGGCAGTGGTGGCAAACATCCTCATGCTTGTTTGGCTTGGAAGCCTTTGCCTTTGGCTTCTTGGTGGGCTTTTCCTCCTTTGCAGGGACAGAACGCTTCTTACCCTTGCGTCTGGGCCCCTTCTTCACAGAGGAAGAAGAGCCCATAAGGAGGACGGGCTTGTCCTTCTTTATGGTTCCTTCGAACACTACAAGCATGTTAACCACCTCTTAAAGGGTGGCTGCCAGCTTGTTAATGTTGAAGTTGATCACAAAGGGGTCAAATGCAGCAGGTAGTGAGAGGAGAAGTACATCCACCGACAGCTCATGTGGAAGTGCGATATCAAGGCCCGACAGCTTTTCAACGAGCCCAATCATACGAACCCCATGCTCGCGGACCGAAGTCCCATCGCGGATGCGGCTCGTCATAAGATCCTTGACAGCCGTGAACCTCTCATGTCGAGAGTTCTCCCCGTACAGTTCTTTGAGATGAAAAAGTATGTCAGCAACATACTTTGTCTTCTCAAAGCGCCGTTGCATTTCGTTGGACATCGACGCCATCACATAGCATCGATCTTTAACCGCGTCGTCCCTCCATTGTTTATGCGTAATCAGCTCCTCAGGGCTGATATTGGCAGGGGTTTCCTCCGGAGGACTCTTCTGTATCGCATAAAGAAGTTATTCCGAAGCCAACACAAGATTGAGGTTGCGGAGCCAGTCTTGGTAGTTCAGAACGGTGAACTTGTTGCTATCCAGTATAGAAGCGAGTGGGTTTTTGAACAAAGACATTATATAAGCAGTTATACTGAAAAGAAAACAGACAATCATCACTAACTATATATATTATAATCGCTAAGACATAAAACAAGGTCGTTAAGTTTTATGAATTACCCTCCCACTATTTTAACGATTTCACCACCCTCTAATGAAATCGAGAAAGCAAGTTTCTTTAGTGGGTACACGGAGCCCAATAAAGCGATCATGGACCCGAATAATATCAGCCATCCATGACCCCCAAAAGGTAGTTTCCGATTGCAACCGGTGCAACCTCCATGTATTCACCTCACGTCCAGTAAGGGCCCAATAATATGACGCCGTTTACTATCACGTGTCAAGATGACCCATCAATGTTGAGTCGTGAAGGACGGTCCCCTTAACGTCCCCAATAATATGAGCCAATGTTAAAGGGAGTTCCAACCAACTCACAACAATTGTCAATGGAGTGGACAGCTTT
>KV010081.1:32793-44643 GCA_001598015.1 Dorcoceras hygrometricum
CCCGCCCCGGCCCCGCCGCAAATTCCCCGGCCGACGGCTGCCTGCCGGCGGGCAGCACCAGCGCAACGCAAGGCAGCGCGTTCCTCTCGCTCGGCGGCGCGCATCACCGCGCATGTTGCGCCCAACGATGGCGCAATCCACGGCCTTTATTCCGGCCACCATTGCGCAACCAGTGCGCAAAGGGGCCCCCATCAGCCGCCCCCCAGCAGCACAACAATTTGCGCTGGGCAAGGCCAGCGATCGGCCGATATGCACGGCAGGCGCGCATATCATGCGCGCGCTGGGTGGGGCGCCGCTGCCAGAAAAAAATTATTTTTTTTTGGTTCGATCTGCAATTTCAAGATTAGATACAATTATGGCAACAATTGTATTGAAGGATCCGAGCCATAGCTCTGATACCACTATTGGGATAGCGGTGGCGGATCCGGATCCCGTCTCCCGGCGGCGCAGCGGAAGTTTAAAATTTGGCGCCAGGAAACGTTCAATACAATAAAATCTCGCTATAAACCATTCATAGGATGATTAGTAGATTACCTTACTGGCGACTTGCGCCTGGATCCAACCGGAATTACAAGAAGACCGGCTCTTCACGGTATGCGACTGTAGATTCGTCAATCAGGTCCACGATCGGAAGGGAGACTCCTTCGTCAGCCTGCACTAGAAGGCCTGACGAGATCAACACGGACGGAAAATCCTCTTCACGATGCCCAGAACAAGTCCGGCGAGGGATGGCGGCGGCGGCGGCGCGTGGCAAGCACGGCGGCGGCGTGAGGCTTGGAGAAGAGGGAGGCGGCCGAGAGGTGCTCTAGGGTTTAGAGTAGTGTGGTAATCAATCAATCAATTAAGCCCTAATCACATTAGTGTATATATTAAATATACTTGGGCTTGAACCGGCCCATTGGACTTGGGTCAGGCCCAAGTCCCTATATGAACATTCGGTTCGTTTAATTCATTTTGGTTTCATCATAACTCCGATCGACGATCAGATCGGACCGATCGACTCAGTTTCCAAAACTGAGTATTATGATGCGAAAAACAAATTTTCAGATCACCTAGTCCAAATGACAGTTTTGCCCCTCAACAGTGGGAAATCGCAATTTCACCCCTGTTGACTTTTAGGAAGTCGCACTCCCCAAAATCCTCCTCAGGTGCTCAACACATTGAGCTCAGTTTCCGTGCGGGAATCTTGAATCCATTACTTGTGAGACCCTCAATGGTTCAGCGATACAGCTAGCCGTGGGCCCACAACCATTGTGGCTCCGAAATCACAATTTCGGACTTGCCCAACGGATCATGGTAAAGCGTCTAGCAACATCGCCCCATGATCCCCTAGGTATCACTGATAGTGTCTGCAAGAACCAGTTGGTCGTGGTTAGAGTGCAGTCCTTTCAATCCATATATCCCGATCAGATCAACGACCATTGGTAAATCGAGAGTCGTTATAGATCCGCTGGCCAGAGATTCATACACTATCGTCTCCTCAGATAACATAGGATATCCACGCATGTCTGCGAGCGGTGAATCCTCGACAACGATGCATCGACTCCTACATGCATCGGGGGCTCACCCAATCCCGCCGCCTAACGACCCCAAGTGAGTCGGCAAACGGGTCAAAGTGAGGCGCCTATCACGTAGAGTCTCAATGACGTTTCGAGTTGTGAGGACTAATCAGTACAACCAAGACCTCGGACTTATCCACTCGACAAATGGTAACCACATGGAAAGTCCGAACGAGGGTAGTTCGATAGATCAGCAGGTCACTATCCATCTGCATGCTCAGAACATCACAATGTTCCCTACCAACGAAACATGGTACTTCGCATCGCAGATGCTAGTCTCGAGCTCGGGCGGCCTTATCCTCGTTTTGACTGCCCAATCGACTACGAACGTGTTCAGAATACACAGTGACTATTAGATGTGTTTCATGATAGCCGTCATACCCACTATCACATCTAACATACACTATAGTGCATTCTAGGTCTTTACTCAACGCAATTGTTAATCATTATACAACACAATGAAAGTAAAGAATGCCATAAATAAATGCAAATATCATATATAAAGATCGTTTCATACAAGAGTCTATGAACCCACACGCCACAAGTTGGCTAGTTGGGCATCTACACTAACAAATTTCCGGTGTAGACCAGAGCTATTGTGGTCTTTAGCTAAGGTGGAGAGCGGTTCGTAGTTATTAGATCAGAAAAGATCTGTTTGTACTTTCAGCTTTGACAAGGTTAGTTGTAGCCGTCAGCTTTGGCGAGAATCGTTTGATTTCAAGGACGAAATCTTTTAAGGTGTAGAGAATGCGAGGACTGTGATTAACCAAGTTAATGAGTAGCTTAATCATGTTTGGATTAAGGGATAATCAGCCAAAGGTATTCAGCTTAGGGAGCTATCATGTTTCGCACCAAGCTGATGGTGTAAGCTGTTTTGGGTTTCAGCTTGGGTTAGCACTGGCTAAAGCTGTTAGAGTGGCCGTGCAGCTCTTGAGTGTTGGAGCATGTTAGGATCAAGAGCTTACCACTAGGCCAAAAGCTATAGCTGTTAGCCAAGACGCAACATTATTTTCTTATAATGTGGCAGCGCAGAGTGCACCTATTATGTGTGTTAGGGTTAAGCTGTTAGTCCCATGAGTCCGGGGAGGTGCGTATTTTAAGATAAAATTTATAAGTTTTGGTGATAACAAAAACAAGACTAAGAACTGAACATAAGACTCAGACCTGAACCCTAAGTATTCGAACTGAAGGGAAGTTAAGTATTTCAGATCTGGAAATCATGTTATCATAATAGGTTTGTCAGATCTCATTTATCGGGAGAAGAATTCAGATCCGAAAGTATTTGGGAATATTTTACTCAGATCTTAGACACCAGGTTGAAGATTTCGAATAAAATCTTATCATATTTGAGTATTGGGGTTATTTCGGTAATCGGGTCAAGATTTCAGATTTGAGGACATTCAGATTTGACTCAGAGACTTCGGAAACAGATCTAGGGTCTTTCAGATTTCATATTTGATAGTATTACGAGGAGAGTACAGTATTTCAGATCTAACAGAGAGCGTTGAGTCTATAATAGTACAAAGAAGGAATATTCATTAAGCAGAGTATTTCAGATGTGAGGGCTATGTGTGTAAAAAGACATCTTGTAGCTTTTCACAAATGGAAAGAGAGAGGTATTCAGATTTCAATGTTTCAACAGATGTTAGCTTTGAATTTCTTCAATCGATATACATCAACGGTCACAACTTGAATTAAGGAAACAAGATCAAAGCTATTTTGAGTAAAATCACGCAATACGCAGAGTGATTGATACGCTGTTTACCCGGTTTGTAAAATAAGTCAATCAAGCCTTGACAGCGCAGATTACCTTGTGCATAGCGTTAATGGAGATACGATGAAGATATGCAAAAGGATTTGTTTCTACTGACCGTTGAGATTGAAGAGTATAAATAGCTGAAGATTTCAAATAAAGAAGCTCTCTGTGAAATTTTAAGCTCTCCGTCAATTTGATCTCCCATACTCTCACGCTCGCAAAGTTCTGGGAAAATTCAAGCGTTCAAAATATTCAAAATCCCAGTTGTCAAAATCTCGAATAACATTCCTCTGTTCTTACTAGTCTTATCTTTGAGATACTTACAGTAATCAAAATATTTTATTCATTGTATTGTTCAAATTGAGTCTCTAACGAAGGTGCTTCGTGAAGCATTTAGAAAATTACTATTTTTTGTAACTCGAAAGTGGTATCTACATGTAGTAGAAGTTTCTAGGAGTTCACTTGGAGCGAGGCTCAGTGACCGGGGGTATTCAGAGGCTGTGTACATCAAAACTTATAGTGGAACCTTCCTGCAAAGGAAGAAGGGGAGATGTAGGATTTGATATCCGAACTTCCATAACCAAATTCTTGATCCCTGCACTTTTATTTTATTTGCATCGCATTTATTTATTTTATACTGTTCACTGTTCGATCGGTTTCTTTCCGCATATTTTTATTGTTAACCGAGAGATCAGAAGTAGACTGGGAACCTCAGATCTGGTAACTCAGATATGAGTTTAGCAAAGGCTTGTAAAATGTTTTTAAAGGTTTCGAAAAATTAAAATCCAAAGGAGTTCATTCAAACCCTCCCCCCTTTCTGAATCCTAGGCCTATTTTCGATCCTAATTGATCCTATCAATTGGTATCAGAGCCTGTGCTTCTCAGTTCTTGAACAGTTTTATTTTCTGTGTTTATATACTTCAATATGTCGACTTCTCACAACAAATTCCTATTTTTTCCAAGGAGGAGTATGACGACTGAGATTACTATGCAAGCTCATTTGGCCGCTCAAGACGATGACATGTGGTTCGTTATCACTGATGAACGCATGAAGATTATGAAAGCCAACTTTGCAATAGCTATCACTTATGGCGCACCTCAGTGGGTGGAAAAGAACCGACATGATACACAACTGAGGACAAGAAAAAGGCCAAACTAGACAATGTGGCGAAGGATATTCTTTACAAGACGCTGGAAAAGAATATGTTCAGCAAGATCAAAACTTTTGCCACTGCCAAAGAAATATGGTAGAAGTTAACTCAGATCTGCGAGGGAAATGATGAGACTACGGAGAATAAGCTTACTGTTGCACAGCAGAAATATGAGTCGATAAATATGCGAGATGGAGAGACCATGGCTGAGTTCGATGAAAGATATAGTGTTGTTCTAATAGAGCTGACCAGTCTTGGCAAGGAATACGATAACAGAGAACTGGCTCTCAAGGTGATGAGAGCGCTGCCCAGAGAGTGGGATGTCAAGACTATGGCGATGTGGAAGTCCAAAGATCTAAATAAGCTTGAGCTCCATGATCTCTTTGCAAATCTCAAAGCCTACAAGTTCGAGCTGGAGACCAGATCTGAGGCTGGACCGTCAATATCTCAACCAACAAAATCTCTCGCATCAACATCATCAGAACAGTGCTCACCTAACACTAGCAAGTCTGATGAACAACTGAGCAATGATATCATGTCCCTCTTCGTGAAGAAGTTTGGGAAATTCATGAGAAGATCCTGTTAGGATCAATATGGATCGAAAATAGCCCTAGGAGTTCAGAAGATGGGGTTGAATGAAATCCTTTGGGTTTTTATTTTTCGAAACCTTAAAACAGTTTTACAAGCGCCTAGCTTAACTCAGATCCGAGTTACCGGATCTGAGGTATCTCTGTCCTAAATCTGATTTCTCGACTAACAAATATTGTGCGGAAATAAGTCGATAGATCAGTGAACAATATAATGTAAATAAATGCGATGCAGTAAAGTAAAAGTGCAAGGTTCAGATTTTTTTTATGGAAGTTCGGATCTGAAGATCCTACGTCTCCCCTTCTTCCTTTGCAGGAAGTTTCCACTAGAATAATTTGATGCACACAACTTCTGTATACACCCAGTCACTGAGCCTTCATCCAATTGAACTCCTAGCATACACCGATACACGCAGATACAACTGCTGAAATACAAATAACTTGATTTTTCGAACTTCTTCACACAGCAAGTTCGTTACTGACTCAAAAACTGATATTACAATGAAATACGATACTATTGAGCACTGTAAATCTTCTGGTTTTTTTATCAACAAGAAATGTTTATAAATGTAAACCAGAAGATATCTCGAAGAGTGAAACTATGAAAGCTTGAACTTTAGTGTTCTTCGAGATTTTAATACTGGGACTTGTAATATTTTTGATGATAAGGTTCCCAGTGAGTATGCAAGAGTGTTATGATAGCACAAAGAGCGTCGTTAATGGTTGAGAATGACCGAGAGCTTCTCCATTTGAATTCTTCAGCTATTTATACTCTTTGTCTTCAACGGTCAATAAATGTAGTCAGTAGAGATAAGCTCCTTTACATATATTCATCGTATCATAGCATTTAATGCTCCATTAATGCCATACAAAAGGTAAACTGCGTTCGTCAGGGCTAAATTGACTAATATTTCAAAGTGAGTAATCATCGTATCTAACACTCTGCGTACTGTGCAACTTTACCCAAAATAGCTCTGATCTTATCTCCTAATTCCAGGCTTTTATACGATTAAATCATGACCGTTGATTCTCCTCAAATAATCCTTATATAACATCTGAAGTGGTTCGAAGCTCATGTCTGAAATTTCACTCTATTAAACGAATTTTTCCCTCTTGTGTGTATCCTTGAATATGTCAAATCTGAATAATGTATTGTTCTCGTAATATAATCAAATCTGATAGCATATATCTGTAAGTCACTGAGTTGAATAAGTCCAATCTATGTTCGTTAAATAAATCTGAAATACCATGTAGAACTCTTTCGAATATACTCTTTCAAAACTGAACATCAGTAGTAGATTAAAGTCTGAAGTAGCATAAACAGATTGACTTCCTATTACTCACATATGAATTGCTTGCAAAGAGTCTGTTCACCTCTGATACTCTTGAATCTCAATTATACATCTTAGTCGATATACCAGAATCTGTTACTAAAGCCTCTGAATCAAGTCTGAATATACTTTGCTCTAAAACAGATCTCTTACTGTAGCTTCTGAATCAAATCTGAATCTACTCTGCTGTAAAACAGATCTCTTACTGTAGCTCCTGAATCAAATCTGAATCTACTCTGCTCTAAAACAGATCTTTTACTGTAGCTTCTGATCAAATCTGAATCCCCTCAAATCTGAAAGACTGTCCCGATAACTGATAAAACCGATTACTCAAATAACCCAAAGAGTCAACTCAGATGTCAACGCAACTTAAATAAGAGTTCTCGAATCTGAAATGTTTCCTCCTTTTGACCTCTGCGAATACTTAAGATCTGAATCTACTCTGCTGTAAAACAGATCTCTTACTGTAGCTCCTGAATCAAATCTGAATCTACTCTGCTCTAAAACAGATCTTTTACTGTAGCTTCTGATCAAATCTGAATCCCCTCAAATCTGAAAGACTGTCCCGATAACTGATAAAACCGATTACTCAAATAACCCAAAGAGTCAACTCAGATGTCAACGCAACTTAAATAAGAGTTCTCGAATCTGAAATGTTTCCTCCTTTTGACCTCTGCGAATACTTAAGTTCAATTCTCAATTTTATTTTGTTATCACCAAAACTTATAAACTTTATCTTAACAATTTCCCCCTTTTTGGTGATGACAAAAACTTAGCACCTTTGACTTAAAAAGAACAACAATAAATTGCTCCAAGTCTGCTATATGTATATGATATGAAGCACAGTACAAAAGATTTGTACAGAGAACATAAAAACCAAAAACCAACTATCCAGATCTATCCATTTATCCAATATCTCCAATCTCTCTGCTTAGATCCACTGCTTCCTATTTTTCTTGACGGCTCACTTCTGCTACCACTACTACCACCATCAACTCTTCTGTTTTTATCATCCGGAGGAGGCTCAGGACTACGGCTGCTACTTTCCCCATTTTTGTCATTACCACCCCTATTAATGTAGGCGATAATTTCCGAAATTTGGGAGCTTACATGAGCAATGCCCGATTCTGTCTTCTGTTGGAAATCAGTAAAATCTGTCTTGAGAGCTTGGATTTCCTTAGTCTTAGAATGAATATCAGTCACATCAGATATCAGGACAGCATTTTGTGCCCCAACCCCTTTCTTAAACTCAAGCAACTCAAGTGATAAGGCAGTTTGTTGAAATTTGGCCTCATGTCGAGCGTTTTGCATGAGATTCCGATAGACTTGTTCCTGATTAGAAAGATCTTCTTTGAATGCTATCTCAAGATTCTCGATATTAAATAAAATATGGTTCTGGAGATCGCCTATCTTGCTAGAAGTCTTCAATTGATTAACAGAAAGTCATGTAATAGAGGCTCGGAGCTGTGAAAGAGATTCTGTAACATCTGTAGTATCAATAGCTGTTAGGACAATATTTATAAGTTTTGGTGATAACAAAAATAAGACAAGATGATATTGGACAATCAGTTGTCGCATGCTTCAGGAGATCGCTTTATCTACAGTGGCATTTCAGCAGTTGGAGTATTCGTGAGATTTCAGCAGATGGTATGCGATCAGCAGTTGAACGGTTTGAGTAGTTCAGCAGATAGATTCTTCAAGAGCAATCAGCAAATATTGTTGTCTCGATCAGCAGGTACAGATTTGAGTCTCAGCGTGTTTTGCTAAATATTGCTAAACGACAGCGTTTGGTTAAGTTGGAACGACAACGTTTTGATTGATTCAGCAGAAGCGTTCCTTTAGCATATCAGCAGTTGGCTACATATTGTTAACCAGCAGATGCTTTACAAAGATAGCAAAACGGCGTCACTTAAATAAGTTGACACGACATCGTTTTATTGCTAAAGGAATCAGCAGATGGAAAAACGCATATGCATATCAGCAGGTGAATTCTTCCAAACGTTTTTCCAATCGAATTTCTTGACAACGACGATGGATGTAAGTGCTGATTATCAAAGTAATTTCAGGCGCAAGCTCAAAGTGTTTGAAATACGATCGTTTGCTCATAAGGAAAAGATTTGTTGGATCGTACAGTTGCCTGGAATTGAGGAGACAAGTTAGGTACTATTTTGAATAAATAGTACAGTGTACAGAGGCCGTTTCTCCATGCTTGCACAAAAATGGAAAGAAGACAAATTGGCTCTGTGGATGAGCAATTGACCTTGCAGTGGAGCAGGAATTACGGTGTACGATTTTGGCAGTAATTCAAACGGGATTCATTTTCCTTTGGAGAATTAATATGACCGTTGCAGTCGAAGCCTATAAATATCAGCAGCGGTGTTGAAGAAGACATACTTCGCTTATTATATTTGCTGTAACGCTGCCAAAATCTCTACAGAGCTTTCACTTCGTTGATATCTTCAAAAAGCTCAAAGACTTGAAGAACTTATCGTTTTGATCTTCATTAGAAAAACCTTCGAGTCAATCTTCTGGTTGTTCATTGTTGATACCAGAAGATATTTACAGTCTCTAGATTCGTGTTTTCATTGATATATTCATTGAGTCTGTAAACGAACTGTCTATTCAAAGAAGTTCGTAAAACGTTCAAGTCTTGTAAAAACCAGCAGCGAAGTCTGCGTGAAGTGTTGTAAAGCGCTAGGAGTTCTCATAGCTGCGGGTTACGGGATCGGGTGTTTGTAGAAAGGCTACTCACATCAAAGTCTTTTAGTGCTACCTTCCGAGGAGGAAGAAGGGGAGACGTAGGATATTGATATCCGAACTTCCAAAAACAAACTCTCGACTCAATCTCTTACTAAAAACCAGCAGCGAAGTCTGCGTGAAGTGTGTAAAGCGCTAGGAGTTCGTCATAGCTGCGGGTTACGGGATCGGGTGTTTGTAGAAAGGCTACTCACATCAAAGTCTTTTAGTGCTACCTTCCGAGGAGGAAGAAGGGGAGACGTAGGATATTGATATCCGAACTTCCAAAAACAAACTCTCGACTCAATCTCTTACTTACGCTTTTATTTTGTGTTGCGCACTGTTTATTGTTCACAAACCTATCAGCCTATTTCCGCACATATATTGTTGGCTGAGAAGTTTGCATAAAACTGAGATCCAAACATTTTAAAAGAATTTTGAAATAGAAAAATCGAAGGAGTTCATTCAACCCCCCCCCCCCCTTCTGAACTCCTATTTGCTTAGTGATCCTATTTCCGGGACCATCAAGTGGTATCAGAGCGGGAAATCTCAGTCATTGAACAGTTGTTTTTGTGCTTTACATTATCTAATATGTCTACCTCACAAAACAAGATTCCTTTGTTCTCCAGAGACGAATACGATGACTGTAAGATTCGCATGCAGGCGCATCTTGCTGCGATGGATGATGAGATGTGGAATGTTATCACTGACGGGCCTTTGAAGATAATGAAGCCCAATCTTGCATTCTCTGTATCAAATGGTGGGCTCAGTTCCTTGAAAAAGCCAGACATGAGTACACAAATGATGACAAGAAGAAAGCTAACTTGGACAACGTGGCCAGGGACATTCTTTACAAAACGCTGGACAAAGACAAAAATATGTTCAGCAAAATCAAGACCTGTGCTACAGCAAAAGACATATGGGAAAAGATTGTCCAAATCTGCGAGGGCAGCGATGAAACAAAAGAGAACAAGCTGACAGTGGCTCAGCAAAAATATGAAGCAATCAAGATGAAAGACGGCGAAACAATGGCTGAATTTGACGAGCGCTTCAGTGCTATCATCATCGAGTTGAACAGCTTGGGCAAAGAGTATAGCAACCGGGAGTTGGTGCTAAAAGTGATGAGAGCCCTGCCCAGAGAGTGGGACGTGAAAACCATGGCTATGAGGGAATCGAAGGACCTCAACAAGATGGAGCTCCATGATTTATTTGCAAATCTAAAGGCCTATGAGTTTGAGCTCGAAACCAGATCAGAAGCGCCTTCAACCTCCCAGCCAACGAAAGCTCTTGCTGCTGCTACTGCTGAACCATGCTCTCCAAGCACGAGCAAATCAACAGATCAACTCTCTGATGACGTCATGTCCCTCTTCGTTAAGAAGTTTGGGAAATACCTGAGAAGATCTTTCAACCCTTCTACTTCTTTCAATAATTATAACAAATCTGATAAAGTCTCTTCTGATTTGTAATGCTATAATTGTGATCGTCCAGGTCATTTTGCTGCTGATTGCAACAGACCCAAGAAAGACGATAGATACAAGCGAGATGATAGAAGAGCTGATGATCGCTACAGGAAAGAAGAGCGATACAAACGCGATGACGAAGATAATGAAAGAAATGTTGAGAAGTCCAAGGACAAGTACAAAGAAAGATCAAGCGACAGGAAGATGAAGACTAACAGCAATAAAAGATTCAGTCGCAAGCATGATCGCAAAGTATTGGTTGCTGAAGAAAGCACCAAAAGCTGGGCTGATAGCGACTCAGATTCATCCAGCAGCAGCTCATATTCAAGCGAGAGTGAACAAGAGGAGGTTCACTGCTTCATGGCTGACCAAACTGATGAAGATGAGGTATTTGATTTTTCAAATGTTGAATTTACAAGAGATGACCTTGTCATAGCACTTAATGACATGGTAAAAGAGTACCGTAAGCTTTCTCATTCATTCGAGGAAGCTAAGGCTGAAAACATGAGTTTAAAGAGTAGTTCAGCTGAATCAAGTTCTGATGAACTAGAGGATGTTGACATTCTAAAAACTGAGTTGAGTAAGCTACAAGCGGAGAATGAGTTGTTGAGAAATGAGATCAGCGAGCTCAAGGCTGAAGTCGCTAAATCGACTGTAGAAATGAGCTCCTGGAACAAGGCTAATCTTTCTCTCCAAAAGCTATATGAAAGCCAAAAGCAAGCCAGTGATAAGACTGGTATTGGATTCAACAATAGTGAGTTCTATGAAGGAGAGACAAGTACTCAATCACGACCAGCCCACGACAAGTTCAATAAAATGAGCTTTGTCAAAGCTGATATGATATATAACTGTCTTGAGTCGGTGAAGTATGATAATCAGAACTCTCCAAAGCTGAACGAAAATGGAAAAGCTGGTATCGACTTTTCAAAACCTGAGAGGTTCAAGCCTAACTGGCTAAAGAACAGATTGGATAAAGACAAAGCGAAAGCTAGTCAAAAACCATTTGTTCCTAACCAGTCGTGGCATAACTCGAAGAAGGTTAAATCGGGTTGGAAAAAGTTTCAGCAGAGGAGAGATCAATATGATCAAAATATGAAACCAAGACTCAAAAGAACAGCACGAGATTTTGCACATACTTTCGTGGATCCTAGAAGTGGAAAAACCGTAAGGATTGTTCAAATCTGGGTCCCGAAAGGGGTAATCCAATCAGGACCCAAGTAAAATTGGGTACCAAAAGTGAGTTTCTTGCGTGCAGGTCAGCAGGTACGAA
>KV010082.1:0-11532 GCA_001598015.1 Dorcoceras hygrometricum
CCGGTCAAGACATCATCTCGCTCCTCGGCTGTCGCATCCACCTGAGTTGGCTGTAGCCCTGATCGCTGGGACTGAAAAGGATGATACGGTCGCCTCGAGGAACTTCTAGTCACATCTCGCTGTCCCAAAGTAGGACACACAGCAAAGTGCCCAACCTGACCACAATTGTTGCAAGCGCCTCGCACTCCAACACATTGAGAAGGTCGATGCTTACCTCCACACTGACCACAAAATGACGCATTCGCCTTCGCTCCACCAGTACCGCCAGAACTCGAAGAACTCGAACTGGATCTCTTAAAAATTGCCTTCCTCTAGGTCTAAACCTCTGACGACTCAAAGACTGCGATGCCACAGAAGGCTGGGAAGACGACGTTCCAGATGGCACAGGATCCACGCTTTGTCCTGTTGACTGCTGAACTCGAGTCTGTCCAACTACAAGTCTTTCCATAAGATCAACCGCTCTGTTGACAGCACTAGCAAGAGAGTGAAAGGCTGAAGACTGACTCTCACTATATCCCAAAGGAACACTCGGTTGAGAGGCATCCTCTCCATCAGCACTAACCAGAGTCTTCGAATCAACCACCGCTTGCATACTAGCTCTACCTCTTCTCCTAGGCGGCATCTCTACAAGACACTCAAAGGTAAGCACACAAGCAAGTAATTCAAGCAGTCAAGCACAAACCAAAGAACAACTACTGTGCCTAGACTCACATGTGATTAAAGAAATGGAGCTTATCCCAGTTTAAGCTCTGATACCAAAAATGTCAGGCCTCGTGCACAACACAGAGTTAAATGACGTAAAACATAGCGGAAGCACTTTAAAAAGTGGCTAAAATTTTTCGCTTTTGGCCTGACGAAGAAAACATAATTTTAAAATACCAAAATACATCAAAATATTCCAGTTTAATAAAACATGCAAGGCTAAAAGCCATAATACGACAGTACAGCATTTAACAAGTGCCAGCTAGCTAATACAACAATAGAAAATACAAAGCACAGGACACTCCCCGGCTAATAGAACTGATACATATATTCTATACGCTAACTGGGACTCTCTACACACCACCTGGGGCACCTCCAGCTGGATCCACACCAAGACCAGCGGAATAACCTGGGAGACCTGAACAACAAGAAGACAAACAAAACAACCAGCCCCATAGGACATCGTGGTCAAATCCCAGTACGAAGAGCAACATAACACAGCAATCAGAAACAGCATGCAATGTATCATGTCGTGCAAATGCATGAGCGGTACAAATAACATCGATAACAACCGAAAGGCCAAACGAACGGTACAACAGCAAATGTGACACATCACCGGGCTTCGGAAGCTACCCGATCGCACCCCGTGGAAAATAGAGTGGCTCATCGTCAACACACGCGCGGGCGCAACCCGCCGGGTTGCACGGAATAGCTAGTGGAAACACAACCACCCGCCAACCTCTATACAGGTCACTGCAACTGAGGGCTATGAGAACGGCTCACCGCACCCTCCAGATGCACTCAATCGTGGTTATGCAACACCGCACCGCACCACGAGAGAAGAGCTCCAACCGAGAAACATATATATATATAGCATGGCTGTCAAAGAAATCAAGGGCCCGATTTGCTATGCAGATGCATTACAATGCTCAACATGAAATGGATGCTTGCAATGCCAATAACTACATACAACAACATACTGTAATATGCATATATGGCCGCACAACAAGAATATAACCATGCAGGATACAACCAACTCAAGCTACAACAAGCAATAAGCACGACAATTCAGCCAATAGACATTATAGAATACACACAACTACGCCTCAACACCAATACCAGACGCAGCTGTACAAAACACACATAACACATTCCCATGCTTATCTCGAAGCTGAATTACCAGCTCAATTCGTACCTTTACACATAAACTATCTCAACCAGATCCGACAAGGCACGGTACCAACAGCCTGCTCAACTATGCTTCCTCACGGTTTCACTGCAAAACTCCACAAAGCTGCTCAAGGCTCGAATCTGTTAAAGCATCTAGCAAATCAGTTCAACAACTGAATTTCTAAACATTACAACCTACGGCCAAGAGCTGAAACCTGGTCCTATTACTATATCGAAACTCAACAGTAGGAATTATGCTTAGAAATGGCAAGAAATCACTTACCCTGAAGCTCACCCAGACCTGGAGAGCTATCGAATGGAAACACAAAGACGCACGAACCTGCTAAGCAATACACACAAGATCTCAGGAATGCTAACAGGAAGTTACGGTGATTCACAGTTTGGGGAGCAAAACTAAACCAGCAAATAACCTTCCTAATAACTCAACAGGAAGTTTAAATAACGACTAGAGGTAAAATCTTAAAGACTAATTCGAAGTTCTACCTGCCTACACGAACGCACGAACAAGGCAGCAACTTCGCAATTTCGCTCCAGCCAACCACAGCCCCCAAAAGAGCTATCAAACGATGCGCCGCAACAAGGAGAGTCCAAAACAACCACCCTTTCTTCCAACAGATCTGACAATCACCGGAAAATAACGGAAAACCAACACGGTGAACAGTGCTCTAGGGTTCGCGACGAAGAATGAAATCGGGAAAAGATATCGCTAAGTATGGGATCTGCTATAAAATCGAAGACCAAGTCCTGCTTCTTATATACACGCGAGAAACCTGATTTAAAATCCACCGACACTAACATAACAATCGCAAATGCCGACAGTAACGGGAACAGTACGTAGCTGATACCCAATAGCTTCTTCAACAGTGCGAAGCTCACGCCAGCAACCTCAACGCAAAGACAACGAGCGCTAATCAAAACGGCGTCGCTCTCAACATGTCAGCAAATCTGATCAAAGCGCTACGCTTCAACAGAATCCATACAAAGCCAATATGACGTCGCGCAACCCACGTCATCATATCTGATGAACTAAAAGCTCGCAACAGCAATCGCTAGCGCTAAAACAATACGGCGTCTCAGAGACTTCTAGACACGTCATCATATCTGCCCGAAGCGGTCCAACAGACTCTAGCTCTAACACCAAAATGGTGCCATCTCCATTTATCTAAACAATGACGTTTAAGTCTCGCACTACAAAGCTGTTAGCAGATATCACCAACAAAACCAGTCGATAACGCTGTTCACTTAACCAGCGACTGAATTCTCAAACAACGTTAAGCAAAACGGCATCGCATTAAATTATCCACTCGACGTCGCATAACCCACGTCATCATTGCTGCCAACAGCTGGTCACCCAAAACCAGTGACTGGATTCAAATATCGCGACATACTCCTCACGACTGGTACCAGACGCTGTTCACTTAACCAGCGACTGAATTCTCAAACAACGTTAAGCAAAACGGCATCGCATTAAATTATCCACTCGACGTCGCATAACCCACGTCATCATTGCTGCCAACAGCTGGTCACCCAAAACCAGTGACTGGATTCAAATATCGCGACATACTCCTCACGACTGGTACCAGATTCAACACTTTAAAACGATGCGTTTCAAATAACTAAATTGACGTCGACTCCACTAATCCAAACGACGTCAAGTCCACTAATCCAAACGACATCATTTTGCACCCGCTACAGGAACTAGCTGCTAACAAATATCACCCAGCAGATACTTCACCAAAACTTCGCCGTTTCTCAAAGTTCCTTAGCGCTCTCTGCTGAAATCCACGTAAGCGTTGCTGCTGGCAGATCCTTCCCAACACAACGCAACGTTCAAATGCCAACTGCTGACAGATTTGATCAAACGCTAAACGACAGCGTATTGCGCCCGCTACAGGAACTCGCTGTCAACAGATTTCGAACACAACGAAATACCGAAAAAACTATCTGCTGACAGACTTCACCATCTTCTAACTCAAAATACCAAAATTACAAAACTTCAAAACTCTTAAAATCGATTAATCCAACAACAAATCTCATATCTAAATTCAGGTCTCACATTCAACCCTCCCCTTCTGAACTCCTATGCCTATTTTTCGAGCCATATTGATCCTATCAATTGATATCAGAGCATGCGCATCTCAGTTATTGAACATCTTGTTGTTTGTGCTTTATTATATACAAAAATGTCTACTTCTCACAACAAAATTCCTATGTTTTCCAAGGAGGACTACGATGACTGGAAGATTCGCATGGAAGCGCATCTGGCTGCTCAGGATGATGACATGTGGTCAGTTATCACAGAAGGGCCGATGAAAGTTATGAAGCCAAACATGGCATTTGCTATATCCAATGGCGAGCCCCAGTATCTAGAGAAGAGCAGACATGAGTACACCAACGAAGACAAAAAGAAAGCAAATCTAGACAATGTGGCCAGGGACATTCTCTACAAGACACTGGACAAAAACATGTTCAGCAAGATAAAAACATGTGCCACAACAAAAGATATTTGGGAAAAGCTGACACAAATATGTGAAGGAAACGATGAGACAAAAGAGAAAAAGCTGACTGTCGCTCAGCAGAAATATGAATCTATGAAGATGAAGGATGAGCGATTCAGCGCCGTGGTGATTGAGTTGACTAGCTTGGGAAAAGAGTATAGACACCGTGAGTTGGCTTTGAAGGTGATGAGAGTGTTGCCCAGGGAATGGGACGTTAAGACGATGGCCATGCGGGATTCCAAGGATCTCAATAATCTGGAGCTTCACGATCTATTTGCGAACCTTAAATCTTATGAGTTTGAGTTGGAAACAAGAGCAGAAGCTGGACCGTCAACCTCCCAGCCGACCAAAGCGCTAGCAGCTACAACATCTAAACAGTGCTCTCCAAGCACTAGCAACACAGCTGATCAACTCAGCAATGACGTCATGTCCCTCTTCATTAAGAAGTTTGGGAAATACTTGAGAAGATCCTACAATCCTTCTACTCCTTATAATAATGTCCATAAAAATGATAAAGTTACAACTGATATGAACTGTTTTAATTGTGGACGTCCAGGGCACTTTGCAGCAGATTGCAACAGGCCAAAGAAGGTGGATAGATACAAAAAGATGAAAAGAAGGAGGATCGATACAGAAGGGATGAGAAGACAGATGAAAGATCCAAGGAAAGATCAAAAGATAGGAGGATGAGGACACTGATTGAAACAGGCCAAAGAAGGAGGATAGATACAAAAGAGATGAAAATAAGGAGGATTGATACAGAAGGGATGAGAAGACAGATGAAAGATCCAAGGAAAGATCAAAAGATAGGAGGATGAGGACAAGAGGTGATAAAAGACCCAGCCGCAAGAATGATCGCAAAGTACTGGTTGCCGAGGAAAGCAACAGGAACTGGGCTGATACCGATTCAGATTCCTCATCCAGCAGTTCCTCATCCAGCGATAGTGAACAGGAGGAATTTCACTGTCTCATGGCTGATCAAACTTCAGATGACGAGGTATTTGACTTTTCCAATATTGAATTTACAGGAGAAGACCTTGTCAGTGCACTTAATGATATGGTCAAAGAGTACAGGAAGCTTTTTCTCACACATTCAAGGAAGTTAAAGCTGAAAACGCTGATTTGAAAAATAGTTCAGTAGAACCAAGTACTGTTGAACTTGGTGAAGCTGACAGTTTACAAATCGAATTTAATAAGCTGAAGGCTGAGAATGAATTGTTGAGATCAAAGTCCTGTGAGCTCTAGTATGAAATTGAAAAATTAAATTCGATAATGAGCTCCTGGACCCAGTATTCTATCTCTCTAGACAAGCTGTGTGAGATTCAGAAGCCAGCGAATGATAGAACTGGCTTAGGTTTCAATACTGGTGAAAGCAGCTCTGGAGAGACTTGTACTCAATCAAATCTAGCATATGACAAGTTAAAAAAGATGAGCTTTGTCAAAGCTAGTGTGATACATGATCCATGTGAGTTGGTACGGTATGATGACCAGATCTCAGAGCTATTGAATAAGAAAGGAAAAGCTGGTATTGGCTATGACAGACCCGAGAGTTCTAAGTCTGGTTGGCTAAAGAACAGACTTGACAAGGAAAAGGTGGATCCAAGTCGTTTGATCAGAACCAACAAAGACGTGGCTCTAAGAAGGTTAAGTCTGAATGGAAAAAGGTTAGGCCCCGTAGAGATCTAAATGGTCAAAATACCAAACCAAAGCTCAACAGATCTCACAGTACTTATGCACAGACCCTTATGGACTATCATACTGGGAAAGCTGTCAAAGTAATTCAAGTATGGGTCCCGAAAGGGGTAATCCTATCTGGACCCAAGTAAAATTGGGTACCAAAATCTGTTTTATGATTGCAGGACAACAGGTACAAAGCTGCTGATGAATCAACCATATGGTACCTTTACAATGGTTGTGCAAGACATATGACTGGAAACCAAAAGCTGCTAACAGAGGTGACACCTCACAGAGGAGCAAAAATTGTGTTTGGTGATAACGCTCATGGTAACACTGTGGGTAAGGGTAAGCTTATCCACGGTTACATTTCAATATCAGATGTCTTAGTTGTTGATAACTTGCGTTAAAATTTGATTAGCATTAGTCAGCTATGTGATAAGTGTTACATAGTTAATTTTCAACAACACACATGCACAGTTTAGAGTCCAGAAGGACTGACTGTATTGGTAGGTAAAAGTTCGGGGAATACCTACATTATCAATTGGTCAGAACCCATGGGATCTGAACAAATTTCCTTAGCAGCCAACTCTTCCAAGAGCTGGTTGTGGCATCAGCGATTGAACCATCTAAACTTTAAAACTCTTTCTCATTTGAGTCAGCATGAAATGGTTTCTGGTCTGCCCAAAATCAATTTTTCAAAGGACAAGATCTGTGCCGCATGTCAGCTTGGAAAACAAATCAAATCTACTTTTAAAAAGAAAGGCGGTAAACGTTCTTCCCGAAGCTTAGAGCTTTTACATATGGATATATTTTGTCCTATTCCCGTAACTAGCTTAGGGGGAACGAACTACACCCTAGTTGTTATTGATGATTTTACAAAATTCACTTGGGTGTTGTCTTTAAAGGCAAAATCTGATACCGCTGACCAGCTGATACGCCTTTTCAAACGTTTGCAAAATGACAGATCTTTTACAGTCAACCGGATAAGAAGTGATCGTGGTACTGAATTTTTAAATCATAAATTAACTTCTTGTCTAGAATACATTGGGATAAGCATGAGCTTTCAGCAGCTAGAACTCCTCAGCAGAACGGGCTTGCTGAGAGGAGAAATCGTACTTTAAAAGAAGCTGCTAGATCTATGATTGCTTATTCTGGTATTTCGCAAAAATTCTGGGCAGAAGCAGTTAACACAGCTTGCTACACTCAGAACAAATCTATGATTAATAAGTTGCACGGTAAAACCTCATATGAGATCTGGAGTGGCAAGAAACCTGATATTTCATATTTCAGAGTGTTTGGGTGTAGATGTTTCATTATTAATAATGGCAAAAAGCACCTAACAGCTTTTGATGCAAGGTATCTTTCTAGGCTATTCAGCAGTGAGAAAAGCTTATCGAGTATTCAACAATAGGAGTCTAACTGTTGAAGAGTCAGCACACGTTGTCTTTGATGAGACAAGCTTTAGATCCAACTCAGCTGCGAGCCTTAACGACTTATGTACACGTCTAGAATCATCCAGCATTGATGACTCAGATGATGACGTGGTACCACAAAGACATTCAGCAGAGATGGAACCAACACTGGACACACCGTGCAACAATGCACAACAAGATCTGATAGGTAATCCAAATCCAGTAGTCATCAATTTGACTAACATTGACTCAACACAGGATCAGATCTCTCCATGTGTGCCTGCTGCTGAAGCTGTAGCGACAAATGCACAAGATGCTCAGACAGATGTTGCGCAAGCAGATTCTACTGTTCATAGACCAACATCTGAAGTACCAGTCGCGAGCACTTCATATCAAGTGGTATCCAGACCAACAACTGATACAAGAGCTGGTCCTAGCTCACATCTGGAAAAACCATTACAACAGCTGGAATCTGATTCTCAAGCTGACAACGATAAAAATCAATGGGTATCAGCTGATCCAGATTTTTCTATCCAGCCAGACATTCAAATGCGGCAAGGAGCAAACCCAATTGGATCTGATCTTTAAGAGAAATAATGTATGGCAACTTGTACCTAGACCTTCAAATCATTCAGTCGTAGGAACACGATGGATCTTTAGGAACAAACTGAATGAAGATGGAATAGTAAGGAGAAATAAAGCTAGACTAGTAGCTCAGGGATTTAGGAAAATGTAAGGAATAGATTTTGATGAAACTTTTGCCCCTGTAGCTAGACTAGAAGTCATACGCATGTTTTTTGCATATGCAGCATTCAAAGATTTTAAAGTATTTCAAATGGATGTTAAGAGTGCATTTCTCAATGGCATCTTAACAGAGGAAGTGTATATTGCACAACCTCCTGGCTTAGTAGATCATACATATCCAAATCACGTTTATAAATTGGATAAAGCTCTGTATGGGTTGAAGCAAGCAACCAGAGCTTGGTATGATACACTTTCCAAATTCTTAATCGAGCATGATTTCACTATAGGCACAGTTGATAAGACACTGTTTAAATTCGTAAAAGCTGATCATGTCTTATTGGTACAAATATATGTTGATGACATTATCTTTGGGTCAACTAACCCCACATTGTGCCAAAAGTTCTAGAAGCTGATGCAGGACAAATTTGAGATGAGCTTGATGGGCGAGCTAACGTTCTTTCTGGGATTACAAGTTTGACAGCTGGAGAATGGAATTTTCATTAACCAAGCTAAATACACGAAATAACTACTGATGAAATTTGGCATGGACAACTGTTCAGCAGCAGCGACCCCAATGATCTCTTCAATCAAACTAGATAAAGACGAATCTGGTACTGCAATTGAGGTATCTCTTTATCGCGGTATAATTGGCTCTTTTCTATACTTAACTGCTAGCATACCATACATCATGTTTCCTGTCTGTATGTGTGCTAGATTTCAAGCAGAGCCTAAACAATCACATTATATAGCCGTGAAACGCATTTTAAAATATTTGAAAGGCACTTCCAACGTGGATCTTTGGTATCCCAAAGACTCAGGCTTTCAACTAATCGATTATAGTGATGCAGACTACGCAGGATGTAGGATTGATCGTAGAAGCACAAGTGGGACTTCTCAATTCTTAGGGGATCGACTGATTTCCTGGTTCAGTAAGAAGCAAACATCCATTGCAACGTCCACAGCTGAAGCAGAGTACCTAGCAGCTGGCAGCTGTTGTGCTCAAATATTATGGATTCAACACCAGCTGAAGTACTATGGCATTGATGCTTCTGAAGCGCCAATTCTCTGTGACAACACCAGTGCCATCGCGATCACCCAAAATCCAGTACTGCATTCAAGGACAAAGCATATAGACATCAGGCATCACTTTATAAGGGACCACGTGCTAAAGAAAGACGTTAGGCTGGAGTATGTGTCAACTGAACAGCAAGTAGCTGACATCTTCACAAAGCCTCTGCCAGACGCTAAGTTTTCTTATTTTAGAAACATATTAGGTCTCCTAGAATTGCCTTGAAATGTCGGTGCACTAACAATTTGCAGGTTGACAGCTGTTTCTTAACTCAGCTGCGAGTCTTTTGTTCATGGGGAACTCAAAGACCTTCAGCTGAGGCAAGCATATTATGTTGGGAGGATCTTAATCGTAGGGGGAACCAGGATTTGAATTGTTAAGCGCTACTTCAGCTGAATATGTGGGATCTGGATACACTCATATGTCACATATATACAGCTGATGCTTATTTGTGATCAGATCCTGCTCTACCCTCAGCGATATATTAAACCAGCTGTGAAGTTATACAATATTGGCGCGCATTTTTTTTAACTTTTCACTGTACGATTAAAATATTTGAAACATCATTTTAAAACCTTTCTTATTTCTTAATAGTTTGATAAAATCTTTTCAAAATCATTTCAAAATATTGTACTCGCCGTCGGATGAATGACACATGGTTTGTCATAATGCGAAAAGTCACATCCACATTTTCTCTCTCCAGCAACTTTTCGCATTCCTTGAATATATTACGGAGTTTCCTTTTTAACCTTTCACTTACCTTAAGCTTTTTACTCTCCGGTATTCTTGTGCTCGTACTCTCTTGTGTGTTCTTTGCAAATTTTTTTCAGGTGTTCTATCTCTTTATCAACTAGTTGCGATGGCATCATCACCCTTCACCAACACCCTTCACGTCTATTTTGACTCTGTTCTTGCTACGGATAACCCGGGTATGGTATCAATGTTTGAAGCCCTAATGGAATCTGGCCTATCGGGATTCTTGGGTTGCCCAGCAGTCTTATATGAAGATGCGTTGACAGAGTTTTTTGTTAATGGCTCCGTCCGGGACGGAAAGGTAGTCAGTACTATTCGCGGGAAACAGGTTTAAATCTTTGAGGAGTTGTTTGCTAGTACGTTTGAGTTGCCAGTCGATGGGCTGACAGATTTATCTGATATTCCAAAGGATATAGTATTTGATGCGAGGAGCATCTTTTCCTTTTCTGGCGAACAAGTAAGTACTTCCTGCAAAAAGCGGGAAATGAAATTTGAGTTCCGTCTTCTCAGTGATATTCTGGAAAAGACAATATCTGTAAAGGCAGGTGTGAAAACCCAAAAATTTAGTTTCAGGAAATAGAGCAAAAAAAAAAATAAAAAATTCAGCTGCTGGTCGAAATTCAGCTGCTGGTCGAAAATAACCTGCTGGTCGAAAATCAGCTGCTGGTCGAAATTCAACTGCTGGACAGCCAACTCAGCAGTACAGTCAGCAGTCAGCAGTTCAGTCAGCAGTCAGCAGTACAGTCAGCAGTCAGCAGGGTCAAACCAGCTGCTGGACGATCAAACCAGCTTTGACCAACGAAAAATTTAGATTTTGGCTCGCGAATTCCAGCAGTTTTGTGCACGCGTACAAGCGAGATTTCTCAATTTTAACCGTCAAATTAGGAGAATTTATGGGCAATTACACCTCTTAATTCAAGGCTTTAACCTTGCGTTTATAACAGTAGGTTTAATGATCATTGAATTTGAGATTTAATTCTGAAACGGCAGACTCTTGATTGCCCCTTCCTTTACACCTATAAATACCACACAAAACCACAGAAGTTTTCCACACCATTTTGAAAATCCCTCAGTAAGAAAAAAACAGCAAAATCACGTTGAAATCCTGTAGAAATTCTGCCATATTCCATAGTTGAATTTCTGCATAAGTTGAAACCCAACGTCGTGCACCAGAATTTTTGGCAAAGGGCTGATTAATTCCTGCGCTTTTGGAACCGCCAGATTCCAGACTTCACACTTTTTACCAGATTCGGACTTCAGATTTTGGGTAAATGGGTTTTTGCTAATATATATTCGTTTGATATATTACATATATATTATTCATGTAAGAATTCAGTTTTGAACCTACTGTTCGAGCACTTTTCAGTTCAGATCTCTGTTTCATTCCAAGCTCTGTTTTGCACTGATATTTATGTCGTAATATGGGTCTACGGAATATTCCGCACTCTGGGTTACTTGGTGTAACCACATGGCCTCGACCCCTTAG
>KV010083.1:3414-21590 GCA_001598015.1 Dorcoceras hygrometricum
ACTAGGCCGGAACGTTTTCCGGCGAAGTTGGCGGCGGCGGCGGGCGGCGCACGGCGGCGGCGTGATGAAGGGAGGGAGGCGGCTAGTTTAGTGCTTAGGGTTTTAGGAGTAGAGTTGTGTTGTTGTGAATTAGTCATTAAGTCTAATAATCACAATTATATAGACTTAACAATGGACTTGGACCGGCCCATCGTGCCCGGGTCCAAATGACGATATCCATTGCTGCGACTTCATCGTAACTCCGATCGCCGATCAGATTGGACCGATCGACTCAGTTTCCAAAACTGAATGTTATGATGTGAAAAACTATTTTTTAGATCATCTAACCCTAAATTGCAAAATGACCGTTTTGCCCCTCAACATCAGCAAATCACGATTTGACCTCTGTTGACCTTTTAGGAAGTCGCACTCCCAAAATCCTCTTCGTTGCTCAACACATTGAGCTGAGCATCCGTGCGGGAATCTCGAATCCAGTACTTGTGTGACCCTCAATGGTTCAGGGATACAGCTAGCCGTGGGCCCACAACCATTGTGGCTCCGGAATCACAATCCCGGACTTGCTCAACGGATCATGGTAAGAGCGTCTAGAAACATCGCCCCATGATCCCCTAGGTATCACTGATAGTGCCTGCAAGAACCAGTTGGTCGTGGTTAGCGTACAGTACGGTCCTTTCAATCCATATATCCCGATCAGATCAATGACCATTGGTAAATCGAGAGTCGCTATAGATCCGATAGCTATGCATACATCTTGGAGATTGAATAGTGATATCGCGAGTGTAACTAGGTAAACACATTTACCTAAAACACTTCTAGTACTCTGGCCAGAGATTTATACACTATTATCCCCTCAGATAGCATAGGATATCCAAGCATGTCTGCGAGCGGTGAATCCTCGACAACGATGCATCGGCTCCTACATGCATCGGGGTCTCACCCAATCCCGACGCCTTATGACCCCAAGTGAGTCGGCAAACGGGTCAAAGTGAGACGCCTATCATGTAGAGTCTCAATGACGTTTCGAGTCGTGAGGACTAATCAGTACAACCAAGACCTCGGACTTATCCACTCGACAAAAGGTAACCACTTGGAAAGTCCGAACGAGGGTAGTTCGATAGATCACCAGGTCACTATCTATCTGCATGCTCAGAACATCACAATGTTCCTTACCATAGAAACGTGGTACTTTGCATCGTAGATACTAGTCTCGAGCTCGGGCGGCCTTATCCTCATTTGTACGGCCCAATCGACTCAGATAGCATAGGATATCCAAGCATGTCTGCGAGCGGTGAATCCTCGACAACGATGCATCGGCTCCTACATGCATCGGGGTCTCACCCAATCCCGACGCCTTATGACCCCAAGTGAGTCGGCAAACGGGTCAAAGTGAGACGCCTATCATGTAGAGTCTCAATGACGTTTCGAGTCGTGAGGACTAATCAGTACAACCAAGACCTCGGACTTATCCACTCGACAAAAGGTAACCACTTGGAAAGTCCGAACGAGGGTAGTTCGATAGATCACCAGGTCACTATCTATCTGCATGCTCAGAACATCACAATGTTCCTTACCAATGAAACGTGGTACTTTGCATCGTAGATACTAGTCTCGAGCTCGGGCGGCCTTATCCTCATTTTGACGGCCCAATCGACTAGGAACATGTTCAGAATACACAGTGACTATTAGATGTGTTTCATGATAGCCGTCATACCCACTATCACGTCTAACATACACTTTAGTGTATTCTAGGTCTTTACTCAACGCAATTGTAAATCACCATACACACAATGAAAGTAAAGAATGCCATATTAATAAATTCGAATATCATATATGAAGATTGTTTCATACAAGAGTCTATAAACCCACACGCCACAAGTTGGCTAGTTGGGCATCTACTCTAACACGTTGTGACCGGCAGACAGATGTTTCGAGCCTGAAAGGTCCAACGCTATCATCGGAGTGGTGACATACTGATTAGTTGTGTCTGAATACCACCGAGCTATGATGGCTGACGGGCCTGATGATCACGGACCGATGATTTCCCCGGCTGATATGTTGTGCATGGTGTAGAGGCTCGATTGAGATTTGCCGCTGATTAGCTGGCCTTGATGATCGATTCTTTGACAGCCCTCATGCATTCATGTTTTGAGATATTGCATGTTTATGATTAGCTGTTGTTTTAGTGCTCTTCGTACTGAGGCTTGACATCGTATTTTATTTTCCTGCTTTGTGTTCTTGGGTCTGTGTTTCCCATTGCAGGAGCTGCAGGTAATCTAGCTACACAGAGTGGAGCTTCAGCTAGTAGATCCCCGTTTGGTTGAGTTCCAGTTTATTTTATTATGTATTGAGCCAGGGGATGCCCTGAGTTTCTATGTATGTTGGGGATCTATGTTGAGAACTGTTTAATTACATGTTGTTATTTGGATTTGAGTAAATCCTAATTTGATTATGAATATTTTGAATGATGTTTTAACCGTTCAGGCCCAAAAGTATTTCAAAAATTTTAAGCCCTATTTCTATGCTTCCGTGATTATGTGCTTCATTGTGTTCTAATCTTTTTTTATTAGCACGGGGCCTGACATTTTTTGTATCAGAGCTTAAGCTGGGATAAGCTCGTTTTCCTTTGATCACACTCGAGTCTAGGCACGGAGTTTGGATTTTATTTTGAAATGCCTCTGTGATTATCTGTTGTTAGTCCTTACCTTGAGATTTCTTTAGATGCCGCCGAGGAGAGGTAGAGGTAGGAATACTAGATGTACCGTTGAGGATTCTAGGGCCTCGGATAGTGACGAGGATGTTCAGTAGGATATTCCTTTCCGTCATCGGGAGACACAAGCAGAGGTGGAGGATGTGACGAGACAGATCGGTGAGATGGATCTAGCTTGGCTAGGTTCTAGCGGACGAATCCCCCTACGTTTACTGGTGCTGAGGGATGTTTGATGGCTGAAGGCTGGCTAGTGCATATGGAAGATTTGTTTGATACCTTGGAGTACGCTCCCGAGAAAAGATTGAAGCTAGCGGTGTTGCAGTTGAGGGATAATGCGCAGTGCTGGTGGAGAGGTACTTCCCATCTCTTGCATGAGAGTGGGGCTGCGATTACTTGGGAGAGCTTCTGTGCAGCGTTCCGATAGGAGTATACCCCGAAGTCCTACTACAACAACCGCGAGAGAGGGTTCGATAATCTGAAGCAAGGGGACATGAAGGTGGCCGAGTATGCTCTACAGTTCTCTTCGCTCTTGATGTATGTTACCATGTAGCTAACAAGGAGAGGACTAATAGGAACAAGTTTCTGAAGGGTTTGAGGCCTGATTTGTTCCGGGTGGTGATATCTGGTTTGCCTGCGACTTATGTTGAGGCCGTGGATCGGGCTGTGGATATTGAGGAGAGTTTGTTGGAGGCACAGGCTCCGGTTCAGCCGACGACAGTGCGTACTTTTCGACTGGGTCAAGAGGTGTCGCAATCGTTTCAGTATCCTCAGGGGTCGTAGCAATCGAATAGCCAGAGGTTTCGACAACGAGGCAAACGGTTTAAGAAGAAGGCGAATTCGAGTTCCTGTGGTTCTGTGAGTTCTAGTGGCAGTAGCTCAGGTGGAGCATCGTGTAGTCAGTGTGGAGGCAAACATGAAAATTCGCAGTGTCGTGGAGTTTGAGGTCTTTGCCATCAGCGTGGCCAACCGAGACATTTTTCCAGAGTGTGTCCTTTGGTGGGTGGACAGCCTGTGAGTCAGTCGCAGCAAGGTTCTGCTGGTGGATCTTCGCAGCGACAGCAACCTTTTGGTCAGTCCCAACGTTCTGAATTTCAACCTCGTGAACCGTCTAGGTTTGGAGGACCTTCGAGACCTTAGTTTCTGGGACCGCAGCAGGCCCAGGCGATCTCCTTGACTAGAGAACAAGCTGAGGAGATACATGGGGGAGTGATTGCAGATATTTGCTTTATCTTTGATTTTCCTTCACGAGTTTTGTTTGACACCGGAGCATCACACTCCTTTATTTCCGAGTTATTTGTGTATGAGCGTGGGTTGAGTTCTTCCCCACTGTGTGATGTTGTCTTAGTGTCTACCCCTGCTGGCGTGAGTCTGTTGTCCCGTGAGGTGGTGGTAGAATGCCTGATTAGGTTTTATGAGCATGTATTGGAGACTAATCTGATTATTTTGGGAATTAGAGATTTTGACTGCATCTTGGATATGGATGTGTTGTCGATGTATAAGGCTACGGTTGATTATTTCCATAGTGTAGTGAGGTTTAGGCCTCGACTTGGAGAGAAATGGAATTTCTATGGTGCCGATTCGCAACCTAAGATTCCCCTAGTGTCTGCCATGGAGATGTTTAGCCTGTTATCACTAGAAAATTCAGGGTTTATGATCTATGCCCTTGATATCTCCCATGAGGCGAGGGTAGGGTTGAGTGATGTCTCTATTGCTCGAGAGTTCCCTTATGTGTTTTCGGATGAGATTCCTGGATTCCCTATGAGACGAGAGATTGACTTCAGTATAGAGTTGGTGCCAGGGACAGCCCGATTTCTAGAGCTCCGTATCGGTTGGCGCCAGCTGAGTTGAAAGAACTCAAGGATCAGTTTCGAGATCTTTTGGATAAAGGCTTCATTCGACCGAGTATGTCTCCTTGGGGAGCTCCGGTTCTGTTTGTGAAGAAGAAGGATGGGTCTATGAGGATGTGTGTTGATTTTCGGCAGTTGAACAAAACGACAGTGAAGAACAAGTATCCTTTGCCGAGTATTGATGACTTGTTCGATCAGCTGCAAGGATCGGCCATGTAATCGAAGATTGATTTGCGCTCTGGCTATCACCAGTTGAAGATTTGAGACGATGATGTAGCGAAGACAGCTTTCCGGACGAGATATGGGCATTATGAGTTTCTTGTGATGCCATTTGGGTTGACGAATTCCCCTGCTGTTTTCATGGATTTGATGAATCGCGTCTTTAGCGAGTACATCGATCGATTGTGATTGTCTTCATAGATGACATCTTAGTGTATTCGAGGAGTTTCAGAGAGCATAAGGAGCACTTGAGATTGGTGTTGCAGAAGTTGAGAGACTCACAGCTGTATGCCAAGTTCAGCAAGTGTGAATTTTGGCTAGATAAAGTTGTCTTTTTGGGTCATGTGATTTCTGCACAAGGGATTTCAGTGGATCCTAGTAAGGTCGAAGCGGGTGTCTAAGATTCGTAGTTTCTTGGGTTTAGCCGGATATTATAGGCGGTTTATTGAGAAGTTCTCTTCCATAGCCAGGCCGATGACTCAGTTGACCCAGAAGGATAGGAAGTTTGTTTGGACTGAGGAATGCGAGTCTAGTTTTCAGACGCTGAAGGAGAAGTTGACTATTGCTCATGTGTTGGCTCTACCGTCTGGATCAGGAGGATTTGTTGTGTGCTCTGACGCTTCGTTGAGTGGTTTGGGAAGTGTTTTGATGCAAAATTGGTATGTGATTGCGTATGCGTCTCGACGGTTGAAGCATCACGAGATGAGATACCCTGTGCATGATCTAGAGTTGGCAGCGATTGTTTTTGCCTTGAAGATCTGGCGTCATTACCTATATGGTGAGGAGTTTGTGGTGTACACTGACCACAAGAGTTTGAAGTATATCTTCACTCAGTCAGATCTGAATATGAGATAGCATCGTTGGATGGAATTGATCAAGGATTTTGATTGCGAGATTCAGTATCAGCCTGGGAGAATGAATTTGATGGCCGATGCTTTGAGTAGGAAAACCCAGCCTACGATGCTAACATCTTTGAGTAGTTTGAGAGTCTATGAGGATTTGGGGACTTTGGGTTGGCGATTCCAGTCGATTATTTTGTAGTTTCTTCGATTCAGGTTGAACCACAGATTGTGATGGACATCAGGGAGGCATAGAGGACTGATCCGTATATCCATGAATTGAAGATTAAGGCCCAGAATGGTCAGTCTGAAGATTTCTATGTTTCTTCTGATGGGTGTTTGAGATTCCGTGGTAGATTGGTGGTCCCAAACCTGATTGATTTGAAGGAGACTATCTTGACTAAAGCGCATTGTAGTCGGTACAGTGTGCATCCGAGTGAGACGAAGATGTAACATGCCTTGAAGTCTCACTTCTGGTGGGAAGGCATGAAGAGCGACATTTCTGGTTTTGTTGCTAGATGTTTGAATTGTCAGCAGGTCAAGACCGAAAGGAGGATACCTGGAGGACTGCTGCAGAGTTTAGAAGTGCCTCAGTGGAATTGGGAGCACATCGCAATGGATTTTGTGAATCATTTGCCTCAATCGAATAAGGGATGCGATGCGATTTGGGTGGTGATTGATAGACTTTCTAAGTCAGCCCATTTCATTCCCTATGATGTGAGGTGTTCGATGAAGAAAATGGCGAGACTGTACATCGACCATGTGGTCAGATTGCATGGAGTGCCTATTTCGATATTGTCTGATAGAGATCCAAGATTCATCTCTCGATTTTGGAAGAGTTTTCAAGCAGCTATAAGTTTGATATTGGCGATGAGCACTGTTTATCATCCTCAGACATATGGCCAATCCGAGAGAACCATTCAGACTTTAGAAGATATGCTGCGTGAAGTTCTGATGGATTTCAGTGGTGGCTGGCAGGATTCTCTATCATTGGTCGAGTTTTCTTATAATAACAGCTACCAAGTGACTATTGGGATGGCTCCATTCGAAGCTTTGTACGGTCGAAAGTGTATATCACCTATCTTTTGGGAAGAAGTTGGTGAGAAACAGCTTTCTACCCCTGAGTTCGTGCAGCATATGAGGGATCAGATTTCTTTCGGAGTAGGATGAAAGCTGCACAAGACCGTTATGCTAGTTATGCCAACCGAAGGCGTAGGCCTTTAGAATTTGAGGTTGGAGATCAAGTATTCCTTAATATTTCTCCTTTCAAGAGCGTGATGAGGTTAAGATTCAAGGACAAGTTAGCTCCTAGATTTGTTGGTCCTTTTGAGATTATTGAGAGGATTGGACAGTTGGCTTATAAATTGAAGCTGTCTGATGAGTTAGCAGCGATACATGATGTGTTTCATGTGTCAATGTTGAGGAAATATGAGCCAGATCCGTCCCATGTTTTGATGACCGACGAAGTTGAGCTAGATTCTGCCTTGAATTATGTGGAATATCCAGTGCAGATTTTGGATAGGAAGGAGAAGCAGCTGAGGAACAAGATTATACCGTTGGTGATGGTCCAATGGAGCAATCATGGTCGTGAGGAAGCTACCTGTGAAGTTGAAGAGAAGATGAGACAGGAGTGGCCTCATCTGTTTGAGCTATGACAGTAGCGTCCAGGTAACTCTTAGCTTGTTATTCTTGTGTTTAGTGATTTTTCTGCTAGTTTGAAGTTATGTTTAATGTTGAGTATGCTGGGCATGTTGGGAATGTTGTCTAGTATATTGTGTGGTGATTGTTAGTTGATTCACTTGTTTTGGTATGTCACCGTGAGTTGATTTCGAGGACGAAATCGATTTCTAGTGGGGGAGAGTGTGAGGACTAGAAATCTCTTAAGTATGATTTATTCGTTAATCAGATTTTTGATTAAGATTAGTCACGGAAATCGTGATTCGGAGTGTTCAGATTTTGACGTAGAGATGATCTGCTGAGAGTTGTTGGTTATCAGGTGGAATCTGCGTTGAGATTTCTATAAAAATCTGGGTTAAACAAGTGATCAGCTGTGACGCTAGTTTGAGATGTCTGCTAGTGTGAGAAGGCTACTTGTGAGAGACATCTGAGTAGTCTAGTGTGGCACGGGAAATGATGCGTCGTAGTTTCTCAATTTCAGATGTCGCACTAGTGGATGAATCTGTGCAGCGGAGTGATCAGATGTCAACGTTGTTCAACGGGCTGCGTAGCGAGCAAGCGCTAATATGAGGGTAGTGAGAGACATCTGTTAGCGATAGCGCGCGGATGCGAGAAGAGACCACGTGTTGGTCAACACATCTGAGTTGACTGGTATTAGCATATTCATATGTTGCTAGTTGGAAGGACCCGTCCCAAATGTTGAAGCTCTGCTACGTCGTTTTGATTATTTGGTGCGACGTCGTTTGCTGTGTGAGTTGAAGAGCGTATAGAAGTCTAGTCCGCATCAGCTGAGCCGGATGTGATAGAGCGCTGGATCCAGACGTGAGGATTTTGCCACAGTATAAGAAGAAACCTGAACTGATTAGTACAGTAGCTTTGATTCGAGGATTTAATACCAGTGTTGATCGACACTTAGCGTATTTGGACCCAATATTCCTTATCGTTTTCTCCAGTGAAACCCTCGATAGTTACTGTTCACGGAACCCTTCTCCGTTAATTTCCATCGATTTCCAATGTTTTTCGGAGCAAGACTGGTGGCGCTGAGCCTGTCTTGCTTAGCTCCTTCGATTGATACCAGTTAGGAGGCTTGCGTCGACGTTTGAGAGGGAGCGCGAAGCAGCTGTGTGTTCGAGTGTTCTCGCGACAGTTGAGTAGAGTGTACTCATGTTGTCGACGTTTGAGAGGGAGCGCGAAGCAGCTGTGTGTTCGAGTGTTCTCGCGACAGTTGAGTAGAGTGTACTCATGTTCGTTTAAGCTTCTGGGTAAGTGTTCCTTGCTGTTTTGAACTTAGTTTTAGCTGTTGAGCCTGCGTAGACTTGTCGAACGAGAATTGAGTTCTTGGCCGTAGGCAGATAGCTATAGGAGTTCATATATGAGCTGATTTATGAGGTGCTTTAACATATTTGAGCTCTAGGGAAGTTCCTGCTGTGTTGGTCGGGACAAGCGAAGGGATAGATTTGAGCAGGCTATGGTTTTCGTGCCCTGGTGAGATCTGTTGAGGTAGAGTACTGAGAATTGAGGTACTAATTGAGCTTTTGATTACAGCTTTGACATGAGCGTGTAGTATTTTGGAGCATGAATGGTATTCTGTGAATCTGTGTTTATGTGAACAGCTTGATTGATTGATATGTACTGTTTACGTGAATTTATGCATGTATAAATCAGATGTGAATTTCTTAACATACATGCATACATATTGAGCCTATGATCGATTGAGAACCTGAGATAGAGCCACGTTGTGACCGGCAGACAGATGTGTCGAGCTTTAAAGGTCCAACGCTATCATCGGAGTTGTGACCGACTGATTAGTTGTGTCTGAAGACCACCGAGTTGTGATGGCTGACGGGCCTGATGATCGCGGACCGATGATTTCCCAGGCTGATAGGCTGTGCGTGGTGTAGAGGCTCCATTGAGATTTTCCACTGATTAGCTGGTCTTCATGATCGATTCTTTGACAGCCCTCATGCATTCATGTTTTGAGATATTGCATGTTTATGATTAGCTGTTGGTTTAGTGTTCTTCGTACTGAGGCTTGACCTAGTATTTTCTTTTCCTGCTTTGTGTTCTTGGGTCTGTGTTGCCCATTGCAGGATCTGCAGGTAATCTAGCTGGACAGAGTGGAGCTTCAGCTAGTAGATCCCCGTTTGGTTGAGTCCCAGTTTATTTTATTATGTATTGAGCCAGGGGAAGCCCTGAGTTTCTATGTATGTTGGGGATCTATGTTGAGAACTGTTTACTTACCTGTGGTTATTTATATTTGAGTAAATCCTAATTTGATTATGAATATTTTGAATGATGTTTTAACCGTTCAGGAACAAAAGTATTTCGAAAATTTTAAGCCCTATTTCTATGCTTCCGCGATTATGTGCTTAATTGTGTTGTAATATTTGTTGATTAGCAGGGGCCTGACACTTACTCTGCTTCTTAAATGGCCTCTGATCCTTCTGTTGAAAGGCCTGCCTTTTCTGCTGCCTTTCTTCATCCACATCCTTCCAGTCTCTCTCGATTCGCAGGGCTCTATCCACTGCTTCTCTGTAAGTTTTGGGCACAGATAGCCTAACATTATCTTGAACATAGGATTTAATTCTTCCACAAAATGACTCAGCTTCTCTTCTAGGTCATTTCCAATAAGAGGTACAAAGTAACACCCTCTTTCAAACATTCGTACATACTCCTGTACGGTCATGCTTCCTTGTCTCAAAGTTAGAAACTCCCTCTTCAATTCAGACCTCTTGTCTGCGGTGAAGTATTGTTCAAATAACACTTGCTTAAAATAAGCCCAAGTCAGATTTGTTAGATCCACGGATAACTTAGCTCCTTCCCACCAAATCATGGCATCATCCCTCAACATATAGATAGCGCACCTCGGCCTATCTAAATCTGGCATCTGGAGATACTCAAAAATAACCTCCATCGACTTGATCCAGCTTTCAGCAACTAAGGGATCTGTAGTACCACTGAACTCCTTCGGCTTCTGCCTTCTGAACTTCTCTGGGGGATCATCATGGCTTGGTCCTCTACTGCTAGAAGATTGACCATTACCTCTGCCGGTTTGTTCTACCAGCAACCTTAGGAGTTGGGCGATACTAGCATTACTGTCGAGGCTAGTTTCTTCTAAGGAAATACCTATTCTACCTCTTCCTCTGCCAGACATCTTATAATCTATAGCCCGTAATCCACCATAGTATAATTATCAGAACATGCTAATTTTAAAGACAAATGCTCTGAAACATAAAATAAAATCACAGCTCCAGAGAAACAGTCGACGAAATCTGATCCAACTGGAAGTGCGTGTGTTTATCTCAGGACCATGCTCTGATACCAATTTGTGACGCCCATGCCCATGGGGTCAACGGAAATTGAAATAATAAAAAGAAAGAAGGGGTGAATGGCAATTGTTATAAGCTGTATTTCTTATAACATGAAAATAAATCTCGAAACTCAAACACAAATTTCGGCGCCAAGTACTTAAATCGCGGAAACAGATTCTAAACAACCGATTCGATATATATAATGCAAAGTGCGATATTACAACTTCCGAAATTTTATATGAATTTACTATTGTTGTAATGGATCTAATACAGATTTGTTAAAAGATCAAAGACAACATTAAACATGACACGAAAAACGCTGGCCATTGAAAAACACAACACCACAGCTCATTCAGATCCCTCCGTCCCCTTGCCCCGGAACTGACTCACCTGCACCATTTAAAAGCTAATGAGCCTAGGGGCTCAGCAAGTAAAATATGAGGATACCAAAATCACTTAAGGCAGGCAAACATCTTATCTTGAACATAACTTAACATATCATAGTTTAAAGGAATTCATTCATAATAAACTTTCTTTCGTAAACTCGGAAGTGGGGAAGATAACCCAGATCCATTTCATTTATTTTTCTTGTGATTTGGCTTAGAAGCTCTCCTTAGGTCCGTTGTGTACTTGATCAAGTTACTTCTGAATTCAGTCTTAGCATATAGCTCATTATGAAGGGGCAACCGACACGCTCGACAACTGCTCATCCTTCCATTGTGAAGGGGCAACTGACATCTGGACAGCTGCTCACCCTTCCGTTGTGACCGTCTGTTATCTATGCCATAAATCCTTTAAAACTAAACATTTATTCCTTTAAACTCATATCTTGATGAAATCAGATTTTGAAAACAACACCGGGGTTCACTTTGTTTCGTAACTCATTTCTCTTTAAAATCTTACAGAGTATCAGATTCGACTACTGAAAACACGTCGCTGAATTACAAACAGATTCCTATGGAAAGGATATTCGCTAACGTTAAAACAGATGTGACAAAAGAAACTGTGTCGTTAGCGTGTAACAGGAATCTGACTAAGGAAATACATCGCTAAGATCAAAACGGATTTTACTATGGAATAGTAGTGCTAGCAGGAAACATATGTCACCACAGAAATAGTGTTTTAGAAGTAAAACAGATGTCGTTGGTAAACTCAGATATCAACGCAACTGGATTATTAATTCAGATGTCAACGATCAATAATATAGAATCTGACTGAAATCAGATGTAAATCGAAACTCGGATATGACATGAGAATTTCAGATGTATACATGGAATCTGGTCGCTAACGTAAGAAACAGAAATCTGACTAAGAACCCAGTGCTGTAACATCCGAACGACTTCCAATGATACCAGTGCTGCCTATCAAACCAGAACCAAGTCCTGATCTAACTAGCATCACCAATTACTTGGCGTCAAGTCCAGACGTTACCATTCACCAGAAGAGAACTTTCTTGAACATACAATAACTTAAATCCGACTGCTTAGTATTTTAAAACAAACATCAACATTTTCATTGAAACATTCTGAAAAGTTTTGAAAACAGAAACATAACTTTGAACCCGATCGTTCTTTCATTTCTCAAACATTCTTGAACATGAACATAGCTTTATCTTTAACATAAACAGGCAAGCAAACACATGATGAAGAACAATATATGCTTTAAAATGGTGTAGCAAGAATCAGCTTGTACTTGCCTTAAACAGAGAAACACAAAGACAATCGATTCCTGCAGAGATCCTCCTCAAGCAATCACAACGAGCTCCTTTGAAATATTTTTAGAGAACAAGAAAGAGTTTTCTTCAACAAGTGGAAATGAACTTTGCTTTTCTTTCGAAACCAATAATATATGGGAGAGGGATTAGTGGCAGGTGAGGTGTTATGATTAAGCATGACACACCATACCTATATTTATGAAATTTAGTAAAACTTCCCTCTCAATATTTGAGTTTTGCTATTTTACCAAAATATTTTGAAAAAAGCAATTTGTTCTTTTTAAAAGCATTTTCAACTGAATCTGAAAACTGCTCGTGTATTGCACTTGGAGTGAAATCCGCTCGGAACTTTCTGCGTTGTATCTCAACTCTTAAACTAAAGAAATCAGTTTTCAAATAACATAACTTATGCCAAAATCTGAAATATCAATTTGACCCTTAAAATAGAAAAGGTTCATTTATGTGGTCCTATGGATTTTGGGGCGTTACAAACTGTAACTCCCTAGATTTAACAAATGTCTCCACTATGCCAACACTGTTCTTTCCAGCGTGTTTTGTCCTCACTCGCACGCGTCCTGGGAAACTTTCAGGGGGTCGCCCATCCCAAATTTCCCCAGGTCAAGTACGCTTAACTTTGGAGTTCTTTAGTGATGAGCTATCGAAATGAAGATGCATCTTGTTGATATGAGTGGTACCAATTAAGTCTGTAAACCCCACCTTACACAGTCTCATAACTTCCCAGTCTCCGAATCTCTCTCATTCCGGTGTGAGATCGGTTCATTTATGTGCCACTTTTCCTAGAAGTCTGCCAGAAGCCGCTCATTATACGTGCAACCTCTTTACACTGAAGATATCTCCCCGCCCTCTTTTGAGCCCTGGGTGTTATACCTAACAATCATTATTAGAAATGTTGAGCCCTCAACAATATGTTTAGAATTAGAAACTATATATATCTTTTAACTATTACACATAATTAATCTGTAATATCTCTTTCACTTTTGGATTTATTATATACAAGACTATCTAATATATACGAAATGTTGACATATAATAAGAATATTAAAACTAAACTTGTTGTCTAAAAATTTATTTATTAAAAATTTAAGAACATACATATTAATACTATTAATATATTAAAAAATTAAGGTTTCAGTTGTTTAAATAAATTGAAGTCTAATAATTATATTTTTAAATTGGTACTTTACAAGATTACAGAATACATACTGGTATCATATACTTAACTCTTAAAATCTAATTTAAAATAACTTCTATTGCACTTAAATATATAATAAAATATTTTAAGAAATAATTATTAATGTTTCTAGTTTGTATTAAATATGTAAATGAAAAATTTTGAAAAAATATCATGCGTCACCATGCTCGTTCCGGTTGAACAGAACAGTCGAACCGAGCGATTCGATCTGGCTCTAATATGACTAGTATTGTGCTATTGTATATCAATGGTCTCCACTTTCATGAAACATTTTACTTATAATTAAATTATAATGGACCAATGGCTCTGTGTGGAAAAGGCTGGATAGAATGCTTGTTTCATCTAACTGGGGCTCATTCTTCAATTGTTTTAAAGTGGAGCATCTTAATCGATATGGATCAGACCATGCTCCTCTTCTTGTTAATGGGTTCTTTCTCCCCAAACCAAAGGGCTCCTTTAGATTACAGAATATGTGGGTGCAGCATCATGATTTTTTGCAGACTGTGCGCCTCAATTGGAATAACCCTTTCCAGGGTACGGGCTTAGCTCTCTTTTCTATCAAGTTGAAACGGCTCAAAGCTCACCTGAATAAAGATGTTTTTGGGAATATATTTGACAACTTGAGAAAGTTAAATGAGCAGGTTACTGAAAAGGAGGCTTCTTATGATTATGATTCCACGGAAGATAGGAGAACAGCCTTTAGTCTTGCACAGGCTAACTTAACGAGAGCTTTAAGTATGGAAGAGGCCTTCTGGAAGAAAAAAGCAAATATCAGATGGACTGTGGAAGGAGACGCAACACAAAGCTCTTCCACAATGTGGTTAATAAAAGGAGGAACACCAATAGGATCCATCACATATGGGATCAAGGTATGTGTTTGGACGGTCGTTGGACATACAAGAATCTGGAGCAGGATTCTTTGAACATCTTCTTACTGGTGAGGACACAGTGTTGGCTCAGTTTAATCCTGATATCATCCCCCGGCTAATACATGAGGGGGACAATCAAAATCTGGAAGCTCTTCCTACCCTGGAAGAGATCAAGGAGGTGGTTTTCTCATTACATGCGGATAGTGCAGCGGGACCTGATGGTTATTCTGCCTTGTTTTATACTTTTTGCTGGGATATCATCAAAGAAGATTTGTTCCAAGCAGTGCTCGAATTCTTTGAAGGGGGGATACTTCCCAGGAGCTACACTGCTACTACCATTGCTCTTATTTCTAAAGGTGATAATGCTCAAAATAGGTCTAAATTTTGTCCTATTAGCCTCTGCAATGTTAGCAACAAAATCATATCAAAGCTTCTTGCTAACCGGCTTTGGCCCCTATTGTGCAAAATTATTTCCCCACAGCAGAGTGGTTTTGTCAAGGGCAGGCAAATATCTGATAACATCTTGTTGGCTCAAGAAATGGTTCATCATGTGAACTATCATGTGAGAGGAGGTAACCTGCTGCTTAAACTAGACATGGATAAGGCCTATGACAGAGTTAGATGGGATTTTTTATCTGAGGTGATCTCTACTTTTCGATTCTCTAATAAGGTTCTCCAGCTGCTTCTTGCATGCATTAACAACTGTTGGTTCTCGGTGAATATCAATGGATCCCTCTCTGGATTCTTCTGCTCCAAAAGGGGTCTGCGACAAGGCGATCAATCTCTCCCTTGCTCTTTATTATTGGGGCGGAATATGTGAGACCTGAATTCGTATTAAGGATTAATTGTTGAATTAATCGTGTTTTTAGCGATCTCTGGTGGTTCAGATTTAATTGTGAATGTTTGGGTTTCACTTTCGAGTTGAGAATCGTTTGTGGAGCATTTCTTGAAAGTGTGAGATTTTCGAATTTTGGTGAAATTTAGTAGCAGATCTGATGACGTCAGCATCGCGTATTTGTGGGGATGACGCAAGCGTTGCTGCTCGAGAGATCTGTTCGATTTAGTGTGAGAGCTGTTTTGCTTGGAACGCCGTCGTTTGATGAAGTCTTGCATAGCGTAGCGTAAGATCTGTTTTTGTAGCGCGTCGTCGTTTCATGAGATCTTGTTGTGCGTTTTGTAGATGAGATCTGTTTTCGTAGCGTAAGATCTGTTTTTATCGAAACGTTGCCGTTTTGTGTTTTACGTGAGTTAGTTGAGGCGCTAAGATCTGGTCTCTGTACGACGCCGTTTTGGAGAGATCTGTTGTTGAGGCATGTGTAATGTTCGAACAGATTTGATGACGTGTGCAATGTATTTTGTTGTGTTGCATATCAGACTTGATGACGTAGGAAGATCTGTTGTGTGCGCGCGATTGGTTTAGCGAACAGCTTTGGTGACGTAAGCAGATCTGTCCGCGGTTTTGGCTTTGTTTTAGCGCGTTTTCAGATTTCAGCGTTTTAGACCAGACTTCTCCTTAGTGTTGGTGCGACGTCGTTTTGAGGTTCTTGGCTTGTGTTTAGCGAGCGAAGTTTGTAAGATCTGTTGTGTCGGTGATTTATTTCAAAACAGATCTCTCGCGCCTATTTAAGAGAAGCGTTGACTTCGTTGTATTTTATCAGACTCCATACTTAGAGATTTTCTCTCGACTTCGTTCTCTGTTTCCTCAAACCCTTGTCACTGTTCACCGTAACATTCTCCGGCCTTTTCCCGTTGATTCCGGCCACCGTTTTTCACGTTTGAGGTAGCGTTGGACTCCTCTTGAGAAGCTCTTTCTTCTCGTACCCATTTTGGAAGCTAGATTTGGCTGGATTGGAAGCTCGAAGCTACTGTGTGTGCGTGCTTTTTGTCAGTTGCAGGTAGCTTTCGAATTTAGTGTTGAAATCTTGTTCTAGGCTTTATTTTAAGCTTCCTGTGAGTTGTTTGGGAAAGGTTGAAGGCTAGTTTGTGCGTATGATTTTCCAGCCGTGAGTTCTTGAGAAGTAGGCTGTGAGAATTGGTGAGTTGGCCGAGGGGTTTGGTTGCTTTCCCTGAAATCTGTGTATTGTGTATTTTGACAGATTTGCGCAGGCAGTGAGTTGCTTCGTTCTTTGAGGAAATTAAGGTACGGGTTGAGCTTGTATTTACAGCGTATGAACGGCTTGGATGGATTGTGAGATGGCTATCTGTTGGCTGCCCTGTTTTGTTGCCTGTTGAGGCTGTGGTTTGGGTTTGCCGTGTGTTATATGGTGTATGTTGCTGGTTTTGTTATTGTTGCGCATATGTTGATATGCTTGTTGTTGTCCAGCATGTGCATACACGCATTTTCATCTTTCTTTAGCCATCGTTGCTTCGTTGTTGCTCTGTTTTCTTACCAGGTTCGAGGGCGAGCAGCAATACCGCACTCTCATTTTCCCTGCTGGGTTTTGTTAGTCTCTATGCACCGAGTGGCTAACTACCACAGTGCATAGGTAGGACAACAGCAGGGAAGTTGTTGTTACATCTAGTATTCGGGTGTGTGTCCGGGCGAGTGGTTAGCTACCACACTTGGAACACACCCAGTGGCCACCATCTGTTGCAGATTCAGTTGAGCTATGCATTACGGTCTCAAACAAGCATCGCGAAGTTGGAACCTGAGATTCGATGAAACAATTAAGGAATTTGGTTTCATCAAGAATCCCGAGGAGCCTTGTGTCTATAAGAAGGTAGTTAAAAGTGCTGTGACGTTCCTAGTACTTTATGTTGATGACATTCTACTCATTGGGAATGATGTAGGAATGCTGCAGTCAACTAAAGTATGGTTGTCTAGTAGATTTTCGATGAAGGACATGGGTGAAGCATCTTATATTCTTGGAATACAGATCTATCGGGATAGATCTAAACGGATGCTCGGACTCACCCAAGCTACCTACATCGATACCATACTTAAGAGGTTCTCTATGGAAGAGTCCAAGAGAGGACACCTACCTATGTGCCACGGGGTCACTCTATCCAAGTCTATGTATCCAAAGATTGATGAGGAGATAGAGAGTATGGCACGTGTACCATATGCCTCGGCAATAGGTAGTATTATATATGGCATGATCTCGACTAGACCGGATGTCGCATATGCTCTGAGCGTCACGAGCCGCTACCAGGCCAACCCCGACCAATTGCATTGGAAGGCCTTGAAGGATATTCTTAAGTACTTACGAAGGACTAAGAATATGTTCATGGTCTATGGGGGTGGTGAACTGAAACTGGAAGGCTACACTGATTCTAGCTTCCAGTGTGACGTGGATGATTCGAAATCAACCTCTGGATTTGTATTCATGCTCAATGGTGGTGCTGTCTCTTGGAAGAGTTCCAAGCAAGACACCATCACGGATTCAACCACTGAGGCTGAGTACATAGCAGCATCAGCTGCTGCTAAGGAGGCAGTTTGGATAAGGAATTTCGAACTGAAACTGGAAGGCTACACTGATTCTAGCTTCCAGTGTGACGTGGATGATTCGAAATCAACCTCTGGATTTGTATTCATGCTCAATGGTGGTGCTGTCTCTTGGAAGAGTTCCAAGCAAGACACCATCGCGGATTCAACCACTGAGGCTGAGTACATAGCAGCATCAGCTGCTGCTAAGGAGGCCGTTTGGATAAGGAATTTCGTCCAAGAGTTGGGCGTCATTCCTAATGGAGTTGGTCAGTCCCGATGTACTGCGACAACACGGGTGCCGTTGCGCAAGCAAAGGAGCCCAGGTCTCACCAAAGATCCAAACACATACTGAG
>KV010083.1:22872-53796 GCA_001598015.1 Dorcoceras hygrometricum
GGACGATGTTGCTAGACGCTCTTACCATGATCCGTTGGGCAGGTCCGGAATTGTGATTCTGGAGCCACAATGGTTGTGGGCCCACGGCTAGATGTATCCCTGAACCATTGAGGGTCACACAAGTACTAGATTCAAGATTCCCGCACGGATACTCAGCTCAATGTGTTGAGTGCGAGAAGAGGATTTCGGGGAGTGCGACTTCCTAAAAGTCAACAGGGGTCAAACCGGGGTTTCCCGCTGTTGAAGGGCAAAACGGTCATTTTGCACTGGGGTTCTGAAAAATGGTTTTTCAGATCATAGTATTCAGTTTTGGAAACTGATTCGATCGGTCCGATCTGATCGGCGATCGGATTTTTAATGAAGTCTCCGTGGTGGAGATGAACTGAATGTTCATCGTTGGACCCGAGCCCGTTGGGCCGGTCCAAGTCCAACACTTAAGTCTATTTAATTAGACTTAATCAAGACTTAACATAACACTTGTGATACACTTTAACCTAACCCTAGAAACTAAGCGCCGCCCCTCCTCTCCTCTCTCAAGCCGCCGCCGCCGCCGCCACTGCCGTGCGCCGCCGCCCGTCTTCGCCGGAAAATCATTTCCGACCAATTCGATGAGGAGAATCCATTCGTGCTGATCTCGTCAGTCCTTCTAGTGTAGGCTGACGAAGGAGTCTCGTTTCTGGTCGTGGACCGGATTGGCGATATCTACCGCAATCTACCGAGAATAGCCGACGTTATTGTAACTACGGTTGGAGCCAGACACAAGTGCCAGCAAGGTAGTCACCTAAACATCCTATGAATGTCGTAGTTTGTTATGTAATTTTTTGTATTGATCGTCTCCCTACTGTTTAATTTCTGTTCTTCCGCTGCCTCGCCCGGGGGCGGATCCGGATTCCCAACAAGTGGGGCTATGATTATTTGGGAGAGCTTCTGTGCAGCGTTTCGACAGGAGTATACCCCGGAGTCCTACTACAACAATCATGAGTGAGAGTTTGAAAATCTGAAGCAAGGGGACATGAAGGTGGCCGAGTATGCCAGGCGGTTTTTGTCGCTTCTATCGTATGTTCCCCATGTGGCTAACCAGGAGAGAACGAAGAGGAACAAGTTTTGAGAGGTTTGAAGCCTGAGTTGTTTCGGATGGTGTTGGCTGGTTTTCCTGCGACTTATGCTGAGGCCGTGGATAGAGCGGTGCATATTGAGGAGAGTCTGTTGGAGGCACAGACTCAGGTTCAGCCGACAAATGACGTACTTTTCAGCCTATGTCGGAAACGATGCCTTCGTTTCAACCTCCTCAGACGTCGTAGCAGTCTAATCACTAGAGGTTCAGGCCTTGTGGAAAGCAGTTTAAGAGACGATCGAACTCGAGTTCTTCTGGTTCAGTGAGTTCCGGTAGCAGTGGCTCTGGAGGAGTGATGTGTGGACAGTATGGAGGTCGTCATATGACTTCACAGTGTCGTGGAGTTCAGGGTCTTTGTCGGAATTGTGGGCAGCCTAGACATTTCACAAGAGTGTGTCCTTTGATGGGTGGACAGTCTTCGAATCAGTCACAACAAGGTTCTGCTGGTGGATCTTCGCAGAGACAACAACCATTTGTCCAGTCCCAACGGACTTCACAGTGTCGTGGAGTTCAGGGTCTTTGTCGGAATTGTGGGCAGCCTAGACATTTCACAAGAGTGTGTCCTTTGATGGGTGGACAGTCTTCGAATCAGTCACAACAAGGTTCTGCTGGTGGATCTTCGCAGAGACAACAACCATTTGTCCAGTCCCAACGATCAGATTTCCAACCCCGAGAACCGTTTAGGTTTGGAGGATCTTCTAGACCTCAGTTTCTGGGACCGCAGCAAGCTCAGGTGAACACTTTGACGAGAGAGCAGACGGAGGATAGGCTAGAAGGAGTTATTGCAGGTACTTGTGCTATCTTTCATTTTCCTGCACGAGTTTTGTTTGACACAGGAGCATCACACTCCTTTATATCTGATTTGTTTGTGTATGAGTGTGGGTTGAGTGTTACCCCACTGTGTGATGTTGTCTCCGTATCCACCCCTGCTGGCATGAGTTTGTTGTCCCGTGAGGTGGTGTTGGATTGTGTGATTAGGGTTGATGAGAATGTGTTGGTGACAAATCTGATTGCTTGGGAATTAGAGATTTTGACTGTATCTTGGGTATGGACGTGTTGTCCAGTTATAGAGCGACTGTAGATTGTATCCATGGTGTGGTGAGGTTTAGTCCTCAAGTTGGGGAGAAGTGGGATTTCTATGGTGTTGATTCGCGATCGAATATCCCACTAGTGTCTGCCATGGAGATGTTTAGTTTGTTGTCTTTGGAGAATTCAGAGTTTACGATTTATGCCTTGGATGTTTCCCATGAATCGATAGTAGGGTTGAGTGATGTCCCTATTGCTCGTGAGTTTCCAGACGTGTATCCGGATGATATTCCAGGATTCCCTCTGAAGCGAGAGATTGATTTCAATATAGAGTTGGTGCCAGGGACAGCCCGATTTCTAGAGCTCCGTTGAGTTGAAGGAACTCAAGGATCAGTTGCGTGATCTTTTGGAGAAAGGCTTCATAAGACCGAGTATGTCGCCTTGGGGAGCTCCGATTCTTTTTGTGAAGAAGAAGGATGGATCTATGAGGATGTGTGTGGATTTCCGGTAGTTGAATAAAGCAACGATTAAGAACAAGTATCCTTTGCCGAGGATTGATGACTTGTTCGACCAGTTGCAGGGATCGACAGTGTACTCTAAGATTGATATGCGATCTGGTTATCATCAGTGCAGATTAGAGACGCTGATGTGGCGAAGACGGCTTTTAGGACGAGTATGGGCATTATGAATTTCTAGTGATGTCGTTTGGGTTGACTAATGTTCCTGCTGTCTTCATGGACTTGATGAATCGCATCTTTAGTGAGTACATTGATCATTTTGTGATTGTATTCATAGATGACATCCTGGTGTATTCGAAGAGCTTCAGAGAGCATAAAGAGCATTTGAGACTGGTGTTGCAGAAACTGAGAGATTCACAGTTGCATGCGAAGTTCAGCAAATGTGAATTCTGGTTGAATAGAGTTTATTTGCTGAATTCTGGTTGAATAGAGTTTTTTTGGGGTCATTTCATTTCAGTGCAAGGTATTTCCGTAGATCCGAGTAAGGTCGAAGCAGTTCTTAACTGGGAGCGACCTAGGAATGTTTCTAAGATCCGTAGTTTCTTGGGATTGGCTAGCTATTATAGACGTTTCATCGAGAAGTTCTCTTCGATAGCCAGGCCGATGAATCAGTTGACCCAAAAAGATAGGAAGTTTGTTTGGACTGACGAGTGTGAGTCAAGTTTCCAGTTGCTTAAGGAGAAGTTGACTACTGCTCCGGTGTGGCTTTGCCGTCGGGTTCAGGAGGTTTTGTAGTAAGCTCTGATGTTTCTCTGAGTGGTTTGAGATGCGTGTTGATGCAGAACGGGCGTGTGATAGCCTATGCGTCTCGACAGTTAAAACCTCATGAGACGAGATACCCCGTTCATGATCTGGAGTTTGCTGCGATTGTCTTTGTCTTTTAGATTTGGCGTCATTATTTGTATGTTGAGCAATTTGTGGTGTACACGGACCACAAGAGTTTGAAGTACATCTTCACCCAGTCTGATTTGAATATGAGGCAACGTCGTTGGATGGATTGCTGAAAGATTTCGACTGTGAGATTCAGTATCAGCCTGGCCGGGTGAACTTGGTTGCCGATGCTTTGAGTAGGAAAGCTCAACCTGTGATGTTGACGTCGATGAGAATATCCAAAGTCCATGAAGATTTGGGGACTTCTGGATGGAATTTTCAGCCGAATGATCAGTGCTTTGTAGTTTCTTCTTTTCAGAAGATTTCGACTGTGAGATTCAGTATCAGCCTGGCCGGTGAACTTGGTTGTCCGATGCTTTGAGTAGGAAAGCTCAACCTGTGATGTTGACGTCGATGAGAATATCCAAAGTCCATGAAGATTTGGGGACTTCTGGATGGAATTTTCAGCCGAATGATCAGTGCTTTGTAGTTTCTTCTTTTCAGGTTGAACCACAGATTGTTGCAGACATTAGAGCAGCGCATAGAACTGACCTGTAAATTCATGAGTTGAAGATTAAAGACCAGAATGGTCAGTCGGATGATTGATCTGTTGCTTCTGATGGATTTATGAGATTCCGTGGTAGATTGGTGGTTCCGAACCTGATTGATCTGAAAGAGACTATCTTGAATGAAGCCCATTGTAGTCGATACAGTGTGCATCAGAGCGATAAGAAGATGTATCATGCCTTGAAGTCTCACTATTGGTGGGAAGGCATGAGGAATGATATTTCTGGATTCGTAGCTCGATGTCTGAATTGCCAATAGGTCAAGGCCGAGAGAATGAGACCTGGTGGATTGCTACAGAGTCTAGAAGTGCACCAATGGAATTGGGAGCACATCGCCATGGATTTTGTGACTCACTTACCTCGATCGAATAGGGGATGTGATGCGATTTGGGTTGTTGTTGACAGGCTTTCGAAGTAAGCCCATTTCATTCCCTATGATGTGAGGTGTTCGATGAAGAAGATGGCGAAGTTGTATATCGACCATGTGGTAAGATTGCATGGAGTGCCTGTTTTGATAGTGTCTGATAGAGATCCAAGATTTACTTCCCGATTCTGGAAGAGCTTGCAGGCACGATGGGTTCGAGATTGGCCATGAGTATAGCTTATCACCCCCAGACAGATGGCCAATCTGAGAGGACCATTCAGATTTTAGAGGAAATGCTGCGAGCAGTTGTGATGGATTTCAGTGGTGGCTGGAAGGATTCTTTATCTCTGGTTGAATTTTCTTATAACAACAGCTACCAAGTGACTATCGGGATGGCTCCATTCGAATCTTTGTATGGTCATAAATGTAGATCACCTATCTGCTGGGAAGAGATTGGTGAGAAGCAGTGGTCTACTCTTGAATTTGTGCAGCATATGAAAGACCAGATTGAGTTGATTCAGAGTAGGATGAGAGATGCTCAAGATCGATATGCTAGCTATGCTAATAAACGACGCAGACCATTGGAATTTAAGGTTGGCGACCATGTGTTTCTCAAAGTTTCTCCTTTCAAGAGCGTGATGAGATTTAGATTTAAGGGTAAATTGGCTCCTAGATTCGTTGGTCCCTTTGAGATTGTTGAGAGGATTGGACAGATGGCTTATCGATTGAGGCTGCCTGATGAGTTAGCAGCGATGCATGATGTGTTTCATGTGTCAATGTTGAGGAAATATGAGCCAGATCCATCCCATATGCTGAGAACTGATGAAGTAGAGCTGGATTCCTACCTCGAGCTATGTCGAATATCCAGTGCAGATTCTAGATAGAAAGGAAAAGCAGCTTAGGAATAAGGTTATACCGTTGGTTATGGTCCAATGGAGCAAGCATGGCAGAAAGAAGCTAGCTGGGAAGTTGAAGAAAAGATGAGATAGGAGTGATCTCATCTGTTTGAGCGTTGACAGTTGATTTCGAGGACGAAATCGATTTATAGTGGGGGAGTGTGAGGACTAGAAATATGTATTTTGGTGATTAGCATAATGCTCAGATCTGAATAGAATTAACCAATGCGATGTTGGTTATCGCATTTTCATGTTTGAGAGAATTGGTTAATTCGTTGATGATTTTCGTGTTTTCAGATTTGGTATAGATCAGATTTGAGTGCTAGTAGCTATGGGGTTTGACTGGAAGTAACGCTTGGCGAATTTTATGTCGAAATCTGAATTTTTGGATTTTTCAGATTTGAGTGAGATTTGAGTGTTCAGATCTGGCCCTCGCTGGTTTGAGTGAGTTACCGCGGGTGGGAAGTGATACGATTTCGTTTTAGGCGCTAGTCAGATATGGTGTTGAGAGAGGGACATATTTGGTTAGCGAGAAGAAGTCATGCGTTGGTCAACGGTACTATTTGGACCGTCCGGTTCGTGAGTTCGGAGTAAACCAGTGCGGTTTAAGGATCTCAGATTCGATAAAATCTAGATGAGCGTTAGCGGGTCTTAGTGCGTGGGATCTGTTTCAGATTTGAGGCCGCGCGACGTCGTTAGCGTTAGTGAATGGGAACCCCTATACGTCGCCATTTTGATTAGTAGCGCTTGTTTAGCGTAGCGAAGTCAGATTTGAGTTATCGCTGAGGCCAGATCTGAGGGACTTTTGCCTGATGACGTAAGCATTGCTGGTTTGAGTCTGTTGGGTGAAAAGCTGTTGGTAGATCTCATGACGTCAGCAGCGTGTGTTGTCGTCGTGTGGCTGACGTAAGCGTTGCTGCTCGAGAGATCTGTTGCTTTTAGCGTGAGAGCTGTTTTTCTTAAACGCCGTCGTTTGATGAAGTCTTGCATAGCGTAGCGTAAGATCTGTTTTTGTAGCGCGTCGTCGTTTCATGAGATCTTGTTGTGCGTTTTGTAGATGAGATCTGTTTTCGTAGCGTAAGATCTGTTTTTATCGAAACGTTGCCGTTTTGTGTTTTGCGTGAGTTAGTTGAGGCGCTAAGATCTGGTCTCTGTACGACGCCGTTTTGGAGAGATCTGTTGTTGAGGCATGTGTAATGTTCGAACAGATTTGATGACGTGTGCAATGTATTTTGTTGTGTTGCATATCAGACTTGATGACGTAGGAAGATCTGTTGTGTGCGCGCGATTGGTTTAGCGAACAGCTTTGGTGACGTAAGCAGATCTGTCCGCGGTTTTGGCTTTGTATTAGCGCGTTTTCAGATTTCAGCGTTTTAGACCAGACTTCTCCTTAGTGTTGGTGCGACGTCGTTTTGAGGTTCTTGGCTTGTGTTTAGCGAGCGAAGTTTGTAAGATCTGTTGTGTCGGTGATTTATTTCAAAACAGATCTCTCGCGCCTATTTAAGAGAAGCGTTGACTTCGTTGTATTTTATCAGACTCCATACTTAGAGATTTTCTCTCGACTTCGTTCTCTGTTTTCTCAAACCCTTGTCACTGTTCACCGTAACATTCTCCGGCCTTTTCCCGTTGATTCCGGCCACCGTTTTTCACGTTTGAGGTAGCGTTGGACTCCTCTTGAGAAGCTCTTTCTTCTCGTACCCATTTTGGAAGCTAGATTTGGCTGGATTGGAAGCTCGAAGCTACTGCGTGTGCGTGCTTTTTGTCAGTTGCAGGTAGCTTTCGAATTTAGTGTTGAAATCTTGTTCTAGGCTTTATTTTAAGCTTCCTGTGAGTTGTTTGGGAAGGGTTGAAGGCTAGTTTGTGCGTATGATTTTCCAGCCATGAGTTTTTATGATGAGCGCTGGTTTTAGTGATTAATTCCAGCCGTGAGTTCTTGAGAAGTAGGCTGTGAGAATTGGTAAGTTGGCCGAGGGGTTTGGTTGCTTTCCCTGAAATCTGTGTATTGTGTATTTTGACAGATTTGCGCAGGCAGTGAGTTGCTTCGTTCTTTGAGGAAATTAAGGTACGGGTTGAGCTTGTACTTACAGCTTATGAACGGCTTGGATGAATTGTGAGATGGCTTTGCTGACGTATGTGTTTGTTTGCCTGTTGAGGCTGCTGATTTATGAGATGGTCGTGTGTTATGTGTTGTATACATGCTGTGGTATTGTGTTGCGCATATGTTGTTATGCTTGTTATTGTCCAGCATGTGCATACACGGAATTGCATCTCATTCCAGTTTCATTGCCATCGTTGCGTCGTACTTGTTCTGTTTCTTACCAGGTTGCGAGGGCGAGCGGCAATACCGCACTCTCATTTTCCCTGCTGGGTTATGTTAGCCCCTATGCGCCGAGTGGCTAACTACCACAGTTCATAGGTTGGGCAACAGCAGGCCGAGTTGTTGATGCATCTGGTATTCGGGTGTTGTCTCCCGGCGAGTGGTTAGCTACCACACTTGGAACACACCCAGTGGCCACCATCATCTACCTTTTATTCTTGCTGTTATTTGCTGTTTTATAGTTGCTCTCCGTACTGGGGTTTGACCCCATGTCCCTCCGGGGCTTGGTTTGTTTCCGTGTTTGTGTATTTGCAGGAAACCCAGGTAATACAGCTGGTCGTGGTTTTAGCCCAGCTGGTGGTGCCCCGGGAGGTGGCTAGTGTGTCCCAGTCGCCTATAGCATACGTATATATATGTATCAGTTATGCCAGGGGATGCCCTGTGCTTTGTCCTTGTGACCAGTGTTTGGAGTCCGATACATGTTTTCTTGGTACTGTATGCTATTATTTGTTGGCAGGTTGCCTTATTGGTTTTAAACTGGGATCTTATTTTGAGTATCGCATTATTTTAACTTATATCGTTTTAAACCGTCGGGCCTAAAAGCGAAAATTTTACCCACTTTTTGTTAGCTTCCGTATGTGTTTATTCGTTGAGAGCACGAGGCCTGACAGAATATCTGTCCAGAAGCCTTGATAATTTATTCCAGTAGCACCAAAAGTACTTCTTCAAAACAGGATGTTCTGTACAGATCTCTCATTTAGCATATGCAGGTGATATTCTCATCTTCTCTAATGGTTCTGTAGACTGCATCAAAAGTATCTGTGAGGTTCTGCAGCAATATGAAAACACTTCTGGCCAAAGGATTAATCCTGATAAAAGTGTGTTTATCACTTCTTCAAAAAGTAATCCAAGGAAACGGGCTATTATTAACAGGACAGTGGTTATCAATAGGGTTCCCTCCCACTTAAATATCTGGGTGCTCCTCTTTACACTGGTAATCGGAAGAGCAGGTACTTTAAATCCCTGGTCACTAAGGCTCAAATAAGTTGAAGGGCTGGGAACTAAAACCTCTTTCTCCTGGGAGTAGGCTGGTTCTAATCAAGAGCATCCTCTGCTCTTTACCTATATATTTGTTCCATGTGCTGGAACCTCCAGGAACCATTCTACACAAGTTGGAAATGATCTGCGCCAGGTTCTTGTGGGGTTCTACTAAGAGACATAAATAGACTCACTGGATTTCCTGGCAGTAGGTGTGTCATCCCAAATCAGAAGGAGGGTTGGATATTAAGCTTGTGAAGTAATCTCTTCAATCATTCTCTATTAAAATGTGGGTGCACTTTCGATCTTCTGACTCCCTTTGGAGCTATTTCCTGAATCATAACTACTGCCACCCTTATCCTCCAGGTGCTGCTACGGCCAAGTTACATGTTTCCCCAATATGGCGAAGGTTGATGAACATCAAAAACAAGGCAGAAGAAAAAATTGGTTGGAGCATTGGTAAAGGAGATATTAGTTTCTGCTATGATTCTTGGCTGAGTGTTGGTCCTTTACACACCATCTGTGAGATTGTTGGCCCCAAGGATAGGAAGGTAGCTAGGTTTGTTGATCAGGGTTGCTGGAATAGGGACCGCTTGGAGCTTCATCTGGGCGCTGCTATGATGGAACATGTACTGCAAGTTCCTATAAGTCCCTTCATGGTTGACAGGCTTATCTGGAAGCCAACTTCTCACGGGAGGTTCTCTACCAAATCTGCGTGGGAGTTGTTGAGGCACAGGAACACCCCTAGAGATATCAATACAGCTTGTTGGTCCAAAATTCTTTCGCCTTCCATGTCTTTATTTGCTTGGAGGTGGACGCAACGCAAGATTCCCACTGATGATATATTGAAAAGCCGTGGGTTCTCTATGGTTTCTAAATGCCAGTGCTGCACCCAGGAGGAATCCTTTGAGCATATATTTCTTACAAGCCACACAGCTGAACAACTGGTGCATAAAAAATAAATGGAGGCAGCGTGGTCATATCCAGGAATGCATCCCATTCCTAATTCTGTGGTTCCTTTGGCTTGGGCGCAATGACTCCAAACACAGACACATCAGGCTCAGGTCTGTGGCTATTATCAGGAACATTCGATATTATATTTCTGCTGCATCTTTCTCTGGTTTTATCAAAGCAGAACATTGGACGGGATGTGCTTCTTTGGCTAAGGGATTTCAAGTGCAGATTGGAGGCTTCTTGCGCACGACAGTGTCTACCATCACCTGGAATAAACCTCCAGCCACTTGGTTCAAGTTAAATACGGATGGTTGTCGCTCCAATTCTGGGATGTTATCCACTGGTGGCCTCATCCGCAACACACAGGGGCTGTTCTTTTCGCCTTCCATGGATTCTTGGGAGAAATATCCATTCTCAAAGCGGAAATGATAGCTATTCTTTAGGGCCTTCTCATTTGCAAACAGCAACATTTCTTTCCCATCTGGATTGAAACAGATTCAGCAGTGGCTCTTGTAAACATTCGATCAGATCATTGCAGCTGGGAGCTTAGGCACATCCTCACACGCATTAAGGATATTCGAGCCAATCATCCCACCTTCATCACCCACATCCATCGTGAAGGTAATTCACTAGCTGATGCCCTGGCTTCTTTGGGAATGCAGGAACGTACTTACGCAGAAATCCCCTGCTCCAACCTCCCCTTACGTATTGCAGGCTTATGCAAGATGGATCGGATTGGTTGCCCGAATTTGCGCATAGATAGGAAAATTTTCAATAGATAGGGCCTTTGTTGTTTGATTATGGTAGGTTTGGCTTAGTACCCCTCCTTGTATCGACTTTTCTGCTTCTATTGCATCGGGGTTGCCCGAATTAGCGCATAGATAGGAAAATTGTCAATAGATAGGGCCTTTGTTGTTTGATTATGGGAGGTTTGGCTTAGTCCCCCTCCTTGTATCGACTTTTCTGCTTCTATTGCATCGTTTTTTTTAAAAAAAATTAAATTACAAATTGTTAAGATAAAATTTATGATTTTTGGTGATAACACAAATAATATAAAGAACTGAATTTAAGCTATCAGATCTGGAATATATTTTATCATATTTGGACTAAGTAATCGGGTTAAGGACTTAACCGATTAGGTGTTTACAGCATTTAAGATCCGAGCATTTCAGATCCAAGCAATTCAGATCCGAGAGATTCGTTCAGAGGTTTATGTATTAGTTCAGTATAGAGGTTTTGTAAACAGATCAGATCCGAACTATTCAGTTCAGAGACTCATTTAGTACAGAATCTATTTGGTTCAAAGGTTCATATCAGATCAGACCAGAGGTTTCTAAGGTACAGAACAGAGAGGTATTTCAGTTCAGATCTCAGCATGCTATTCGTAGAAAGATTTCAGATCAGACAGAGTAACAGATAAAGAGAGAAAAACGGGATTTATTCGTAAAGAAGAAAGATCGTGAAGGTTTTACATTCGAAACAGCTTAGAGCATATTTCAGCTCAAAGCCGAATAGATTTCAGATCACGGCTTCAGATCTTAACAGCTATGTGTTCCAGATGATTCAAGATCGAGATTAAAGCATATAAAGCCTGTAAACAAAGTGGATTAAAGTTGTTCAAGATCAGAGCTATTTGGAGTATATCGTACAGAACACAGAGTTGGTTCAGTCGATGTTTACCTATTTTGGTATAAAGTTTGTTAAAGCTCTCAACAGCCGAAAAACCTCTACACACCATTAATGGCGAAATAAATGCTCTGTACGATGAAGATATTCAAAAATGGTTTGTGTCTATTGGCTCATTTAATAACCGTTGAAGATGGATGCATATAAATAGCTGAAGTGATTCAAGCAGAAAAGCTCTCGACGAACTTGACAAACTCTTAATCATCTTCTTTCTCGCGCTTATTGATTTCGAATCAATCCCAGCTCTCAAATCTCGAATAACATCCTTAAAGTTTTTCAGTTCTGAACCTTCAAGATTTACTTCTGGTTTACTTTAGTTAACTGTTCTTATTGTATAAGAAACCAGAAGTGTTACAAACTCTGTTAGTGTTGTATTCATTGATAAATTGAGAACAGAGTCTGTAAAGAACTTGCTATCTCAAGCAGTTCTAAAAATATGTTCATTTGTAATCAGCAGAGTAGTGTGCGTAGATTTTGGTTGCTAGGAGTTCACTTTAAGCGAGGCTTAAGTGACTAGGTGTTTGCAGAAGCTGTAACCATCAAAATTCTAGTTGAACCTTCCTGAAAAGGAAGAAAGGGAGACGTAGGATATTGATATCCGAACTTCCAGAAACAAACTCTTGACCTTATCTATTTACATTACTTGCATTGTTATTTATTTACTGTTCACTGTTTAATTTGGTTTTTTTCCGCATTATTTAGTTAACCGAGAAAATATATTTGAACTGAGAGCCTCAAAGATGGTCACTCAGCTTTGAGTTAAGCACAGGCTTGTAAAATCGTTTTTAAAGGATTTGAAAAAGGAAAATCGAAGGATTTCATTCAACCCCCCCTTTCCTGGGCTTATTTTACTTCTATTTGCGATCTCATTAATCCTATCAATTGGTATCAGAGCCTTGTCATCTCAGTTACGGAACAGTTTGATCTTCTGCGCTTATATTCAATATGTCTACTTCTCACAACAAAATTCCTATGTTTTCTAAGGAGGAGTACGATGATTGGAAGATCAGGATGCAAGCCCATGTAGCCGCTCAGGATGATGACATGTGGTTTGTCATAACAGATGAACCCATGAATATTATGAAGGCTAATACAGCTATGTCCATTACTGCTGGTGCTCCTCAGTGGATAGAGAAGACCAGACTTGAGTATACACCAGAGGATAAAAGGAAAGCCAACCTGGACAACGTAGCAAAGGACATACTATACAAGACGTTGGACAAAAACATGTTCAGCAAGATAAAGACGAGCACAATGGCAAAAGAGATCTGGGTGAAGATGACTCAGCTCTGTGAAGGCAACGATGAAACAAAATAGAACAAGCTGACGGTTGCCCAGCAGAAGTATGAATCTATCAAAATGAGAGAAGGAGAGACGATGACAGAATTTGACGAGAGATTCAACTCTATCGTGATCGAGCTGACGAGCCTTGGAAAGGAGTATACAAGAGCTGACGAGCCTTGGCAAGGAGTATACAAACAGGGAACTGGCTCTCAAGGTTACGAGAGCACTGCCAAGGGAGTGGGACATGAAGACGATGGTGATGAGAGAATCAAAGATCTGAACAAGCCTGTTAAGATAAAATTTATTAGTTTTGGTTATAACAAACATAAGAAAGAACTGAATTAATAAGTAACATCTGGACAGTCATTCAGTTTCCGTAATTGACAGTTACGCTCTTTCAGATGCAAGCACTCAGCTATCGGGTTGATTTTCAAATGTCAGGTATTGAGTGAAAGTTTTCAGATATCGGAATAAGGTTCACAGTTGATTTGCTATCAGATCTTGATATTCGGGAATGATTTAGATGTTGAGTTGAAGCACTTAGCTATCGGGTTATTTTTTTAGATGTGATACCATTTCAGATGTTGGGACGGTTATTCAGACATCGGGTTGAAAATCTCAGATATACAGAATTTATATATTGGAAAGATTCATTTTAGATGTTGAATATATATGGGTTATCAGATTCTGGTAATCGGTCTTTATTTCAGCTGTGATGACAATTCAGATGTTGATAAAAGGGCTACAGATGCAGTTTCTGGTATTAGTTCAGCAGTTGTGAGACCTGTGTATTTCGTAAGTCAGATTTTGGTTTTTGAAGAATCTGGTTTGAACCAGCTAAAGTTGATGTGCTCGGTGAAGCAATCGGATTTGTATAAGTGTTGGAATCAGCTGCGCTAAGTTATCAGATGTTGCGGAAGAGGCATCTGTTAGGGTGTTGATTCAGCGATGAGCGATCGCGTCAGACGTTGGTATTTCAGATGTTGTGTTTCGGATGTTAGCGCTAAGATATACTGGAGCGAAGATGTTTTGGGATTCGGTATCAGCTGTTGGTTTTGTTAGCGTGTTTCTTAGCGAGTAGCGAAACTACATCGTTTGGATAGGTTGGAACGACAGTGTTTTGGTGTAACGCTGGATCAGCTGTTGGTTGTGTAAGTCATCAGCTGAGTGAGGGATCTGATGCGGTGTTAAGATCAGATGTTGGTTTGTTGATCAGCTGTGAGTAGAGGTTACGTGTCCCTCTGCGATTTCGTTGAGTTAGTTGTGCGTTGTATCGACGTGAGGAATTAGCTGATGCGAGATTCAGCTGTTGGTTTGGGAAATCAATTGTGATAGCTGAAATTGTCGGTGGAACTGTTCCCACTTTTGTCGGTTGCGAAAAAGTAGTTTAAATAGAGGACTTGGTCTTCGTTCTCAATTATTATTTCCCCGACACTTAGAGATATTTCCCGTGAACCTTATCCTGTCGCGAAACCCCAGTTACTGTTAACAGTACCCTTCTTCATCTCGATTTCCGACAGTAGATAGCTCCGACGAGAGCGAGAGTGGTAGCGTTGGACTCCTATTGCTAAGGCGTTTCGTCTCGTACCCTTTTCGTAGCCGTCGAAGGAGGTGGAAGAGGATCGCATAAACCTCTCCTTCGTGTTTTCTGCTAGTGTTCGATCCTAGCTTGTTGGGGTAAGTAAAGATTCTACCTTTAACCGTTTTAGAGCTTTCCGTTGTTGTAGAAAGGTAGGATAGTGATGGTGGAGTCGTAGCTCCCAGCCGCTGTGTTTCTGGGTTATAGTCCTTGAGCAGTTGCATGTTATGGTTTAGCAGGTGACAAATCTGTGTTGCCCAGTCTTCATTGTGGCAATTTGCGTGTGCTAGTTATAGCTCAGAAGTTAAGGATCTAAGGTACGGATGTTGAGCTTGGTTTACGGCGAGGACTTGGCTTAGATATGATGTTGTTGTTGTGTATGCCTGGCTTTATTTCATGTGCTTTATATCAGCTGTGTTATTTGTTGCATACACACATTTGTCATATCCTATTCAGTTCAGCTGTTGTTGCCGTACTTTGTTGTATTCTTCCGTTGCGTACCAGATGCGAGGGCGAGCGGCAATACCGCACTCTCATCTCCTTGCTGGGTTTAGTTAGCTGCTATGAGCCGAGTGGTTAACTACCACAGTTCATGAGTTTGGCAACGGCATGTCGAGCAGCTGTGATGCATCTGGTATGGGTGTGCGAGTAGGGACGAGTGGGTAATTCCCATATGCCTTACACACACCATGGCCACTATCTTTGCAGAATCTGTTATCAGCTGTTGAGCTATGCTTTGAGTTCCTTGGCTCCCTATTGAGGTCGAAGCCTTCGGCTGTTGTTCCGTTTCTCATGCATAGCATCTTCATTTTATCTATTTTTGTCTATTGCTGTTTATGTTGCTCTCCGTACTGGGGTTTGACCCCGAGGTCCCTCTAGGCCTGTTGTGTTGTTTTGCCTGTTGTTGTTCAGGTTTTCTAGGATTCACAGCTGGCCGAGGTTTTGATCCAGCTGGTGGTGCCCCAGGTGGTGGATAGAGTGTCCCAGTTAGCATATAGCATATATGTACTAGTACTATCAGCCGGGAGTTGTCCTGTGCTTTGTTGTATTCAGCTGTAGAGTTGTATGTTGTTTTAGTGCTAGTGATTGTATCTGTTTAATGTTGTATTGCTGTATTGTGCGGTTTTAATAAAATCTGCGATTACTTTGAGTATTGTGTATTTTTAAATTATCTGTTTTAAATCCGTCAGGCCAAGCGAAAAATTTTAAGCCACTTTTGTATGCTTCCGCTATGTTTTTGCATGGTTTAACTCTGAGATGTGCACGAGGCCTGACATTTTTTTGTATCAGAGCTTAAGCTGGGATAAGCTGGATTTTCTTTGATCACACTTGAGTCTAGGCACAGTACTGTGTGTTGTATGTGCTTGACTATGTGATTTCTGTGCTGCATTGTTATATGTTGCATTTACTCGTGTTGTATATGTTTGTTGTGACCTTACCCTCTAGTGTTTCCTTAGATGCCGCCTAGACGTAGGGGTAGGGGTAGAGGGCAATTTCAGGAGGACTCTGGAGGTCAGAACGAGGATCAGCGTAGTTTTCCTTATCGTGGATGCGATAGGCAGGCCGAAGAAGAGGTTGACGTTTTGGCTGCCCGGGTGAATGAGATGGAACTAGTTATGGCTAGGTTCTAGCGTATGAGCCCCCAGGTTTGCAATGGGATGAGTCCAGTGATGATGCAGATTCGTGGTTGCATCATATCATGGGTCTGTTTAACCGTGTGCAGTACGATGATGAGCTCAAGTTGAGCGTAGCTACCTTCCAGCTGAGGAAAGGTGCGGAGCATTGGTGGAGAGGCGCTTCGAGGACTCTGGAAGAGAATGGAGTAGGTATTACTTGGGATAGTTTTTGTGATGCCATTCGTCAGGAGTATGTCCCGGAATCCTATGTGAACGCCCGTGAACATGAGTTCGACAACTTGGAGCAGGGCAGTATGTCTGTGAGAGAATATGCCCGTAGGTTTTCTTCCCTTCTTGCGTACGTGCCGCATGTTGCTGGCAGAGAGAGGGCGAATAGAACTAAGTTCCTTGAAGGGCTGAATGAGGAGCTGTATACTTTGGTTTTGTTGAGTAAATCAAAGATCTATGCAGAGGCTGTGAATAGCGCGATTGACATTGAGGAGGGTTTAAGGAACCGTGAGTCTCGAGACCGCAAGTGGCGCAGAGCAGTCGTCCAGTGGCTCAGGGAGTGCAGCAACCTTCCCAATCATCCCAGTCATCGCAGCCTTCCCCGCAACAGCAGTTGGCTCAGCAATCAGGACGCCAGAGGTTTAGACCTCGTGGCTTCTAGTTCAAGAATAAAGGAGGTTTTGGTTCTTCTGGATCTGGTAGTTCGAGCAGAAGTGGCTCCAAGGTGGAGTTTTGTGGTTTTTGTGGTGGCAAGCACCCTTAGACGCAGTGTGTTGGCGTGCAAGGGTCATGCAATATCTGTGGGCAGTATGGACACTTTTCGAGAGTGTGCCCATTAGTGGGATCTCAGCAAGCTGCAGCCCCACAGCAAGGTCGAGATGGATCTTCTAGGGATCGTGGTTTTCAGCAGCAGCATCCGAGGTTAACGGAGACAACGTTTAGGCCGTTTCAGCAGCCTAGTCCATCGCATTTCGGACAATCTTCCCAGCTGCAATTTGCAGTGTCTCAACAAGCCCAAGTGAATACCCTTACAAGGGAGCAAGTGGAAGGCACGCCGAGCAGAGTTATCGTAGGTACTTGCTTTGTTTTCGATTATCCTGCGCGTGTGTTGTTTGATACAGGCGCATCACATTCGTTTATTTCTGATGCTTTTGTGTTTGAGCATGGTCTGTGTACCACTATGTTGAGCATGTGGTTTCTGTCCCGACTCCGTCTGGCGCGAGCCTGTTCTCCCAAGAGGTGGTTTTGAACGGCGTTCTTAGGTTCGTATAGAACGTCTTAGTGGCGAACCTGATTAAGTTAGTTTTGTGGGATTTCGACGTTAACGTGGGAATGGACGTGTTGTCTTGTTATAAGGCCTCCGTGAATTGCTTCCATGGAATCCTTCGTTTTAGGCCTTCGTTTGGCGAGAAGTGCGACTTCTACGGCCATGATTCCCGGTCGAAGATTCCGTTGATCTCCTTAATGGAGATGTTCAGCTTGTTGTCGTCAGAGAATGCTGGTTTTATAATTTATGCGTTGGACGCATCTTCTTCTTCACGTGTGCAGCTCAGTGACGTTCCCGTGGCGCGACATTTTCTCGATGTGTTTCCGGAGGAGATTCCTGGTTTTCCTACGAGGAGGGAGATTGACTTCAGCATTGAGTTGGTTCCTGACACAGCTCCGATTTCTCGTGCACCGTATCGTTTAGCGCCTGCTGAACTGAGGGAGATGAAAGTTCAGCTAGACGATGTGCTGGAGAAGGGATTCATCAGACCTAGTATGTCGCCTTGGGGAGCGCCTATCTTATTTGTGAAGAAGAAGGACGGCTCAATGAGGATGTGTATTGATTTTCTCCAGCTGAACAAAGCGACTGTCAAGAATAAGTACCCTTTGCCCAGGATCGATGACTTTTTCGATCAGCTGCAGGGCTCGGCAGTGTATTCGAAGATAGATCTGAGGTCAGGGTACCATCAGCTGAGGATCAGGGATCAAGATGTCACGAAGACTGCTTTTCGTATTAGGTACGGGAATTTCGAGTTTTTGGTTATGCCTTTTGGATTGACGAATGCCCCAGCGGTTTTCATGGATCTGATGCACCGAGTTTTTAGATAGTTCATAGATCAGTTCATGATAGTGTTCATTGACGACATCTTGGTGTATTCGAAGACTTCTTTGGAGCACAAGGAGAATCTGAGAGTTGTTCTTCAGACGTTGAGAGACTCGCAGTTGTACGCAAAATTCTCTAAGTGTGAGTTCTGGGTTAGATCGTGTCGTGTTTCTGGGTCATGTGATTTCAGCAGATGGGATTTCTATCGATCCCAGTAAGGTAGAAGCTGTTGTCAGTTAGGAGCGTCCCAGGAATGTGTCTGAGATTTGTAGCATTTTGGGACTGGCTGGCTATTATCGTCGTTTCATCGAAGGATTTTCTAGTATAGCTAAGCCAATGACACAGCTGACCCAGAAGGACAAGAGATTTGTTTGGACCGAACAGTGTGAGAACAGCTTCCAGTTGCTCAAGGAGAAGCTGACAACTGCGTCTGTGTTGGCTTTGTCGTATTGTTCAGGTGGCTACGTTGTTTGTTCATATGCTTCGCTGAATGGATTGGGTTGTGTGTTGATGCAGCATGGTCGAGTCATCATTTATGCTTCACGGCATCTTAAACCGCATGAGACTCGATACCCATTTCATGATTTGGAGTTAGCAGATGTTGTTTTTTCTTTGAAGATTTGGTGCCACTACCTGTATGGCGAACGCTTTGTGGTGTACTCCGACCACAAAAGCCTTCAGTACTTGTTTTCACAGTCGGATATGAATATGAGACAGCGTAGGTGGATGGAGATGCTTAAGGATTTTGATTGTGAGATCCAGTATCAGCCTGGAAAGTGAATGTGGCTGCTGATGCTTTGAGTAGAAAGACTCAAGGAGCGATGCTTGCGTCGCTGTATACGTCTAAGGACCGTGAGCATCTTAGCACTACTGGTTGGCGATTTTACCCGAATGAGGATTATGTTATGGTTTCTTCTTTCCGAGTTGAGCCACAGATTGTTTCGAGCATTAGAGCAGCTCAAAGGACAGATCCTTCCATCGATGAGCTGAAGCTGAAGGTAAGAGCTGGTCAGCTGGAGGACTATTCTGGTTCGTCTGATGGCTATTTGCGTTTTCGTGGCCTGTTAGTTGTGCCAAATCTGATAGATCTGAAGGAAGAGATCCTTAGGGAAGCGCATTGCAGTAGACACAGTGTCCATCCTGGAGTTAGAAAGATGTATCAAGCGCTGAAGTATCACTTTTGGTGGGCTGGTTTGAAGAGCGATGTTGCTGGTTTTGTCGCTCGTTGCTTGAACTGTCAGCAGGTTAAGGCTGAAAGGATGAGACCTGGTGGTCTACTACAGAGTTTGGAAGTGCCCCAATGGAATTGGGAGCATGTGGTGATGGACTTCGTGACGCATCTGCCTTGTTCCAGTAGAGGATGCGATGCTGTTTGGGTTGTTATTGACCGATTGTCAAAGTCTGCGCACTTCATTCCCTATGGCATGACGTTTTCGTTGAAGAGGATGGCGAAACTATACATAGATTTTGTAGTGCGTCTGCATGGTGTGCCTATTTTGATTGTGTCCGATAGAGACCCGAGGTTTACTTACAGGTTTTGGAAGAGCTTGCAAGCATCTTTAGGTACCATATTGGCTATGAGTACCGCGTATCACCCCCAGAAATATGGCCATTCTGAGAGAACTATCCAGATTTTGGAGGATATGCTAAGAGCTGTTGTGATGGACTTCGGTGGTAGCTTGCAGGATTCACTGTCCTTAGTGTAATTTTCGTATAATAACAGCTACCAGGTGACGATTGGTATGGCACCGTTTGAGGCGCTGTATGGCAGGAAGTGCAGATCGCCGATATGTTGGGAAGAAGTGGGGGAGAAGCAGCCGTCTTCTCCAAAATTTGTGTAGCAGATGAGAGATCAGGTGGATCTGATTCGACAGCATATGAAAGCTGCACAAGATCGCCAAGCCAGTTATGCGAATAAGAGGCGTAGGCCTTTAGAACTTGAGTATGGTGATCGTGTTTTCCTCAAGGTTTCTCCGTTCCGTAGTGTTATGCGTTTTGGTCTGAAGGGTAAGTTAGCACCTCGTTATGTTGGACCGTATGAAATTGTCGAGAGCATTGGCCCTTTAGCGTATCGGCTGTTGTTGCCGCCAGATTTGTCTTCTCTACATGATGTCTTTCACGTTTCCATGTTGAGGAAGTATGAGCCAGATCCGTCTCATGTGTTGGGAACAGACGAGGTTGAGCTTGATCAGACGATGAGTTACGTTGAGTACCCTTTGCAGATCTTGGATAGGAAGGAGAAGCAACTGATGAATTAGACCATTCCTTTGGTGATGGTCCAGTGGAGCAAGCATGGTAGAGAGGTAGCTACCTGGCAACTGGAAGAGAAGATGCATCAGGAGTGGAAGCATCTGTTTGAGTTATTCTCAGGATGGATTCCAGTAGATGGCTTGTTTCCCGTTAGTTTGAACTCTTGGTTATGAGTTCAGTTGTTTTCCCCGAGTTGATTTCGAGGACGAAATCGTGTCTTAGTGGGGGAGAGATGTGAGACCCGTGTATTTTGTAATTCAGATTTTGGTCTTGGAAGAATCTGGTTTGAACCAGCTGAAGTTGATGTGCTCGGTGAAGCAATCAGATTTGTATAAGTGTTGGAATCAGTTGCTCTAAGTTATCAGATTTCGCGGGAGAGGCAACTGTTAGGGTGTTGATTCAGCGATGAGCGATCGCGTCAGACGTTGGTATTTTAGACGTTGTGTTTCGGCTGTTAGCGCTAAGAGATTCTGGAGCGACAATGTTTTGGGATTCGGTATCTTAGTGGGGGAGAGATGTGAGACCCGTGTATTTTGTAATTCAGATTTTGGTCTTGGAAGAATCTGGTTTGAACCAGCTGAAGTTGATGTGCTCGGTGAAGCAATCAGATTTGTATAAGTGTTGGAATCAGTTGCTCTAAGTTATCAGATTTCGCGGGAGAGGCAACTGTTAGGGTGTTGATTCAGCGATGAGCGATCGCGTCAGACGTTGGTATTTTAGACGTTGTGTTTCGGCTGTTAGCGCTAAGAGATTCTGGAGCGACAATGTTTTGGGATTCGGTATCAGCTGTTGGTTTCGTTAGCGTGTTTCTTAGCGGGTAGCGAAACTACGTCGTTTGGATAAGTTGGAACGACAGGGTTTTGGTGTAACGCTGGGATCAGCTGTTGGCTGTGTAAGTCATCAGCTGAGTGAGGGATCTGATGCGGTGTTACGATCAGATGTTGGTTTGTTGATCAGCTGTGAGTAGAGGTTACGTGTACCTCTGCGATGTCGTTTGAATTAGTTGTGCGTTGTATCGACGTGAGGAATCAGCTGATGCGAGATTCAGCTGTTGGTTTGGGAAATCAATTGTGATAGCTGAAATTGTCGGTGGAACTGTTCCCACTTTTGTCGGTTGCGAAAAAGTAGTTTAAATAGAGGACTTGGTCTTCGTTCTCAATTATTGTTTCCCCGACACTTAGAGATATTTCCCGTGAACCTTATCCTGTCGCGAAACCCCAGTTACTGTTAACATTACCCTTCTTCATCTCGATTTCCGATAGTAGATAGCTCCGACGAGAGCGAGAGTGGTAGCGTTGGACTCCTCTTGCTAAGGCGTTTCGTCCCGTACCCTTTTCGTAGCCGTCGAAGGAGGTGGAAGAGGATCGCATAAACCTCTCCTTCGTGTTTTCTGCTAGTGTTCAATCCTAGCTTGTTGGGGTAAGTAAAGATTCTACCTTTAAGCTTTTTAGAGCTTTCCGTTGTTGTAGAAAGGTAGGATAGCTCTGGTGGAGTCGTAGCTCCCAGCCGCTGTGTTTCTGGTTATAGTCCTTGAGCAGTTGCATGTTATGGTTTAGCAGGTGACAGATCTGTGTTGCCCAGTCTTCATTGTGGCAATTTGCGTGTGCTAGTTATAGCTCATGTTGAGCTTGGTTTACGGCGAGGACTTGGCTTAGATATGATGTTGTTGTTGTGTATGCCTGGCTGTATTTCATGTGCTTTATATCAGCTGTGTTATTTGTTGCATACACGCATTTGTCATATCCTGTTCAATTCAGCTGTTGTTGCCGTACTTTGTTGTATCGTTCCGTTGCGTACCAGATGCGAGGGCGAGCGGCAATACCGCACTATCATCTCCCTGCTAGGTTTAGTTAGCCGCTATGAGCCGAGTTGTTAACTACCACAGTTCATGAGTTGGGCAACGGCAGGTCGAGCAGCTGTGATGCAGAATCTGTTATCAGCTGTTGAGCTATGCTTTGAGTTCCTTGGCTCCCTGTTGAGGTCGAATCCTTTGGCTGTTGTTCCGCTTCTCATGCATAGCATCTGCGTTTTATTATTGTTGTCTATTGTTGTTTATGTTGCTCTCCGTACTGGGGTTTGACCCCGAGGTCCCTCTGGGCTATTGTGTTGTTTTGCCTGTTGTTGTTCAGGTTTTCCCGGATTCACAGCTGGCGGAGGTTTTGATCCAGCTGGTGGTGCCCCAGGTGGTGGATAGAGTGTCCCAGTTAGCAAAACATATATGTACTAGTACTGTCAGCCGGGAGTTGTCTTGTGCTTCGTTGTATTCAGTTGTAGAGTTGTCTGCTGTTTTAGTGATAGTGCTTGTATCTGTTTAATGCTGTACTGCTGTACCGTGCGGTTTTAATAAAATCTGGGACTACTTTGAGTATTGTGTATTTTTAATTTTCTGTTTTAAATCCGTCAATCCAAGCGGAAAGTTTTAAGCCATTTTCGTATGCTTCCGCTATGTTTTTGTGTGGTTTAACTCTGAGATGTGCACGAGGCCTGACAGCACTTGGGTATTTACTTCAGAAATAAACATTTTTCAGATATTGGGTCGTTATTTCAGATGTGTTAGAGATTCAAATGTTGATCGAAAGGCTACAGATGCAGATTCTGTTATTCATTCAGTTATCAGATCTTTCATTCTCTACATCTTACAAAAAGGGGATATTTCAGATATATATATTCAGACTTTGAGTATAGTTGCTTTGGAATCAGCTGTGTTTTATTGGGAGCTATTCAGATATTGGGTTATTCAAGTCGGAGCCAATAATTCAGCTGTTGGAACATTCAGCTGTTGGAACGTTCAATTGTTGAAGCACTCAGCTGTTGCAAGGATTTAGTTGCCTTTATCTATTCAGCTGCGACAGCCACGTATACTCAATCAGCGATAAGCTAGTTATCTTCTTCAAGAAAGAAAGAGCTGATTAACGGAAAGAGATTTCAAGCGCAAACGACGAACCGATTCAAACACATTCATATATTCAAATTGGAAAGGATCAATGGTGAAGATTGAATCGTACAATTTCCTGGAATTAAGGAGACATTGTCAAATCCATTTTTGGGAAAGAGTACACAATATGCGGAGTGCATTATACGGTGTTTACAAAAATAATGATATACGACAATTCAGCCCTGACAAAGTGCATATTACCTTTTGCATGCCACGAATTGTGATACGATGAAGATTTGCAAAAGCGTATATCTCTACTGGTTGCCTTTATGACCGTTGGATACAAAGGGTATAAATAGCTGGATTTTGAATTGCAGAAGCTCTCGGTCATTCTACTCTCCATCATACTATGTGAATTTCTACATTCTCACGAAGCTTTCTCCCAAACAAAAAGCTCACACAGTCACTGGATATTCTCACTATAAAAATCATTCGAATTCCATTGATACAACTCGAAGAACTTTCAGCCAAGCATTCTTAGATTTCAATCATTGAGATATCATCTTCTGGTTACCTTGTGTAATCGAGTTTCATTGTATAGAAACCAGAAGATTTACAGCACTCACGATTGTATATCATTGTATCATTCATATATTGAGTTTGTAACGAACGTGCTACTAAAAGCCGTTTGATAAAAATTCTAAGTGTTATATTCAGCAGTTGCGTCTGCTTGTTGGTTGGAGTTGCTAGGAGTTCACCTGGAGCGAGGCACGATGATTGGGTGTCTACAGCGTCTGTATTCATCAAACTCTTCTAGTGGAACCTTCCTGAAGAAGGAAGAAGGGGAGACGTAGGATATTATATCCGAACTTCCATAAACAAACTCTTGACCCTGAACTTTTACATTAAGCATTTATTTACGTTTACACTATTCACTGATTGATCGGCTTATTTCCGCACATCTATTGTTAGCCGAGAAATCAGATTTTGGGACTGAGATACCTTAAATCTGGTAACTCGGATTTAAGTTAAGCGGGTGCTTGTAAAAAACTTTTAAAGGTTTCGAAAATTTTAAAATACCAAGGAGTTCATTCAACCCCCTCCTTCTGAACTCCTAGGCCTGTCTTTCGAGCCATATTGATCCTATCAATTGTTATCAGAGCCTGCGCTATCTCAGTTATTGAACAGCTGTTGTTTGTGATTTATATATTTCATAATGAAAACTTCTCACAACAAAATTCCTATGTTTTCCAAGGAGGACTACGATGACTGGAAGATCCATATGCAAGCGCATCTGGCTGCTCAGGACGATGATATGTGGTCAGTCATCACAGATTGTCCGATGAAGATTATGAATATTAATACAGCGATCGCTATATCTGAAGGTGCACCGGAATATGTGAAGGAGAAAAGATATGAGTACACCAATGAGGACAAGAAGAAAGAGAATCTAGACAACGTGGTTAGGGACATCCTATATAAGACACTGGACAAAAGCATGTTCAGCAAGATCAAAACATGTGCCACAGCAAAGGAGATATGGAAAAAGCTGATTCAGATATGTGAAGGAAACGATGAGACAAAAGACAACAAACTGACTGTCGCTCAACGGAAATATGAATCAATCAAGATGAGAGACGGAGAGGCAATGGCGGAGTTTGACGAACGCTTCAGTGCTGTTGTTATCGAGCTGAAAAGTCTGGGAAAAGAGTACAGCAACATGGAGCTAGCACTCAAAGTGATGAGAGCATTGTCCAGGGAGTGGGATGTGAAGACAATGGCTATGCGGGAATCGAAAGATCTGAATAAGCTGGAGCTTCATGACTTGTTCGCGAACCATAAAGCATACGAGTTTGAGTTGGAAACAAGATCTGAAGCTGGACCCTCAACATCCCAGCCAACCAAAGCATTAGCTGCAAAAACATCTGAACAGTGCTCACCAAGCACTAGAAAATCAGCTGAACAAATCAGCAATGACGCAATGTCCCTCTTCGTCAAGGAAATTCATGAGAAGATCCTACAACCCTTCTTTTAATTACAGCAATGTCCATAAAAATGATAAAGTTAGCAATGATATGAACGTTTTTAATTGTGGACGTACATGGCACTTTGCAGCTGATTGCAAAAGGCCGAAGAAGAAGGATCAAGCCAAGATAGATGAAAAGAATGATGATAGATCAAAGGAAAGATCCAAGTATAGGAGGATGAGGACAAGAGCTGATAAGAGGCCCAGCCGAAAGAATGATCGTAAAGTGCTGGTTGCTGAGGAAAGCAACAAGAACTGGGCTGATATCGATTCAGATTCTTCTTCCAGTGGTTCCTCATCCAGCAACAGTGAACAGGAGGAAGTTCACTGCCTCATGGCCGATCAAACTTCAGATGATGAGGTATTTAATTTTGCAAATACTTAATTTACACGAGAGGACCTAGTTCATGCACTTATGATATGGTCCAAGAGTACCGAAATCTTTTTCACACGAGGAAGTTAAAGCTGAAAACGCTGATTTGAAAAATAGTTCAGCTGAACCAAGTGCCATTCAACTTGGTGAATCTGACAGTTTATTGAATAATCTGAAGGCTGAGAATGAATTGTTGAGATCAAGATCCAGTGAGCTCGAAGCAGAAAACGAAAGGTTAAATGATGTGATGAGCTCCTGGACCAAGTCTTCAGTCTCTCTAGGTAAGCTGCATGAGACTCAAAAGCCACTTAATGATAAATCTGGCTTGGGTTTCAATGTTGGAGAAAGCAGCTGCAGAGAAACAAGTACTCAGTCACATCAAGGCCAGTGTGATACATGACAGCTGTGAGTCGATGACATATAATGACCAGACCTCTCCAAAGTTGAATCATAAAGGAAAAGCTGGTATCGGCTATCATAAACCAGAGAAATCCAAGCCAAGCTGGCTAAAGAACAAACTGGACAAAGATCAAGCGAAAGATGGTTCTAAGTCGTTTGTTTCACACCAGCCAAGCATAGTTCGAAGAAGGTAAGATCTGATTGGAGAAAGGTCTAGCCGGGGAGTGATCTAAATGGTCAAAATATGAATCAAGACTCAACAGATCTCACCGTACTACTGCACAGACCCTTATGGACTCTTATACTGGAAAAACTGTTAAGGTGATTCAAGTATGGGTCTCGAAAGGGGTAATCCTATCTGGACCCAAGTAAAATTGGGTACCAAAATCTGTTTTTATGATTTCAGGATAACAGGTACAAAGCTGCTGATGAATCAATCATATGGTATCTGGACAGCGGCTGTGCACGTCACATGACTGGGAACCAAAAGCTGCTATCAGATGTCATACCACACAAAGGAGTGGAGATAGTTTTTGGTGATAACGCTCACGGTAACACTGTGGGTAAGGGTAAGCTTACCCATGGTAACATTTCAATATCAGATGTCTTAGTTGTTGATAACATGCGTTATAATTTAATTAGCATTAGTCAGCTACGTGACAAAAGGTTACATAGTTAACTTTGAACAACACACTTGCACAGTTCAGAGCTCAAATGGTCTGACGTATTGATAGGTAAAAGATCGGGGAATACTTATGTTATCGATTGGTCAGAGCAGTTGAGATCTGAACAGTTATGCCTTGCAGCTGACTCTTCCAAGAGCTGGCTGTGGCATCAAAAAATGAACCATCTGAACTTCAAAGACTTGCCATCCTGAGTCAACATGATTTGGTTTCTGGTATGCCTAAACTATATTTTTCTAAGGACAAGATCTGTGCCGCATGTCAGCTGGGCAAGCAAATTAAATCTACTTCGAAAAAGAAAGGCGGTAAACGTTCTTCCCGTAGCTTAGAGCTTTTATATATGGATCTTTTTGGTCCTATACCCGTAACGAGCTTAGGGGGGACGAACTACACCCTTGTCGTTGTTGATGATTTTACAAAATTCACTTGGGTGTTGTTTTTAAAAGAAAAATCTGATACCGCTGACCAGCTGATACGCCTTTAAAACGTTTGCAAAATGACAGATCTTGTACAGTCAACCGGATAAGAAGTGATCGTGGTACCGAGTTTTTAAATCAAAAATTATCTTCTTATCTGGATGACATTGGGATAAAGCATGATCTTTTTGCAGCTAGAACTCCTGAGCAGAACGGGCTAGCTGAGAGGAGAAACCGTACTTTAAAAGAAGCTGCTAGATATATGATCGCTTTTTTCCGGTATTTCGCAAATATTTTGGGCAGAATCAGTAAACACAACATGTTACACTCAAAACAGATCTATGATTAATAAGTTGCACGGAAAAACCCCATATGAGATCTGGAGTGGCAAGAAACCTGATATATCTTATTTCAAGGTGTTCGGGTGGAGATGTTTCATTCATAACAATGGTAAACGGCACCTAATAGCTTTTTTGAACCAAAATATGATGCAGCTATCTTCCTAGGTTATTAAGCTGTTAGCAAAGCATGTCGCGTATTCAACAACAGAAGTCTGACAGTTGAAGAATCAGCACATGTGGTATTTGACGAAGCAAGTTTCAGATCCAAATCAGCTGCGAGCCTAAAATACTTTTGCACATGTCTAGAATCAACAAGTCTAGATGAATCAGATGATGACGTGCCTCAACAACACTCAGCTGAGACACAACAAGAGCTGGACACACCGCACGACAATTCTCAACAAGATCTGACAGGTAATCCAGTAGTCATTGATTTGACTAACGTTGACTCTACGCAGGATCAGATCTCTCCAAGTGTGCCAGCTGCTGGAGCTAAAGCGAAAAACAGTCAAGATGCTAATCAAGCAGATGTTGCTCAATCAGATGTTGCGCAAGCAGATTCTTCTATTCATAGACCAACATCTGATGTACAAGATACAAGAACTTATCATTTGGAATCAAGACCAACATCTGAAGTACCAGTCGCAAGTACTTCATATCAATTGGTATCAAGACCAACATCTGACGCACAAGACGCGAGCGCATCTTATCAATTGGTGTCCATACCAACGTCTGACAGAAGAGCTGAATCAAGCTCACATCTGGAACAACCATCACAACATCTGGAATCCGATACACAAGATAACAACGCGAATAATCAATTGGCATCAGCTGATCCAGATGTTACCATCCAGCCAGATATTCAAATGTGACAAGGAGCAAATCCCATTGGATCTGATCTCCGGTGGAATAGAATTTTATAGTAGATGCCCAACTATCCAACTTGTGGCATGTGGGTTTATAGACTCTTGTATATGACAATCTTTATATATGATATTCGCATTTACTTATATGGCATTCTTTACATTCATTGTGTTGTATGATGATTAACAATTGCGTTGAGTAAAGACCTAGAATGCACTAAAGTGTATGTTAGATGTGATAGTGGGTATGACGGCTATCATGAAACACATCTAATAGTCACTATGTATTCTGAACATGTTCCTAGTCGATTGGGCCGTCAAAATGAGGATAAGGCCGCCCGTGATTGAGACTAGTATCTGCGATGCGAAGTACCATGTTTCATTGGTAGGGAACATTGTGATGTTCTGAGCATGCATATAGATAGTGACCTGGTGATCTATCGAACTACCCTCGTTCGGACTTTCCAAGTGGTTACCATTTGTTGAGTGGATAAGTCCGAGGTCTTGGTTGTACTGATTAGTCCTCACGACTCGAAACGTCATTGAGACTCTACATGATAGGCGTCTCACTTTGACTCGTTTGCCGACTCAATTGGGGTCATCAGGCGACGGGATTGGGTGAGACCCCGATGCATGTAGGAGTCGATGCATCGTTGTCGAGGATTCACTGCTCGCAGACATGCGTGGATGTCCTATGCTATCTGAGGGGATAATAGTGTATAAATCTCTGGCCAGAGTACTAAAAGTGTTTTAGGTAAATGTGTTTACCTAGTTACACTCGCGATGTCACTATTCGATCTCAAAGATGTATGCATAGCTATCGGATCTTTAGCGACTCTCGATTTACCAATGGTCGTTGATCTGATCGGGATATATGGATTGAAAGGACCGTACTGTACGCTAACCACGACCAACTGGTTCTTGCAGGCACTATCAGTGATACCTAGGGGATCATGGGGCGATGTTTCTAGACGCTCTTACCATGATCCGATGGGCAAGTCCGAAATTATGATTCCGGAGCCACAATGGTTGTGGGCCCACGGCTAGCTGTATCCCTGAACCATTGAGGGTCACACAAGTACTGGATTCGAGATTCCCGCACGGATACTGAGCTCAATGTGTTGAGAATACGAAGAGGATTTTGGGGAGTGCGACTTCCTAAAAGTCAACAGGGGTCAAAACGTGATTTCCGCTGTTGAGGGGCAAAACGGTCATTTTGCACTGGGGTTCTGAAAAATAGTTTTTAAGATCATAGTACTCAGTTTTGGAAACTAAGTCGATCGGTCTGATCTGATCGGCGATCGGAGTTACGATGAAGTCACGGTGATGGGGATGAACCTAATGTTCATCCGTTGGACCCGGGCCCGTTGGGCCGGTCCAAGTCCATCGCTAAGTCTACTTAATGTAGACTTAGGCTTCACAACTCATAACTTAACTTGATATAACCCCTAACCCTAGAGCAAAGTAGCCGCCCCCTCCTCTCTAAACAAGCCGCCGCTGCCGCCTTGAGTCGCCGGAAACTGTTCCGGCCAACTTGATGAGGAGAAGTCCGTCAGCGCCGATCTCTTCAGGCCTTCTAGTGCAGGCTGACGAAGGAGTCTCGTATCCGATCGTGGACCTGATTGACGTTATCTACCGCCGTCTACCGTGAAGTGCCGGTTTCCTCACGAAACTGGTCGGAGCCAGGCACGAGTTGCCAGCAAGGTAATCGACGATAAACACCCTATGAATGTCATAGATTGATATGTTTATTGAACTGTATTGATCGTCTCCCGGCCAATTTTTGTTCTTCCGCTGCCTCGTCGGGAGGCGTGATCCGGATCCGCCGTGGTTCCACAACAGTGGTATCAGAGCCAAGGTTTCGGATCTGATCAATACAGAATTGCCATATTGTATCTAACATCTCAAATTTCAGATCGAAAAACAAAAAAAAGGGTGGAATTTAGGATCGGCCGGCCGCCGCCGTGCGAGGCGGCCCATCGCGCGCGAAGCAGCGCGCGCGACACCATGCGCGCTGGCCGCGCATGGTGGCCGGCCATGGCCAGCCTATCTCGCTCAAGTGGTTGCGCGACGTCGGGCGCCGCTGTGCGCATGGCGGCCGAGACATGCGCGATTGTCGCGCATCGCCGCTGGACGCTGGCAGCCGCGCACTTGTTGAGAAATGGTGGCCAGATCGTCGCGCTGCTGTGCTGCTCCTCCTCGCAAGGCTGCGCTTCAGGTGGCCGGCCAGGAGAATTACGTTGCGCCACTGGCTGGCGCAACCAGCGCCATGCGCCGCACGCGATGCGGCGAGCGTGCGGCCGAGCGCCGCACGCAACATGGTGGCGGCGGCCGCCGTCCGACGAAGCTCCGGTGATGTCTATTGCGATGGTTGAATTTTGCTTCTAGGTTTAGTTCGGGCCTGTCCCGGGCAGCCCATGAAGTTCTTAGGCCGATATTCGATATCGGGCCCAATTTGGTCGATTTTGAATTTTGAGATTTTGGGCTCAAAATTGTTTTTGGCCCAATATGATGCAATTAAAATAGCAAAATGAGATTTTAATTGTAAAATATGATTTTATAATGAAATATGATTTTGTTGATTAAAATTTGATTTTATCGACAAAATACGATTTTAATATAAAATGCGATTTTATGATTAAAATATGATTTTGCGATAAATAATAGGATTATTTAATTTATGCATGTTAATTAGATTATCTGCATGATTGGGATGATCGAGAGCCGTGCCCAATGTGTTAGGTGTATGCGATAGGTTTTTGTGATTCGATT
>KV010083.1:74663-98419 GCA_001598015.1 Dorcoceras hygrometricum
AGCAGGTGGTGCAGGTTAGTCGTCCTGCTATTCAGGGAGCGCAGTCTTCTCAGTCCTCCCAGGCGGCCGATCTCCTCCCGACGTCCAGCCGCACAGCCGCACGCATCGTCCAACCAATTCGCGCAACAAGTGCACGAGGTCGGGCTGCACGTCAGGCGTGCAAGTGCGCGCAGCGGCACCAGCGCCGCCCTCCCTTGCACGGCCAGCGCGCAAGTCGCGCGCCTCACGGGAGCGCGTTGGGGCGCCGCCGCACACGGCGGCGGCCGACTTTTGTTTCCCCAACACCTCACTCTTCATCAACACCATTCACGTTTGTTTTGACTCTGTCCTAGCAATGGACAACACAGGGATGGTGGCGATGTTCAAAGCCCTAGCGGCGTCTGGTCTTCAGAAGTTTTTGGGTTGTCCAGCCGTCATTTTTGAAACTGCTCTTGTGGAGTTCTTCCACAGCGCTTCCGTCAGGGATGATTTGGTGGTCAGTACTGTTCACGGGACACAGATGGAAATTTCAGAGGAAATTTTTTCCAGCACCCTTGAGTTACCGACGGAGGGACTGATTGATCTGCATGAAGTTCCTCAGGATGTTGTGCTTGATGCAAGGAGTGCTTTCTCTTATGATGGTAAACTGATCAGCACCTCGTGCAAAAAGAGGGAGATGGCTTTTGAGTTTCGTCTGTTGTCTGATATCTTGGCTAAATCTGTTACTGTAAAAGGCGGGTCTTTTGATGCAGTTACACTTGAAAGGTTTTTGATGATGACTGCTATTTTTGGTGGACTTAAGGTCAAATGGAGCCGTCTGTTGTTCACCATTTTCAAAGATATGGTAACGCCCGAGTCGAGGCAAGCCCGAGGCTATGCTATTCAGATTTTCTTATTGCTGAAGAATGTACCTAACTTGGAGTTGGGTGAATCCAAAGTCTTTCCACCCTCAAAGACTTTGACACCAAAAACTGTTGGCAGATACATCTCTGTCAATGATAAGATTGATTTGGGGGATGTAGAGGATGTTTCTCGGGTGACGACGACACCCGTCAAAAAGGCTGAGTCTAAGAAGAGACCAGTTGTTGCTGCTGCGGCTGACCCAATAGTGAAGAAGAAGAGGACACTGAAAGGGAAGGCAGCTCCTTCTAAAGACAATTTGGAGTTGACTTCTGTCGCAATCGATGCCATTCCTCTATAGATAATTGATTCAACTCCAGCTGTTCCAGCTGAACAACCCTCTAAGACCAAACGCAAAACGTCAAAGAGGATGTTGAAATTGTCAGCTGGTTCTGATGATGAAATTGTTGAAGAACGAGCAACTGTCAAGGATACTGTAGAGACTGTTGAGGAACAAGGGGAAGAGACATCAGTTGTCCTTGTTGAAGAAGAGACACCTGCTGGTGATATTGCTGTTAAGGATCCCGTGTCAGCTGAATCAGATGTTGTTGATCAAGGGATATCAAATGTTGATGATGTGGACAACATCATTGAACAAGTAATTGCTGAAACTGCTCAGTTGGACACAGATGCTGAGGGTCAGGCAACGAAAAAGCTGATGAGATGGAACATTGGTTTAATCTTTCCTACGAGGAATATGTTGCTCGTGAAGATGAAAGACTGATTGAAACAGGTAGTGATTCCGAAGAAGAAATGGAAACAGGTATGGGAGATCAAGGTTTAACAGTTGTTGGGGGATTAGATGTGGTTACCAAGCGTACTGGAACAGACGTTGGTGTTCAGAAGGAAACTGGTCCGGCTGATTATTTTGTGGAGGAACCTATAGAGGAATCAGAGCTGATTCAGGAAACAGAAATAGCAGCTGCTGTCCAAACTACTGACGCAACAATATCTGGTGATGAATCAATGACTCTAGAGGAAATTTTGTTTACAATTCCAGATGGTTGCTCACTGCCTTCCACTTCCGGAGAGATAACCAAGATTCAGTTTGGTAAGAGCATAAAAATCAGGGGAGTCGATGAAGGAGATTGGTACAAGGACAGTCTTCCCAAGAATCCTGCTGCGGACAAGGGGAAGGCGCCCCTCCAAGAACGAGATCCGATTAAAGGGCATCCGGCCCGAGAAATTTTTTCATTGATCTTGGCCGACATTGAAATGCTTGTACAGTTGCGAGAGACGGTGATCTATGAGGTAGATAGATTCTTTAATTCTTTTAGCTTCAAGAAGTTAGCAAATCTGAAGATTGAGGACATATCTGCCAAGGAGGAACTAATTTTGAGTTGGACTCAACTAAGGACGCTCTTCAGAGGCGCATGTATATACATACAATGTACAGAGAATTGCTTTTTAGGAAGTTTTTGAGAGCTAGAACGAAAAATTTTGTTCCCAGACAGCCTTCTTCAGCTATTGATTTGAAAGTGCTAAATATGTTATCCAACCTTCATTTGTTTGTGTTGGAAGAGCTGAAGACAAAGATGCAATCACATGGTCTTCAGTGGGAACTCCTGTACTCCTCAATTTTGTTTGAAGGGAATAAGCGTGATCGTGGTTCTATAATCGCTAGATCAAACACGTACTTCAGGTCTCTCTGCAAGATTAGAACCATGACAATGGTTAATGGGTCTCTACTTATCCAAGAAGGGAATGATCTGTGGATGCCAATTTCTCAACCTACTGCCTCTTGCGCGTTAGAAATTTTGTGTCAACGATCTTATGATGACACTCTACCACTAGTTAGTACGTTTTTCAAGCTGCTTCGAAAGCGTTGGGTAGATTTCTGCATAGATGTTGAGTATTTTTATCGGTTTGGTCATCTTCTACCAGTTGGTTCCCTCAACTTTTGCAGAACTCTTGTTGTTGTTGAACTGGTCTCTGATTTTGGTTTTCGAAGGCCGTCGGTCACAACTTTGGGTGGTCGCAACTATGTGCAGCTTCTGTTAGATATAGTTTATTTGGGAGTTTAAGCATCGTTGATATTAGTAGTTTTCTTTCAGCTCTTATTCCAGTTAGGCCAGTTGCTACCGTTTTTTATTCAGTTGTACAGAGGACACCAGTTTTACTTCTAACAGATGCTAGTTCACAGGAGGATCAGTCTATACAGATGGAGTTAGATCAACGCTCAGATTCTCTAAACACTTCATCTACTCTACCATGCACTTCGATTCAGACGACGATGACACTGCTGATTGTCAGATTCCTCTGCCTACCGTCACTCCTCCTCTCACAGATATCACAGCTTCATTTGACCAACTATGAGCATCTGTTGAGCGAGTCCAATTCGAGCAAATCAGACGAAAAGATGAATGGACAAACTCAGAGATGTACTGCTGTTGCACATCAGAGATCTTGAGATGAAGTTTTCAGAGCGCTTTGATCAATAGGACAGGGCTTACAGGGTTCTTCTTAACAGTATTCGTCACGTTATTCAAGATCAAAAGACCCTCTTGTTGCTGGATCTTAGCACGTCTCATAAGAAGCTCAACACTCAAGTGGCTGCTGTGGCCACAGGCTTGGCCGATATTCAGAAGGACGTTGAGGACACTAAGGATGCTCTCTCCCACCAGCTACTGGATTTCCGTGTGCAGGCACAGGAAAACTACAATAATCTTACCACCCAATTAGGCGAACTTGTGGATTATATCAATCGCGATGGTAATGACAAAGAGGGGGAAGAGAGTAGCAGCCGAAGACCTCAGACGCCTCCGAATGATCAAGACAGACCTGGTGGAGGCAGTAGTAGCAGAGGTGGTGAGTCAGGTGGTGATGGCAGGAGAAGAGGTGACAGAAGTGGCAGGAGCAGAGGTGACAGAAATAAGTCTTCAAAGAGAAGGAGATCTAGTAGTGGTGATGGTGGATCTGGTCATGTAAAATATCTACCACCTAAAAGAGATGCCGAATATTGGATATCTGGCAAGAGACAGTTTTAGGATTTTTTTTATTGTACAAATCTTTTGTACGTAGTTCAGTTAATGGAATATAAATTTCAGCAGACCTTGTGCAATTTATTTTTGCCTATCTTATTAAGTCGTAAGGCTGCTAAGTTTTGTCATCACCAAAAAGGGCGAAATTGTTAAGATAAAATTTATTAGTTTTGGTAATAACAAACATAAGAAAGAACTAAATTAATAAGTAACATCTGGACAGTCAGTCAGCTGCCATAATTGACAGTTACGCTCTTTCAGATGCAAGCACTCAGCTATCGGGTTGATTTTCAGATGTCAGGTATTGAGTGAAAGTTTTAAGATATCGAAATAAGGTTCACAGTTGATTTGCTATCGCATCTTGATATTCGGGAATGATTCAGATGTTGAGTTGAAGCACTTAGCTATCGGGTTATTATTTTAGATGTGATACCATTTCAGATGTTGGGACGGTTATTTAGACATCGGGTTGAAAATCTCAGATATACAGAATTCAGATATTGGAAATATTCATTTCAAATGTTGAATATATATGGGTTATCAGATTCTGGTATCGGGTCTTTATTTCAGCTGTGATGACAAGTCAGATGTTGATAAAAGGGCTACAGATGCAGTTTCTGGTATTTGTTTAGCAGTTGGGTATTTACTTCAGAAATAAACATTTTTCAGATATTGGGTCGTTATTTCAGATGTGTTAGAGATTCAGATGTTGATTGAAAGGCTACAGATGCAGATTCTGTTATTCATTCAGTTATCAGATATTTCATTCTCTACATCTTACAAAAAGGGGATATTTCAGATGTCTTCGTATTTCAGATATATATATTCAGACGTTGAGTATAGTTGCTTTGGAATCAGCTGTGTTTTATTGGGAGCTATTCAGATATTGGGTTATTCAAGTAACGGAGCCAATAATTCAGCTGTTGGAACATTCAGCTGTTGGAACGTTCAATTGTTGAAGTACTCAGTTGTTGCAAGGATCTAGTTGCCTTTATCTATTCAGCTGCGACAGCCACGTATACTCAATCAGCGATAAGCTAGTTATCTTCTTCAAGAAAGAAAGAGCTGATTAACGGAAAGATATTTCAGGCGCAAACGATTAACCGATTCAAACACGTTCCTATATAGTCAAAATGGAAAGGATCAATGGTGAAGATTGAATCGTACAATTGCCTGGTATTAAGGAGACATTGTCAGAGCCATTTTTGGGAAAGAGTACACAGTACGCGGAGTGCGTTATACGATGTTTACCCCAATAATGATATACGACAATTCAGCCCTGACAAAGCGCATATTACCTTTTGCATACCATGAATTGTGATATGATGAAGATTTGCAAAAGCGTATATCTCTGCTGGCTGCCTTTATCACCGTTGGAGACAAAGGGTATAAATAGCTGGATTTTGAATTGAAGAATCTCTTCGGTCATTCTACTCTCCATCATACTGTGTGAATCGCTAAATTCTCACGAAGCTTTCTCCCAAACAAAAAGCTCACACAGTCACTGGATATTCTCACAGAAAAATCATTCGAAGTCCAGTGATACAACTCGAAGAACTTTCAGCCAAGCATTCTTAGATTTCAATCTTCCAGATATCATCTTCTGGTTACCTTGTGTAATCGAGTTTCATTGTATTGAAACCAGAAGATTTACAGCACTCATGATTGTATATCATTGTATCATTCATATATTGAGTCTGTAAGAAACGTGCTACTAAAAGCCGTTTGATAAAAATTATAAGTGTTGTATTCAGCAGCTGCGTCTGCTTGTTGGTTGGAGTTGCTAGGAGTTCACCTAGAGCGAGGCTCGGTGATTGGGTGTCTACAGCGTCTGTATTCATAAAACTCTTCTAGTGGAACCTTCCTGAAGATGGAAGAAGGGGAGACGTAGGATATTATATCCGAACTTCCATAAACAAACTCTTGACCCTGAACTTTTTCATTACTGCATTTATTTACGTTTACACTGCTCATTGATTGATCGGCTTATTTCTGCACATCTATTTGTTAGCCGAGAAATCAGCTTTTGGGACTGAGATACCTTAAATCTGGTAACTCGGATTTAAGTTAAGCGGGTGCTTGTAAATAACTTTTAAAGGTTTCGAAAATTTTAAAATACCAAGGAGTTCATTCAATCCCCCCCCTTCTGAACTCCTAGGCCTGTCTTTCGAGCCATATTGATCCTATCAAGCTGGAACTCCATGATCTGTTTGCAAAATCTTAAAGTATGAGTTCGAGCTGGAAACCAGATCAGAGGCTGAGCCATCAACCTCACAACCCACAAAGGCTCTTGCTGCTACAAGTGTCAGAACAGAGCTCACCGAAGCAAGTCAGCAAAGACGTCATATCCCTCTTCCTAAAGAATTTTGGGAAATTTGTGAGAAGATCTCAAAACCCTTCTTTTTAATTATAACAATGCACATAAATCTAAAAAGATTTCTACTTGTCAGGGCCCGTGCTAATCACGCCCCCCTTCTGAACTCCTAGGCCTGTCTTTCGAGCCATATTGATCCTATCAAAGCTGGAACTCCACGATCTGTTTGCAAATCTTAAAGTCTATGAGTTCGAGCTGGAAATCGGATTAGAGGCTGAGCCATCAACCTCACAACCCACAAAGGCTCTTGCTGCTACAGTGTCAGAACAGAGCTCACCGAGCAAGACAGCAGAGCAAATAAGCAACGACGCCATGTCCCTCTTCGTAAAGAAGTTTGGGAAATTTATGAATATCTCACAACCCTTCTTTTAATTATAACAATGTTCATAAATCTGAAAATATTTCTACTGATCAAAATTATTATAACTGTGGCAGACTAGGGAATTTTGCAGCTGATTGCAAGAAGCCTAAGAAATATGACAAGCGGTCCACAGAGAAAAGAAGAAACAGATTTGAGAAGAGGCCCAACATTAAGAATGGCTGGAAGGTACTTGTTGCTGAGGAAATCTAAAGCTGTTATCAGATCTGACACCACACAAAGGAGCCAAAATTATTTTTTGTGACAACTCACACGGTAACACTGTGGGTAAGGGTAAGCTTACCCATGGTAACATTTCAATCTCTGATGTCCTTCTTGTTGAGAATCTGTGTTATAATCTTATTAGCATAAGTCAGCTATGTGACAATGGTTACACAGTTAACTTTCAAAAGCACAGGTGCACAGTTCAGAATCCAGATAATCTATTAGCATAAGTCAGCTATGTGACAATGGTTACACAGTTAACTTTCAAAAGCACAGGTGCACAGTTCAGAATCCAGATGGTCTGATAGTGTTAGTAGGAAACAGAACGGGGAATACCTACACAGTGAACTGGTCAGAGCATCTGGGATCTGAACAGATTTTCCTATCAGCTGACTCTTCCAAGAGCTGGCTGTGGCACCAGAGAATGAATCATCTAAATTTCAAAACACTTGCCAAACTAAGTAAGCTTTATTTGGTTTCTGGTATGCCCAAAATAAAATTTTCAAAAGACAAGATTTGTTCATCATGTCAGCTGGGAAAACATATTCGTTCTAATTTTAAAAATAAAAGCGGCAATAATTCTTCCCGAAGCTTGGATATTTTATATATTGATCTTTTTGATTCAATACCCGTAACTAGCTTAGGGGGACAAAATACACCCTTGTTGTTGTTGATGGTTTTTCAAAGTTTACATGGGTGGTGTTTTTAAAATCTAAGGATCAGACCGTTCACCAGCTGATAAAGCTTTTAAAACATTTACAAAATGATAAATCTTGTACTGTCAACCGGATAAGGAGTGATCGAGGTACTCAGTTTATAAATCAAAAACTATCATCTTATCTGGTAGACATTGGAATAAAGCATGAGTTTTCAGCAGCTATAACTCCTCAGCAGAACGGGTTAGCTGAGAGGAGAAACCGTACTTTAAAAGAAGTTGCTCGAACTATGATTGCTGATTCCGGAATTTCTCAAAAATTTTGGGCTGAAGTAGTTAACACGGCTTGCTATATTCAAAACAGATCGATTATTAACAAGAATCACGGCGTTACCCCATATGAGATCTGGAGTAGCAAGAAACCTGACATATCTTATTTCAGGGTGTTTGGATGCAGCTGTTTCATTCATAACAATGGCAAAAACCATGTAACTGCATTTGATGCTAAATCTGATGCAGGTATATTTCTTGGATACTTAGCCGTGAGCAAAGCCTACAGAGTGTTTAACAATCGGAGCTTAAAGGTTGAAGAATCAGCTCACGTCGTGTTCGACGAAACCAGTTTTCGATCCAACTCAGCTGGGAGCTTAAATGACTTTTGTTCACATCTGGAATCAACCAGCTTTGATGACTCAAGTGATGATGTGGCATATATTCGATATTCAGCTGATAACCAGCCAGCTCTGGACACACCACACGATGACACTTCAAATGTGCAAGCAGATCTGACAGGTAACATAGAAGTCATTGATTTGACCAATGTTCACCAAGTGCAGGAACATATCGCAACCAATGTGCCAGCTGCTGGAGATGATGGAACGACTATTACACAAGATGCTACACAAGTAGATGTTACAATCCATCAAGAGGTATCCAGACCAGCTTCAGATACACAAGCTATCAACAGCAGTTATCAATCAGTATCAAATGAAGCAATACAGCCAGACATCCAAGCTGAACAGGAGCAAATCCAATCGGATCTGATCTTCGGTGAATAGAAATCATCTACCTGAGCAGATCATAGGTAATGTATATTCTTCTGTTCATACACGAGGCCATCTTATGCATGAGTACTTCAATTCAGCATTCATTTCTCATATAAAACCTAAGCTGATAGAAGAAGCTTTAGCAGACTCAAGCTGGATAGATGCTATGCAAGATGAACTTATTCAATTTAAGAGAAACAATTTATGGAAATTAGTTCCTCGACCTACTAATCATTCAGTGATAGTAACTAAATGGGTCTTTAGGAACAAGTTGAATGAGGATGGTGTTGTTATTAGAAACAAGGCTAGATTAGTAGCTCAAGGTTTTAGACAACTTGAAGGAATATATTTATGAAATCCTGTAGCCAGATTAGAGGTCATCCGCATGTTTCTTGCATATGCTGCATACAAAGACTTCAAAGTATTTCAGATGGATGTAAAGAGTGTCTTTCTAAATGGCATCTTGACTGAGGAAGTGTATGTTGCAGAACCTCCTGGTTTCGTAAATCATACATATCCAGATCACGTTTACAAACTGGATAAAGCTCTATATGGGTTGAATCAAGCACCCAGAGCTTGGTATGATACACTTTCAAAATTTCTTCTTGATCATGTGTGAGGCTCTCTGCTCACAATGAATCGTCTAATCTCATCTTATGGGTGTTTAGTTAGCATTTAATTTAACCTTCGAATTTAAGTGATGAAATCTGGAAACCCATTTTTTTTTATTATAGTTGGTCCCATCAGCTGGTCCTGGGTAACAATACAAGACTACGTTTGTGTTTCAAAACCTATCTATTAATAACAGAACAAGCCAGTACAAATAGATATTACATATTACGTCTGCTAATACAAAGCTGACCAGCAGCAGTAAAACCAGGTTCCATCTTAACGCTAACTATATCAATACTATGCTAACAGCTGATCTCTAACAGCTCCCCTTCATTGTTGCGTTTTATTTAGTTAGCCAGCTCCCACTACTCATGCCCCAACTCAGTTCAGCTGTCGTCTACCTGTTGTCATGCACACATACAAAACAAAACAACAGCCGGATAAACTCCGGTGAGAATCATCTCAGTATAATCAGCTGGCATTAATAATAGCAATAAAATGAATAACAGTTTATCAACTGTAAAACAAATGCAATACAATGAAATGATTTCAGTTCTCTTCTTCGATATCAGAATTGATTCCATTTCAATTCGAAGCCATCAAGATTCGTATCCGATCTTGACATGAATATTCATCTATCGAAACCATCTCCAGCTTCGAAAATCAGGCCAACTCAGTCCTGGGCATTAGAATCAATTCAATTCTCTTCGTTATGCAATGTCATGCAAATATAAAAGATCCACTACCTGTGATGGATCGACACATACACAATTCAAGTTGTAAATCAAGAACAGTAATCAAACATGTATGTGATTTCAGCGGGATACTCAAGAACTATCATTCTCGAGTAATCTAATCCCTGACTTTTCTGTCAAATTATACCTTCGTTATTCTCTGTTTTCAAAGTACTTCACTCAGTGTTCTTAAGTTCTGTTCAGCACTTCCTGAGATACTCGCAGAATCACAAATTGATATCTGTAATCAAGATGTTCTCAATATTTGGAATTCACTCTTATTTATAGAAAACGGTCTCTGTTTTTCTGCAACATTTACAACGTGTTCAATTCGAATTCCACGTGTCATGCTGAGTATTCAAACAGGATATACTCCCACCGCTTCAAAAGTGGATAACGTTAAACAGATTCCTCAACTGTTGTTTATCTTCCTCAGTCGCTGTTCGAAACAATCATCATTCGCTTGTTATCCAGCAGAAGCAACAACCAGCCGCAGTAGCAACCAGTCGCAACAAGAATCCAGTCGCAATACTTCGAAATCAAAACGATGTCGTTACAACTAATCTCAACGACGTCGTAACGTACAATCACATTTCTACTGAAAGGAAACCAGCAGCTGGTCACTCTAATAATCCAACGACTGATTTTGCTACGTTAATCAAAACGGCATCGCATTGTTCCTTCGACTAATTAACCAGCAGATACAACAAACCATCGACTGATTTCAGATCCCTCGACTGGTCAATAATTCATACAAAACTACATCGTAGCGAGGTTCCTGTTTCATAAGTTAAAACGATGTCGCATTGCTCCCTCTGCTGGAACCAAGTTTCACATACTTGCCTCGACTGATTTTCGTTTACAAGTAAAACGACGACGTCGTGCCTACGTCATCAAAACCAGTCGACATACTAACAACCAGCAGGTGCATACACCAGCAGATGCGTAAGGAACTCTCGCTGCTGGTTCCCACGTGCGTAATAGTAACCAAGACGCGGCGCTTCCTCTTTGATCCTTGTATTTGCGCGTCTGCTTCCAGCTGCAACCAACACCAGCGCTTTGACTGAATTTCAAAATTCGACCAGTCGCGAGCTACAGTAGCATTGACCCTCGTTGACTTTGCTACAGTAACCTGCTGCTGAACGATTTTATCAAATCGCTTCGTCTGGTCGCTTCATCTGGTTCCCACACTTAGCGAAATTCAACAATACCAAGTTCCTTAATCACCCAACACTTTCAGAAGAAATCCGAGCTCATAATCAAGCTTCCTCAAAATCTATCATTTGAAAATCTGGAAATCTCGGAATTACTAATTCTCGTCTTAATTACTTTGGGCATTACATTTCTCCCCCTCTAAAATTCGAGTTCGTCCTCGAACTCATCAGCAGTCGTTATATGTATAAGGAGGAAATTGATTCTGTACAAGAGCTAACCTTATTGGAAGAGATAAGGGAATCCATGTTGCTTCTTCAACGCCATGTCGATTCCATTGAATCTTCACCAAGGGAATAACCTTCGTTCGAAGTTGTTTTTCCTTTCGATCAAGAATCTGAATTGGTTGTTCAAAATAACTCAAAGTTTCATCCAACTCAGCTTCTTCAGCAGGAATAATATGAGAAGCATCAGGCATATACTTTCTCAGCATAGATACATGAAAAACATCATGTATACCCGAAAGAGATGGAGGTAATGCCAGTCGATAAGCAAGATCACCTATCTTCTCCAGAATTTCATAAGGACCAATGAATCTAGGAGACAATTTTCCACATTTTCTAAATCTGATTGTACCCTTGAAAGGAGAAATTTTCAAGAATACTTTGTCCCCTGTTTCAAAATTCAAAGGCCTACGTCTTGTATTCGCATGTTTTGGCTTGCCTATGCTGCGCAGTTTTCATCTTCTGCTGAATCAACTTCACTTTCTCAGTCATTTCTCTAATTAAATCTGGTCCCAACTCAGGCACTTCTGAAACATCATCCCAGTATATGGGTGAACGGCATTTTCGTCCATATAACGCTTCAAATGGAGCCATTCCAATACTGGCTTGATAACTATTGTTGTATGAAAATTCCACTAATGGTAATGACTCTTGCCATGAAATACCAAAGTCTAGTACCACTGCTCGAAGCATATCCTCAAGAGTTTGAATTTTCCTTTCCGATTGTCCATCGGTTTGAGGATGATAAGCAGTGCTTAGATGTAATTTTGTACCCAAAGCTTGTTGCAAGCTACTCCAGAAGTGTGAAGTAAAGCGGGGATCTCTATCAGAGACAATTGATTTTGGTATTCCATGAAGTCTTACCAATTCTCGAACATAAAGGTTTGCCATTTGATCATATCAATAGGTCATTCGATAGGGAATAAAGCATTCAGATTTTGTCAACCTATCGATAATTACCCAAATAGCATCACAACCGTGAGATGATGTTGGTAACTTCGTTACAAAATCCATGGAAATATGATCCCATTTCCATTCAGGAACTGACAGACTCTGTAATAAGCCAGCTGGTTTCTTTCTTTCAGCTTTCACTTGTTGGCAATTCAAACACTTTGAAACAAATTCAGCCACATCAGACTTCATTTGTTTCCACCAGTATTGTTTCTTCAAATCGTTATACATCTTCCTGCCACCAGGATGAATGCTGAATTTACTTCGATGGGCTTCACTCAAAATCTGGTTTTTCAACTCCTTAATATCTGGAACAACAAGTCTGCTATTCACATACAATACCTCATCAGCGCTTATTTTATATTCAGATTGGTGTCCAGACTTCACTAGTTCAATAGATTTCTGGATATTCAAATCTCTCTTTTGTGCTTCTTTAATTTGAATCAACAATTCGGGTTCAGCGCTGATAGCAAAAATTCTCATTGGTTTTCTTTCTGTTTCAAATAAATACCCAGAAATGCAGAAAGTTTCTATCAAATTAGATACCCCGATTGTAGTCAAAGACAGAGCACAAATCTTTCTACTCAGAGCATCAGTTGCTGCATTCGATTTCCTTGGATAATACTTGATCTCACAGTCAAAATATTTCAATAAATCCAGTCATCTTCGTTGTCTCATATTTAATTTGGACTGCGAAAATAAATACTTCAAACTCTTATGATCAGAGAAAATTTCGAATTTCTCACCATAAAGATAATGTCGCCAAATTTTCAATGCAAATACGATGGCTGCCAATTCAAGATCATGAATTGGATATCGAATTTCATGCGGTTTTAACTGTCTTGAGGCGTATGCAATCACATGACCTCGCTGCATTAAAACACAACCCAATCCTTGGTGAGATGCATCACAATACACAACAAATCCACCAGTACCCAAAGGAATTGTTAACACTGGTGCGGTAGTTAATCTCTTTTTCAATTCAAGAAAACTGTTTTCACAATCCTCTGACCAAACAAAAGGTGCATTTTTCTGTGTCAACTGAGTTATAGGCTTCGCAATCTTCGAAAAATCCTGGATAAATCGACGATAATACCCTGCAAGACCCATAAAACTTCGGATTTCTGGCACAGATTTTGGTCTAGGACAATTGATCACTGCCTCTGTCTTACTTGGATCAACTGAAATGCCATCTCCTGAGATAATATGCCCAAGAAAGACTACTTTTTGTAACCTGAATTCACATTTCGACAGTTTAGCATACAATTTCTCATCTCTCAAAGTCTATGATCACTCAAATTCTTCGAATATATTAGAATATCATCAATAAATACGATCACAAAATCATCAAGATATCTTTGGAAGACTCGGTTCATTAGACTCATGAACACTGCTGGTGCGTTAGTCAGTCCAAAAGGAATAACCACAAACTCATAGTGACCGTATCTTGTTCGAAAGGCAGTCTTCGATATATCTTCATCTCTTACTCGCAATTGATGATATCCGGATCTCAAATCGATCTTTGAATACACTTTCGATCCCTGCAACTGATCAAATAAATCATCTATTCGCGGCAAAGGATATTTATTCTTTACCGTTGCCTTGTTCAGTTGCCGATAGTCAATACATAACCTCATTGATCCATCTTTCTTTCTCACAAATAATACTGGAGCATCCCAAGGAGAAACACTTGGTCGAATGTATCCCTTGGTAAGAAGATCCCCCAGCTGTTCTTTCAATTCCTTCAATTAAATTGGTGCCATTCGGTATGGTGCTTTTGATATTGGTTGTGTACCTAGCATCAATTCAATGCTGAAGTCTACCTCGTGATATGGAGGTAATCCCGGGATCTCATCAGGAAAAACATCAGCAAAAGCACAGACCACTGGTATATCAACCAGATTCGGGCTATGTTTCTTCGTATCTATTGCATAGATCAGGAATCCCTCCGCTCCTTTCTGCAAGATATTCATGGTAATAGCAGAGACCAAAGGAATTCTGGCTCGTGATCCCTTACCATAGAATTTCCATTCATCAGCTTTCTCTGGTTTGAATCGAACCACCTTCTGAAAACAATCTATTGTTGCTCTATACTTGGTTAACATATCTATGCCCACAATACAATCAAAATCAGATAACCCGAGCACAACACAATCAATTTTAATTGTGTGACCCTCAAACTGTAACACACAATTTCTAACAGCGGTGGTCGATAACATTCCCTTCCCCAGAGATGAAGAATCCGATACTATTTCGGCCAAGGGTTCAGCAGACAACTTATGTGATACAACAAAATTCTCAGAGATAAAGGTGTGTGATGCACCAGTATCAATTAATACATAAGCTGGAAATTTGCACAAGTAGCAGTTACCTGCAATAACATCGTCTGGGGTTGCCTGTGCTTGCTCCTCGGTTAATGCAAACACTCTTGCTTGTTGTTTAGGAGGTTGGATCATTGTCTGGCTTCCTCCTTGTCTACTTTGTTGTGGATTTTGGGGTTGATACGAATGTACAGAGGAGGCTTGCCTTTCTGGTATTGGCATTGTTCTTGCTGCTTCCGAATTCTGTAAATTTCCAGAATTACGTTGAGGACATATTCTCGCGAAATGTGTCCAGACACTCCTCTACATTGTTCTGTAACATGTCTGCCTCCACACTTGGTACAGTAATCACCAGATTTCTGTCCAGCTTTCAGCTGTTGAAGCTCACTCGAACTGGAAGAACTACTGGTACCCGATCGTTTAAATTGTTTTCCTTTCCCCTTAAAGTAATTATTTTTCCCACTACTACTGCTTCCAGCATCAAATCGAGGGGGTGGTGGAATCTGTGGGTTCTCTTGTGCTGCTTTGGCTGCTTCTGGCACAAATTGTGCTCTTCGCTGCCTTAGCAATCCAGCTTCTGCTCCTTTTGCTTGATTCAACGCATCAGCAAAAGTATTTGGTCTTCCAGTATTCACCAAGGTGAATACATCTAGATTCAACCCATTAATGAATTGATCCGCTTGTGCTTCATCACTTATGGCAACATGCGGAGCAAATTTCAGTAAACCTGTGAACTTGGCAACATATTCCTCTATATTCAACTGCCCTTGTCGCAGGTACTACTACTGCTTCCAGCATCAATCGAGGGGGTGGTGGAATCTGTGGGTTCTCTTGTGCTGCTTTGGCTGCTTCTGGCACAAATTGTGCTCTTCGCTGCCTTAGCAATCCAGCTTCTGCTCCTTTTGCTTGATTCAACGCATCAGCAAAAGTATTTGGTCTTCCAGTATTCACCAAGGTGAATACATCTAGATTCAACCCATTAATGAATTGATCCGCTTGTGCTTCATCACTTATGGCAACATGCGGAGCAAATTTCAGTAAACCTGTGAACTTGGCAACATATTCCTCTATATTCAACTGCCCTTGTCGCAGGTTTGCAAATTCGGATCCTTTATCCTTCCTATAAGACACTGGAAAAAACCGTTGATAAAAAGCTGTTTTAAATACTACCCAAGTAATCACAGTGCCTTGATTCTCGAGTGCCTTCTTTGTTACCACCCACCAACTTTTCCAAATACCATGCAACTGGTGTATAATCAATTTCACCCGACGATCATCGGCGTAATCAAGTGCTTGAAATAACTGTTCAATATCTTCTAAACAATTCTCACAGTCAATAGCACTTTCTGTTCCTGTCAAAGTTGGTGGTTTAAACGACTAGAATCGTTTTAACAAAGTTTCCATTGGAGTAGCAGCTGCATTCAACGCCTCAGTAGACGTACTACCCTGCTCTGTCTGCCGGTTTGTTGTTCTTCTAGGAGGCATATCTAGGAATCAAACAGACTTGTTTATCATTTCTCATCATTCAAGAACAAACCAGTCTCAGTCTGTGAGGATTCAGATTTCTAATTAGTGATTAATCGGATTTTGAGTTAGATTAATCACGAGAATTAAGAATTTAGATTTCTGAAGTTTCGAATTTTTAGTGAAATCTGATTTGGAAATATTTAGATCTCTAGTTGGGATTGTCCAGATTTTTAATTGGTGTTTTCGTGTGAAATCTGGTCGAGAAGTGTTGAGAATTAGAATGTATTTGATAGAGATCTGTTTTTCCTTTAGCGCTGCGTGTTTTGTCGTGCAAGAAGAGTGAGCGCTGCGTTTGGTGAAAGCTGTTTGAATTTGTGAAGCTGGATCGTGAGAGTTTTGGTGGTCGAGAAGAACGTGAGAGATGAATGCGTTGTTCTTTTGAAATTCAGATCTCATGACGTTAGCAGCTCTCATATGTGACGTAAGCGTCGCTGGATGGTGATCGCATTTGGGTCGTAGCGAGAGATCTGGCAGCGCTTGAGGGTGACGTCAGCAGGTCTGGTGGATGACGTAAGCAGATCTGTTGTTAGAAGCGTGTAGCGTTCATTCGAGAGTTGCGCGGTAGATCTGATGGCATAAGCAAGTCTGCGGGTGACGTAAGCAAATCTCATGCAAGAACGTGATAGCGTGCATTTGAGAGATCTGGTGCCTATACGTCGTCGTTTTGTGTTTTAGCGCCAAGATCTGTTTTGCGTTTTGGCGCAAGTGTTGAGCGTGAGATCTGTTGACCAAAACGTTGTCGTTTTGAGGCTCGCGCGAGATCTGACGGAGAGCATGAAGTCTGTTTTGCGCGAGAGATCTGTTTTGGCGATAGTTTGAGTTGTAGATATCTGTTTTTGTCGGTGTTGGTCTTGTTTGGTAGCTTTTGGAGTAGAGGATATTTATATAAGTGTTGAGTTACACTTAGAGCATTCCAGACCTGATATTTCTTATCCTCAAACTCGAAACCCTCGACTTTTAGCTACTGTTCACCGTCACTTTCAATCGCCTTTTCCCGTTGATTCCGACCTTTGTTTTTCGAGTTCTTGGTAGCGTTGGAAACCTCTTGAGTAGACCTTTCTTTTCCTACCAATCTTGGAGGCTGTGTTGAGCTGGAACGAGAACGCGAAGCTGCTGAGTTGAGCAGTAAGTTGCGTCGTGAGTTTCTATCCTTTGGGTGAGCTTTCTTTCATCGGTTTGAGCTAAGATATTAGGTATCTTTGGCAGATTTAAGCTTCTAGGAATTTTGAAGGGTAATTTTCGAGGAAGCTTCAAAGGCAGTAAGCTTGAGTTGGTTACTGGCCGTTGCTTGTGAAACCTGTTAAGGTAGTTTGAGCAATTAAGGTACGAATTGAGCAGCCCTTAGCAGCTTTAGGCGTGGACATGCTGTGATTAACGTTGTGAATTTTGCTGCTGTGAATTACGTGAATCAGTATGTTGAATGATTGAGTTACATTCTGTTTTACGTATTGTACATTGTATGCATTGAGCATTGATATTGATTGGAATCATGTACATATTGAGCCTGAATTGACAGATTTGATTTGATAACCTGATTGGGTGCCACGTTGTGACTGGCCGACTGTTGAGTCGTGTTTATCTGCTTTGATAGCTCTTCGTACTGAGGCTTGACCTCGTACTTGTTTTCCTGCTTTTGTTGTTTGGGTCTGCGTGCCCATTTGCAGGAGTTTCAGGTAACCTAGCTGGGCAGAGTGGAAGTTCAGCTGGTCGATCCCCGCATCCCTGAGTCCCAGTTTATTTACGTTATGTATTGAACCGGGGGATGCCCCGTGTTTTATTGTATTGGGGATCTATATTTTTTTTGATTTGAGTTATGTGGTTACTTGTGGTATTGAGATTGAGTTAATTTCTATTTTGATTATCGAATATTTTGAATGAAGGATTTGAAGTTCAGGCCATTGTATTTCGAAAAATTTTTAAGCCCTGATTTTAAGCTTCCGTGATTATGTGCTTATTATGTGTTAATTGTTAGCAATTAGCACGGGGCCTGACACAGTCCCTCCTCTGATTAGCATACATGAATGTACTGCTGCTCAAGAGATCGAGTTCTGATTCATACTTCACTCAATACATGCCAGTAATCACTTCCAAAGCATGTAATTCTCATAACTCTTCGGTCGCATAACTCTTCGGTATATTCTTACCATTTATTCACAATAATCATGTGATATAAATTCAAAAGCAGTAAGACATATACCACACAGGCATGCAATTCATTCGTTTATTTAATCTACTCAGTCAGGAAAAACTCGATCTACCCCACTCATCTAGTTCAATGATCTTAATAATGTAGTAGTGCTCTGATACCACCTGTTGTGAGGCTCTCTGCTCACAATTAATCGTCTAATCTCATCTTATGGGTGTTTAGTTAGCATTTAATTTAACCTTCGAATTTAAGTGATGAAATCTGGAAACCCATTTTTTTTATTATAGTTGGTCCCATCAGCTGGTCCTGGGTAACAATACAAGACTACGTTTGTGTTTCAAAACCTATCTATTAATAACAGAACAAGCCAGTACAAATAGATATTACATATTACGTCTGCTAATACAAAAGCTGACCAGCAGCAGTAAAACCAGGTTCCATCTTAACGCTAACTATATCAATGCTATGCTAACAGCTGATCTCTAACAGGTCCCCTTCATTGTTGCGTTTTATTTAGTTAGCCAGCTCCCACTACTCATGCCCCAACTCAGTTCAGCTGTCGTCTACCTGTTGTCATGCACACATACAAAACAAAACAACAGCCGGATAAACTCCAGTGAGAATCATCTCAGTATAATCAGCAGGCATGAATAATAGCAATAAAATGAATAACAGTTTATCAACTGTAAAACAAATGCAATACAATGAAATGATTTCAGTTCTCTTCTTCGATATCAGAATTGATTCCATTTCAGTTCGATTCCATCAAAATTCGTATCCGATCTTGACATGAATATTTATCTATCGAAACCATCTCCGGCTTCGAAAATCAGGCCAACTCAGTCCTGGGCATTAGAATCAATTCAATTCTCTTCGTTATGCAATGTCATGCAAATATAAAAGATCCACTACCTGTGATGGATCACATACACAATTCAAGTTCTAAATCAAGAACAGTAATCAAACATGTATGTGATTTCAGCGGGATACTCAAGAACTATCATTCTCGAGTAGTCTAATCCCTGACTCTTCTGTCAAATTATACCTTCGTTATTCTCTGTTTTCAAAGTACTTCACTCAGTGTTCTTAAGTTCTGTTCAGCACTTCCTGAGATACTCGCAGAATCACAAATTGATATCTGTAATCAAGATTTTCTCAATATTTGGAATTCACTCTTATTTATAGACAACGGTCTCTGTTTTTCTGCAGCATTTACAACGTGTTCAATTCGAATTCCACGTGTCATGCTGAGTATTCAAACAGGATATACTCCCACCGCTTCAAAAGTAGATAACGTTAAACAGATTCCTCAACTGTTGTTTATCTTCCTCAGTCGCTGTTCGAAACAATCATCATTCGCTTGTTATCCATCAGAAGCAACAACCAGCCGCAGTAGCAACCAGTCGCAACAAGAATCCAGTCGCAATACTTCGAAATCAAAACAATGTCGTTACAACTAATCTCAACGACGTCGTAACGTACAATCACATTTCTACTGAAAGGAAACCAGCAGCTGGTCACTCTAATAATCCAATGACTGATTTTTCTACGTTAATCAAAACGGCATCGCATTGTTCCTTCGACTAATTAACCAGCAGATACAACAAACCATCGACTGATTTCAGATCCCTCGAATGGTCAATAATTCATACAAAACGACATCATAGTGAGGTTCCTGTTTCATAAGTTAAAACGATGTCGCATTGCTCCCTCTGCTGGAACCAAGTTTCACATACTTGCCTCGACTGATTTTCGTTTACAAGTAAAACAACGACGTCGCGCCTACGTCATCAAAACCAGTCGACATACTAACAACCAGCAGGTACATACACCAGCAGATGCGTAAGGAACTCTCGCTGCTGGTTCCCATGTGCGTAATAGTAACCAACACGTGGCGCTTCCTCTTTGATCCTTGTATTCGCGCGTCTGCTTCCAGCTGCAACCAACACCAACGCTTCGACTGAATTTCAAAATTCGACCAGTCGCGAGCTACAGTAGCATTGACCCTCGTTGACTTTGGTACAGTAACCTGCTGCTGAACGATTTTATCAAATCGCTTCATCTGGTCGCTTCGTCTAGTTCCCACACTCAGCAAAATTCAACGATACCAAGTTCCTTAATCACCCAACACTTCCAGAATAAATCCGAGCTCATAATCAAGCTTCATCAAAATCTATCATTTGAAAATCTGGAAATCTCGGAATTACTAATTCTCGTCTTAATTACTTTGGGCATTACATCATGATTTTGTTATAGGCACAGTTGATAAGACTTTGTTTAAATTCGTGAAGAATGATCATGTTCTCTTGGTACAAATATACGTTGATGATATTATTTTTGGGTCAAATAACCCCAAATTGTGCCAAAATTTTTCTAAGTTCATGCAGGACAAATTCGAGATGAGCATGATGGGAGAGCTGACGTTCTTTCTAGGATTACAAGTTAGACACCTCGAGAATGGAATATTCATCAATCAAGCTAAGTATACGAAAGAACTGCTGAAGAAGTTTGGAATGGAGAACAGTGTTAGAGTAGATGCCCAACTAGCCAACTTGTGGCGTGTGGGTTTATAGACTCTTGTATATGAAACAATCTTTATATATGATATTCGCATTTGTTTATGGCATTCTTTACTTTCACTGTGTTGTATAATGATTGACAATTGCGTTGAGTAAAGACCTAGAATGCACCATAGTGTATGTTAGATGTGATAGTGGGTATGACGGCTATCATGAAATACATCTAATAGTCACTGTGTATTCTGAATTAGTTCCTAGTCGATTGGACCGTCAAAATGAGGATAAGGCCTCCCGAGCTTGAGACTAGTATCTGCGATGCGAAGTATATGTTTCATTGGTAGGGAACATTGTGATGTTCTGAGCATGCAGATAGATAGTGACCTGGTGATCTATCGAACTACCCTCGTTTGTACTTTCCAAGTGGTTACCATTTGTCGAGTGGATAAGTCCGAGGTCTTGGTTGTACTGATTAGTCCTCACGACTCGAAACTTCATTGAGACTCTACATGATAGGCGTCTCACTTTGACCCGTTTGCCGACTCACTTGGGGTCATTAGGCGGAGGGATTGGGTGAGACCCCGATGCATGTAGGAGTCGATGCATATGCAGATAGATAGTGACCTGGTGATCTATCGAACTACCCTCGTTTGTACTTTCCAAGTGGTTACCATTTGTCGAGTGGATAAGTCCGAGGTCTTGGTTGTACTGATTAGTCCTCACGACTCGAAACTTCATTGAGACTCTACATGATAGGCGTCTCACTTTGACCCGTTTGCCGACTCACTTGGGGTCATTAGGCGGAGGGATTGGGTGAGACCCCGATGCATGTAGGAGTCGATGCATCGTTGTCGAGGATTCACCGCTCGCAGACATGCGTGGATATCCTATGTTATCTGAGGAGACGATAGTGTATAAATCTCTGGCCAGAGTACTAGAAGTGTTTTAGGTAAATGGGTTTACCTAGTTACACTCGCGATGTCACTATTCGATCTCCAAGATGCATGCATAGCTATCGGATCTTTAGCGACTCTCGATTTACCAATGGTCGTTGATCTGATCGGGATATATGGATTGAAAGGACCGTACTGTACGCTAACCATGACCAACTGGTTCTTGCAGCACTATCAGTGATACCTAGGGGATCATGGGGCGATGTTGCTAGACGCTCTTACCATGATCCGTTGGGCAAGTCCGGAATTGTGATTCCGGAGCCACAATGGTTGTGGGCCCACGGCTAGCTGTATCCCTTAACCATTGAGGGTCACACAAGTACTGGATTCGAGATTCCAGCACGGATACTGAGCTCAATGTGTTGAGCATGGGAAGAGGATTTTGGGGAGTGCGACTTCCTAAAAGTCAACAGGGGTCAAATCATGATTTCCCGCTGTTGAGGGGCAAAACGGTTATTTTTCACTGGGGTTCTGAAAAATGGTTTTTCAGATCATAGTATTCAGTTTTGGAAACTGAGTCGATTGGTCCGATCTGATCGGCGATCGGAGTTATGATGAAGTCACGGTGATAGGGATGAACCGAATGTTCATACGTTGGACCCGGGCCCGTTGGGCCGGTCCAAGTTTATCACTAGTCTACTTAATGTAGACTTGGAGGCTTTAATCAAAATACTTGATTACATCACTAACCCTAAACCTAAACATCTTGGTCGCCTCCATCTTCTCCAAACCTCACGCCGCCGTCGGCCGCCGCCCGTCGTTGATTGATCGGACTTGCTCCGATCAGTTTTTTGAGGAGAATCCGTCCGCGCTGATCTCGTCAGGCCTTCTAGTGCAGGCTGACAAAGGAGTATCCCTTCCGGTCGTGGACCTGATTGACGAATCTACAGCCGCCTATCGTGAAGAGCCGGTCTTCTTGAAATTCCGGTTGGAGCCAGGCGCAAGACGCCAGCAAGGTAACACCCGAAGAAACACCCTATGAATGGTTCATATTATGTTGATTTTGAATTGTATTGAATGTTTCCCGGCATAATTTTTGTTCTTCCGCTGCCTCGCCGGGAGACGGGATCCGGATCCGCCACGGTTCCCCAACAAACAGTTCAGCAGCAGCTACCCCGATGAGTGGTTCAATCAAACTGGATAAAGATGAAGCTGGAACTATAATTGAGGTATCATTGTATCGTGGTATTATTAGCTTATTGCTTTACTTAACTGCTAGCAGACCAGACATCATGTTTGCTAACTGTATGTGTGCTAGATTCCAAGTTGAGCCTAAACAATCGCATTACATTGCAGTCAAATATTTAAAAATATATTAAAGGAACTTCCAATATGGGTCGTTGGTATCCCAAAGACTCCAGTTTTCAACTAATCGGTTATAGTGATGCAGACTATGCAGGTTGTAGAGTTGAAAGGCGAAGCACAAGTGGACATGTCAATTTTTGGGAGATCGGCTGATTTCCTGGTTTAGTAAGAAGCAAACATCTATTTCTATGTCCACAGCTGAAGCAGAGTATCTAGCAGCTGGAAACTGTTGTTCTCAGATCTTATGGATTAAACATCAGCTCAAAGACTACGGCATTGATGCTTCTGAAGCTCCTATTTTCTGTGACAATACCAGTGCGATAGACATCACTCAGAACTTGTGCTGCATTCAAGAACAAAGCACATAGATATAATGTTAGAGTAGATGCCCAACTAGCCAAATTGTGGCGTGTTGGTTTTATTGACTCTTTGTATAACGATATTTATTTATGAAATTCGCATTTCTTTTATGGCGCTCTTTATTTTCATTATGTTATAATGTTAACAATTGTGTTGGATAAATACCTAGAATGCACCATAGTGTATGTTAGATGTGATAGTGGATATGATGGCTATCATGAAACACATCTAATAGTCACTGTGTATTCTGAACTCGTTCCTAGTCGATTGGGCCGTCAAAATGAGGATAAGGCCGCCCGAGCTTGAGACTAGCATCTGCGATGTGAAGTACCATGTTTCATTGGTAGGAAACATTGTGATGTTCTGAGCATGCAGAT
>KV010086.1:3934-16304 GCA_001598015.1 Dorcoceras hygrometricum
ATGTGGTTTCACGGTTTCTTGAAGGATTTGGGATTCTCACAGGAAACTATATTCATTCACTTTGATAATCAAAGTGCAGTGCACTTGTCCAAACATCAGGTGTTCCATGAAATATCGAAGCATATAGATGTGAAGCTGCACTTTATTAGAGAAGTCATTGAAAAAGGAGAGATCCAGGTGGTGAAGATTAGCACACATGAAAATCCAGCAGATGTTTTTACCAAAATACTTCCAGGTAATAAACATCAACTCTGTCTGAACTTGATAAAAATGGCAGAAGGAATAAAGCCTTAGCTTTAGGCTAAATGGAGGGGAAGCAAGTGTTTATTTGATTGATAACAAGGTGGAGAATTGTGGACAGTTGGTGTCATCAATTAAATAAAACCATACACTGGAGATGGGGTAAGTTACGGGTTTGGGTCAAGTTGCTGGAAATCAGTTTCTTTTGGGTTACTGGAAAGGTATAAAAGGAAATGGGATTTTCAGAAAACGATAAGACAAAAATACTCACTCTCATAACCGTATTCATCAGTGGAAATACTCTGAACACAGAAGACACCAATCTGGTGAAGAAGAAACAGTGGAGAAGCAGTGGATCAAGAACGTGTACCTGCATTGAAGAAGATGTTATGGTGATCAATTGCTTGTGGGTTTCTCTTGTAAACAGATAAGTGGACTTGTACTGTAAAGAGTAGTGGATAAATCTGTACCCTTGTGATCAATAAAAGGACTGCAATCTTTCCCTCCCGTGGATGTAGATCATCTTGATCGAACCAGGTAAATTTGGTGTTGTTTCTTTTCTGTTTGTGTGCGTGCATATAATCTGGAATCAAGAAACCTGATATATATATAAAGCTTGCATAACAGAACATAATAAAGTGTGAATCAGACTGTGTTGCTTATCACCATCAAGATTCTTGAGCAATTTCACAACACTGAATCATGTTTGATAATACCAGTATTGAAGAATTTCGAAGTTGTAAAAGGATTAAAGGTCACATCCCGCACTTCAAACGTTATAATATTACAGTTGCAACCTACATTTGAAAATGAAGGTCATCAATTTAAATTCATCTGGAAGAGAAGAAATGGATTGGATGGGGGGTATATCCATAGACATGGATATACAGATACACTGAGAGAGAGAGAGAGAAGAAATGAGAGAAGAACATAGCACAAGAAGAAGAAGAAGAAGAAGAAGAAGGGTTTTACTCCAGGAGAATAGCAACGGATAGATTAGCTTCTTGAGAACAATTCCATGGTGTGTTAGTATATATTTGAGAGATACATTGTAACGTCTAATTCCTCACACACATCACTCACACATTGAGAGTTGCATTTTATTAGATTAGTTGAGTGGTGGAGTATTCACACAAAGACATTAAACATTATGCTTGTAACATTCACATAAATATGTTAAACTATGTGAGAGCTCGAGTTGAATTATTATTTGGCTCATATAGTATATGTAGAACTTGGATCATTGCATCATTGTTTGAATCACAAAATCTTTTATAGATTTTATGAGTTTAGGTAAGTTGTGTAGAAGTCCTATGAGTGAAGCACTTTCTGCAAATAGTTGGATAAATCAAAATTTTCTAATACATAAACAAATTAGTGTGTCTTGTTTCTTTACTACATTGCATATTTCCATACATCATTGTCTCTATATAACATCTGACAAAAAATTTTATCTATTGTCCTCAAAATTACTTCCTAGATGAAAACTTTATTTGAGTAAGCAGATAAAATAATAAAGTGTTATTTTATTCGAAGAAAACATCAAAGCAGATAAAAAAATGTATACGGAAAAAATCTTTGAAGTATTTTTATCCCAAAAATTTGGAAGTAAACTTTTTCGTCCAGTAGCAAAGTTCTTCATTTGCTTCTCAGTATTTTCAAATATATTCAAAATGCATAACCAGCTTTTCAGATGATTATATCAAGTGTATTCTACTTGGTTTAAAAATCAAACTCGATATAATTTATCGGTATTTGTTCATCCATTAAATATTTTAAAAAACAGGGTTATTACAACTCCTTCGGAATAAAGTTTATCAGGTTTTAAAGGTTTCTGTAACGTCCAGAAACATTTAAATCCACAATTAGAAAGTTTTAATAGTTGAGAGATCTATTTGAAATAATATCGTAAATCAACTGTCATATGATTGATTTTCAGATTTGAGGCGTGATTGCAAGAGCTGTCCAGCCGGTTCGCATAAGCCGGTTTATTTTCCTTTTAATTAAAAATGGTTCGGATTTCATTTTTAGTTGCTTTAAAATGGAGTAGCACTTAAGTATTTTTAGCACGTTTAAAAGAAAACGCATTCTATTATTTGATTTCAGATTTCATATAAAAGCCGTTGAAAAATTGCATACGTATTTCATTCACAAATATTACACATTTCATAAGCGGTGCTCTCTGCAAGAAAACCGAACAAAAGCTTTCAAAACTTTTCACAGGAAGAAAAATAGTTCGGATTTCATTTTTAGTGTCTTTAAAAATGGAGTAGCACTTTTAAGTATTTTTAGCACTTTTAAAAGAAAACGCATTCTATTATTTGATTTCAGATTTCATATAAAAGCCGTTGAAAAATTGCATACGTATTTCATTCACAAATATTACACATTTCATAAGCGGTGCTCTCTGCAAGAAAACCGAACAAAAGCTTTCAAAACTTTTCACAGGAAGTGATCGGATTGCGTTGATTCAGTCCAGATAAACTAATTGTAATTGTTTTCACAGATTAAGGCAAGTAAACTCTAACACTCTTGAAAGCATATATTGTTTCAACTGTATGTTTGTATGAGTTTTACAGGTTTCAGAACTGAGTTTTAATGTTCTTCGAAACACAGAAATAAATTGTGTTGTGTTACAAAGAAAGTATGAGTTTGCTGAGTTTTGATTCAGAAAAGTTGTTAGAAAATGTTTAAAGAGGTTCGTTCTTTTTTCTTCCTGAGATTTCTGGGATTTTCTTCAAAGTAGCTCGCGAGAAGCTTGCGTAATTCTTGTCAGTAGCTTACAAGTAGCTTCGTCATTCTTGTTTCTGGAGTTTTCTTTAGATTATTTCAATTCCTTTGGATTAAGGAAACCTTCTGAGAATCGATAATTCAAGCTATGTTCGAAATCTGATTCTATTCTTGGAACTGTTTATAGTTCGTGAACTGTTTCTTTCCCAGAACTGATGTCGTGTTCGCGATTTGTTATTTCCTTCAGAACTGTTTTATGTTGAGATCTGAATTAGTATTCCAAATCTGAGTTGACTTTGTTTGACCATCGAAATCTGAATTGTTAGTTTAAGTCATGTTGACGTTTCCAAATCTGAGTTGACCAAACAGTCCAGATCTGGGTTTTACCGGAAGTTGGTACGCTTGCGTATTGTTCATAATTAAAAGCTGATTTCAGTCTTCTTCTTCAACTGAAATTCTTTTAACTCCCATATAGTTTCCGAACATAAAAAAGGGTTTTAAAACAGCGAACTATACTTGACAGAGATCTGTTTCAGATCAAGAAAGAAAGAAAAGCAAGTTTTAGAGAAGAAATAAAAGATAGTACAGGCGGATTTAAAAGAAAGAAAATGTTTAAGAATGACGGCATAGGCAACTGATGGTCTCCATAGGAAGGGTGAGGACGCTGGCTGACCAACCAGTGTGCCCCTTCAAATTGAAAGGGGCAGGACTATGGTTAGCAACTATAATCCCTTTCACAGAACAGTTGGTATTTATTTCCCCAGACCTGATATCAGATGACAGTTTGATCAAACGACCGTGACCACTTACAGGTGTCTAAGCCATATTTCTATTAAAATAAAAGAACAAAGCACGGGTTGATTTTAATCACGACTCTGAGAAAAGATTTAAGATCTTTCCTTTTAAAATCAAATAAATGTTTACAATCATGTGAAGTAATGCTTTCAGATTTTCCAGATTAACAGTTTATATTGTTCAGTTTTTCAAGATTTCCTCAGTTAACAGATTTCTAGATTAACGTATTCAATATACGCATTTATTCAGATTTGAGCTACAGTATAGATAAACATATTGTTATTCTTGCATTGCCTGTAATTGTAATTCCAGATTTACTTGCTGAGCCCCTAGGCTCACTAGTTTTCTTGAGTGCAGGTAATGAGCAGTAGGGAGCTGGATGGTGTGATCTGGAACAGATCGGAGGTGTTTATCGTGGACATCAGTTTCCGTTTAGTTTTCAGTATCTTCGAGTGCAGGTAATGAGCAGTAGGGAGCTGGATGGTGTGATCTGGAACAGATCGGAGGTGTTTATCGTGGACATCAGTTTCCGTTTAGTTTTCAGTATCTTCTGTTTTGTTGTACAAATATATAGTTATAAGCTTTCGAAGCATAACAGATTACCGATTTCTTGTTTTGATGTAGTTTGAACAGAATTTGAACTTTCCATTGTAGTATGAATTTCCGTGAAGTTTTATATGATTTGTTTCTAAGTTCTAAGAATGAAAGTTCTATTTTTCGCAATTAAATCCAGAAATTTGTATGTTCTTTATTTTAAATTCGCATACAACTTTTAGATTCTCTCAATTTGAACCCCAAACTTATTAAATTAAGTTAGAAAAATTTCAGCCCTCTACAATTAGTATCAGAGCATGGTCCTTGAGATAAACACTTCTTCCAGCCTGAGACAGTCTCGCCAGCCGCTTCTACCATTCTGTGAGTTTTATTTTATGTTTTAACATATAGTAATCTCTCATAATAGTATTGTGGTGGTTCTGGGTTACCCATACAGATAATGGCAGGAAGAGGTAGAAGAAGAGGTACCATAGAAGGAGAGGGTGAAACTGATAGAAATAACCATGTCCTAACCAGCATGGCCCAACAACTAGAACTTTTGGTTGATCAGACCAGCTCAGGAAATGGTCAACCAGTAGGAAGAATAGTTGGTCGTGAAGATCCACAAGAGAGGTTCAGAAGACAACGACCTCAAGAATTCTCTGGTTGAACTGATCCGCTGATAGCAGAAAGCTGAATCAAATCGTTAGAAGTCATATTGGACTATTTGATCCCGAATGACCAGGAGAGATCTCGGTGTGGGATATATATGCTGAGAGGAGATGCTATGATCGGGTGGGAAAGGGCCAAATTGACAGTAGATTTGGCAATACTCACTTGGGAAGAATTTAAGAGGGTGTTTTACGATCAGTACTTCACAGTAGATGTGAGGGAGGAGCTGCAGAATGAGTATTTAACTCTGAAGCAAGAGGGTATGCCAATGCGGGATTATATCCGCAAATTTGAAAGAGGATGCTACTTTGTTCCTCTGACAGGAACCAATGTAGAAGTGATGCTTCGACATTTTATAAATGGGTTGAAGCCAATGATAAAACACGATGTTAGGCTTGCAGAACCAACTGACTATGGAGCAGCTGTGAATAAAGCTCTACGCGCTGAGCAAGATTGGAAGGTGATTGAGGAAGATCGACAATTGAAACGCCAAGCCTTCCAGAATAAGGACCGTAGGCAATTCAAGAAACCAAACAATAATCAGCAAGGGTCTCAGGAAAAAGGGACCCATAGTAGCTCAACCTATCACCTTAGTTCCTAAGATTGGGAACAGGCCAGTGTGTCCAACCTGCAAGAGGAATCATTCGGTCCAGTGCCGTTTTGGTCAGGAAGGGTGCTATAAGTGTGGCAAGCCAGGTCACATAGCTAAGAATTTCCCTCAAGGAAAACAGCTCATCACCAGTAGAGACTTATGTGATGACCTCAGAACAAACTCAACCAGATTCGACAGTTGTTACAGGTAAACTTGTTATCGCCAGTATGCCTACTTTAGCTTTGTTAGATTCATGTGCAACACATTCTTTCATGTCAGTAAATTTTGCTAAGAAACTATCACTCCAATCAGAAGTATTAGAGGTAGGATATTGTGTTAATATTCCCTCGGGAAATAGTTTAATTACCAATAATATTTTTCGCAACGTAGAACTTGAGCTACAAGGAAATACTGTTCATACAGTTTGATAGTATTACCTATGATAGAGTTCGATTTAATATTGGGAATGGATTGGTTGACTAAGTATGGAACAATTATAGAGTTTAAGCAAATAACTGTTGAGGTTAGATGTAACGCCTAGAAATTTTCTAACCAAATCGCATGCCTTGTTATTTTATTTATTTCCTTATTTTAAACTATGTGATTTATTTAATTATTGTTCACGAATTTCTTTTTAGAATTTTGTATTTAGATGATGTGAGGCCGGAAAGGAGACGATGAGGACACCGAAGAATGAAGATTTCTATGAAAATTTATTTCCAGCTCATTTTTAAGCACTTATATAGTTCATCTAAAATTTTTAATGTTTGGCTCTTTTATTAGCAAACTAACAACTTTTAAATAACCATGTTTTTACCATTTTAAAACAAGCCATTTTCGTTCCAAACTTTTAGCACTTTTAACATTTGGAGTAGCAACTTTAAGCATCATATACACAACAACAAACATGAGAATATTCTACACAAATATTTACACAATTATTCAATTTTTTTCTCTATACACAACCACCAAATTAATAAGCTAACCACCACATCTTTTTCTTTAAACATCACATGGCATGGTTTAATTCATACACCACACACAACACACAACAACACATGCAAGCACTCTCAATTTCCATGCTTTAATTCTCTTCTCTCTCCCCATATGCATGTGTCTCCATTAGTTATAGACTTGAAGTCTTCTCTTCTTCCCTCTTGTATTTCCCTTCACTTTGTAGCTCAATTATCCTTCTTTCAAGCTTGGTGTGGTGTTCCTTGTCTTCCTCCCAGCCTGCATCATCACTTTGGTTGTAAGTTTTAACAAGAAAGGCAAGTATAAAGCTTTCCTTGATGCACTTTTCAAGTTATGTACAATTGTGTGTTGATTTATGATGATGAATTGTTAAATATATTTTTGATGCTTATTCTACTGTTTTTGAAGACATTTATTCTACTGTTTTAAAGACAATTATTCATGAACTTTTCAGCCTAAGTTGAACTGATCGTAAGTTGTACGTCTTAGTCCTAAAAGAGATGAATTTTGAGTTTTAGAAGGGTGTTTTGGATCTTGTATCTTTCTTTGACCTTCAAGTTCGAAGTGCTCAGTCCTTTCATGGATTTTCATAGCCTAGGGTCAGTACATGAAGAGCTTTGGAGTCTAAGAGAGGTGGTGAGAGTCTAGGTCAATAGAATTTTGGGTTATAGTTGCATGTGTTGGTTAAAAATGAGTTTGAGGAGAAAGCCTTGCATAGCTTAGGTGATGGTCCAGAAAGGTTGGGATGAAGTCTAGGGATCATACTTGGGTTGTACTAGGGTCTGATAATGTGCTTAAGTCGAGAGGAGTGAGAGATTTTGAAGTAGAATCCCGAGTCTTTCCCAGATCCGCTTATGCGTAAGTGCAGTGATTAGTTGGCATCATTTTAGTCATTCCTTGAGTTTTTTCTGGATTCGGTTTGTTCCAGTAGCTAGCCCATCGAGTTATGGTCATTTGGGTCTAAATTTGGGATTATTTGGTTAACAATGGATTTGTAATGAATTTTACGGTAAAGGTTGGGATGAAGTCTAGGGATCATACTTGGGTTGTACTAGGGTCTGATCATGTGCTTAAGTCGAGAGGAGTGAGAGATTTTGAAGTAGAATCCCAGTCTTTCGCAGATCCGCTTCTGCGTAAGTGCAGTGATTACTTGGCATCATTTTAGTCATTCCTTGAGTTTTTTCTGGATTCGGTTTGTTCCAGTAGCTAGCCCATCGAGTTAGGGTCATGTGGGTCTAAATTTGGGATTATTTGGTTAACAATGGATTTGTAATGAATTTTACGGTTTTGTCGCGCATAGTGATTCCTCTCGGGGCATTTTCGGAAGTTGGGAAATTGAGGCTTAGGGGCAGCCAAAATTCATGAATGACTTTATTTGATGTTTTATGAATATTGTGAACTGTTTTTAAGCATTTTTAGAATTTATGAGATTTTTGAACATTTTATGAATTTTAAATGCCTAGAAAATGATTTTTAGCATGTTTGACTATTTAAAGTACATATGTTTACTTTTGAAGTATTTATGGGCAGAATGTTCATGAGGTTATGAAATTTATTTATTTATTGAGGATTTGAGAAAATTATTTGAGGCAAGAACGAGGAAAAATGATTTTTTGAATGATGGGACTTGATTGTGGTTTTTCTATGACGGATATGGGGTCGGGAGACGTTCCACTTGCCATATCAAAATGATGGGTCTGGGCTACAGATAAGTACTGAAGTTACTTTACAACTGATGGGTCTGGGCTTCACATAAGTACTGGAGTGCCTTTTCAGCCTAGTACTAGTGTTTATTAGCTTGATCAAGTGACATGAGGTTGAGGGACAACAGTCGAGGAAGGAATTCACGAGGAAAATGTTTTAGAAAGATAATTTTATTTATGCAAAGAATTTTTAGTCATTTTGAACATGAAATGTTTTAATGCAATCTTTTTAAGTCAAATATTTTAAGTAGAAATATTTCAATGCATGTGCATGTATTATTTAGTACTTGTTATACCTCAATTTTGTACTTGTTGAGTCTTTAGACTCACTATGCTTGGATGGTGTAGATGAGGCTGAGATCGAGATTGAGGGGCATATTTCCTGAGCGGATTGCAGTCGGGCTTGGCACCTACTCAGCGACCTCTTGTTTCCGTTAGCACTTTCAGTCAGTTTTAGTATATGTCATCTTGTTTGAGAAAAATATATATTTATTTCTTATGCATGAGGATTTTTATGACTTAGACGTATTTTACGTTGTCATGCATGTTTATTTTATTGATCAAAACTTTTATTATTCTTCGAAACATTATGATATTAACTTACTATTATTGCTTCATTTACAAATATTTTTATCACCTATCATGTGAGAGTTAGTATTTTAAATAAAAATATATATCTAGTATTTTATTTCCGCACTTAAGATTCCTTTTAAAACAAATATAATTTAAGAAGTGAAGGACTGTTTCAGATCTGATGCAACATCTACATCAAGACAAAACTCAATTTAAGCAAAGGTTGCAGCACATTAAATGAAGAGGAGCTTAAAGTCAACAAAGCCTGCAAAGCATTAAATGACAAATGACACAAGGTACAAAACTGTCAGAACTTTTCAGAAGCCTTTACAACAACTACATCTTTGTGTCCAACGGATAGAATTTCACAAGAGGCTAAAACAGCAGCAAGAAGCAAGCAGCAAAAGAGAATTTTTCAAGTAGAGAATAGAGCGAAACAAAATACAAGTGCAGAGAGGCACAAAACAGAGGGAAGAAAACATCAAGGAACAGCTTTCAGAGAAGCACTTCCCAGTGTGTGAGAAAACAGCCGAGAGAGTGAACTTATACTGTATATTTCTCACACAAGGATTCACTCACATATGAGAGATGCCTCCTAGACGACAAGATACCCCGCCCCCACCACCACCATTGAGCTCCAGCGAGCAGGTTCTAGCTGGGATTGCGCAGATTTTGAGACAGAATGCCGGGACTTCACAGGCTGCCAGGACCGAGATGCTATAGGAGAAGTTCCGCAAGATGGGGCCGCCGGAGTTTACCGGCACCAACGATCCATTCATGGCTGAGGGATGGGTGAGGACTTTGGAGATGATCTTTAGGTACATGCGACTGGAGGATGCTTCCCGGGTCAGTTGCGCCATCTTCCAGTTGAAGGATGATGCTGCCCTCTGGTGGGAAGGGGCAGAAAAGACAGTGGACGTGGACTCTATGACTTGGGAGGAGTTCAAGAAGATCTTCTATGACAAGTACTTTACGCCGGACGTGCAGGCGAGGCTGAAGAGGGAGTTTAGGAACCTCTGATGGGAGATAATCCTGTGGTGGAGTATGTGAAGAAATTCGACAGGGGCTGCCACTTCTTGCCCCTCATCACCGATGATCCCGCTGAGAAGTTACAACATTTCTTGAATTGTTTGAGCCCCGCTATTCGCAAGGATGTGCTGATATCGGACTATAGACTATTCCGCGGCACTGAAGAGAGCCTTCAGATCAGAGCAGACGCTGAAGGATCTGCAGGCTGAGGCGCAGAGGAAGAGGCCTTTCCAATCACAGCATCATCAACAACAGCAGACCAAGAGGCCGTTCAATGGACCACCTAGACCTCAAGGTCAGGGTTAGTATAAAATCATTTAAGAAGTTATCCCTCTTTGAATTTTATTAATGGTTGTTCTTGTTAGGGGCATCGAGGTCAGCAGCAAGTGTGAGACCCGAAAGTTTACTAAGATTAATTGAGTTAATTAATCGGGTTTAGCATAGACCAGATTTGGCTTGAATAGATCTGAGATGAGCCAGCTTGGAGTTGGTATGCTTGGCTTAGTTATCGGGTCCGTTTAAGTCCTTGAAACATGATCTTGAGAGTTGGAGATTTTTCCACGGGAACTGATCAGATGTGAGTGTTGGTCAGTGCTGGGTGTTCGCTGCTCAGTTGTGGTGACGATATCTGGTATCGCAGGCGTTCAGTTGTGAGCCAGCGTGTTTCTACAGCGAATAGCTAAACTACGTCGTTTGGATTAGTTGGAACGACAGCATTTTGATTTAGCGGGCGAGATTCAGATTTGAGTGCGTTGGTCTTCAGATTTTGATAGGATCTGAGTGTTGCGATGCTGTTAGCATTTCAGATTTGAGTAGCGGGTGAAGTGTCCAGATGAGAGATGGACTGTGCGACGTTGTTTGGTTGAAGTACGGATCTGCTTGGTATAGATCCAGATCTGATAGGAGATTCAGATCCGAGTGGTCGAGGAAGGAATTCACGAGGAAAATGTTTTAGAAAGATAATTTTATTTATGCAAAGAATTTTTAGTCATTTTGAACATGAAATGTTTTAATGAAATCTTTTTAAGTCAAATATTTTAAGTAGAAATATTTCAAATCATGTGCATGTATTATTTAGTACTTGTTATACCTCAATTTTATACTTGTTGAGTCTTTAGACTCACTATGCTTGGATGGTGTAGATGAGGCTGAGATCGAGATTGAGGGGCAGATTTCCTGAGGGGATTGCAGTCGGGCTTGGCACCTACTCAGCGACCTCTTGTTTCCGTTAGCACTTTCAGTCAGTTTTAGTATATGTCATCTTGTTTGAGAAAAATATATATTTATTTCTTATGCATGAGGATTTTTATGACTTAGACATATTTTACGTTGTCATGCATGTTTATTTTATTGATCAAAACTTTTATTATTCTTCGAAACATTATGATATTAACTTACTATTATTGCTTCATTTACAAATATTTTTATCACCTATCATGTGAGAGTTAGTATTTTAAATAAAAAAAATATATCTAGTATTTTATTTTCCGCACTTAAGATTCCCTTTAAAACAAATATAATTTAAGAAGTGAGGGACTGTTTCAGTTGGTATCAGAGCATGGTTCTAGTTTGGGTTCTGCCTACAGCTGACAGCAAGAAACTCAAGGAGTCTCGCCTCGAAGTCTGTAAGTCTTAGTGTTTGACTGCTTTATATAATCTTCCAATTACTTCTAGATTATGTTTATTATTTTGAGATATTAATGTGATTATGTCTTGAGGCTATATGTTTGCATATATTATTTTCTTGAGACATGTTGAGATTAAGTAGTGAAATTCGTTACAAAACTCAGATGCCTCCCAGACGACAAGTCACCCCACCTTCACCATCATCGTTGAGCTCCAACGAGCAGGTTATAGCTGGACTTGTGCAGATATTGAGACAGAATGCCGTGACTTCACACGCGGCTAGGACTGAGATGCCATATGAGAAGTTCCGCAAGATTGGGCCGTCGGAGTTTACCGGCTCCACCGATCCATTCATGGCTGAGGAATGGGTCAGGACTTAGAGACGAATTTTAGGTACATGCGACTGGAGGATGCTGCCCGGGTCAGTTGCATCATCTTCCAGTTGAAGGATGACGCTGCCCTCTGGTGGGAAGGGACAGAAAAGACAGTGGATGTGGACTCTATGACTTGGGAGGAGTTCAAGAAGATCTTCTATGACAAGTACTTTACGCCGGACGTGTAGGCGAGGCTGAAGAGGGAGTTTAGGAACCTCCGGCAGGGAGACATGTCTGTGGCAGAGTATGTGAAGAAGTTCGACAGGGGTTGCCATTTCTCGCCCCTCATTGCTGATGATCCCACCGAGAAGTTGCAGCATTTCTTGGATGGTTTGAGCCTCGCTATTCGCAAGGATGTGCTGATATCGGACTCTGCAGACTATGCCGTGGCACTGAAGAGAGCCTTCATATCAGAGCAGACGCTGAAGGATCTGCAGGCTGAGGCACAGAGGAAGAGGCCTTTCCAATCACAGCATCATCAACAACAGCAGACCAAGAGGCCGTTCACTGGGCCACCTAGACCTCCA
>KV010087.1:10859-29879 GCA_001598015.1 Dorcoceras hygrometricum
AAAAGAAACAGCTGTTGCGCGAAGTGTTGTGACAAAGAAAAGACAACAGCTGAGCGAACAGCTGTTCAGCCATTCAGCGCAATCAACTCTCAAGATGGAAGAATCAATGGCTGAGATTAAGTCGTGCAAATTGCCTGGAATTAAGGGAACAAGATTTGTACTATTCTGGGAAATAGTACAATTTACAGAGGAGCGTTTCACGCATTTGGAAAGACGACAATTTGGCCTTGACAAGCGCAGAAAACTGTTCAGCCATTCAGCGCAATCAACTCTCAAGATGGAAGAATCAATGGCTGAGATTAAGTCGTGCAAATTGCCTGGAATTAAGGGAACAAGATTTGTACTATTCTGGGAAATAGTACAATTTACAGAGGAGCGTTGCACGCATTTGGAAAGACGACAATTTGGCCTTGACAAGCGCAGAAAAGATTTGTATTCACTGTCTAACGGCTATATTCAAACAGAGGCTTTATATGTGAAGAATGCCATCGAAGAACAGTTAGAGACTGAGAGGCCGTGAGGTCGTGAGAGTTGTTGTTGCTCAGAAAAGAGAAAATAAAAAGGAGACAACAACGAGAGGGAACAACACAGGAAGATGAAGCAGTCGACAATCATTCTAGAGAGGAGCTTATTGTAGTGTCGGCTGCTGAATCTTCATTAGCTTGTTAGAGCATTTCCCTAGTGTGTGAGAAACAGAGAGTTGAGAGCTTCATTGTAAAATCTCACACACAGAGATTCATTCACATCCATTGGTGAATGAATCTCAAAACCATTTCACAAACAGGTCCCGTCCAAGCACGATGACGTTAAACTTGTGTATGTAGTTAGTCACACAGTTGCGGCTGGTGTGCATTGTGAAGTCTAGGAGTTCTCGCAGCTGCTGGTTGCGGGATTGGGTCCGTACGTGTTGTATAGATCAAAGTCTTCTAGTAGTGGAGCCTTCCGAGGTGGAAGAAGGGGAGATGTAGGACATTGAGGTCCGAACTTCCAGAAACAAATATTGTGTATCGTCTTCTTTAAGCTTTCAGCACTCTTATTTACTTTAGCATTCTCGCATTGCATAACAGATTTCAGCACTTGCGTTTATGATTCAGCACTTGCAGTTTACATTCAGCACTCACGCATACAGTTCAGCACACTTGCACAGTAGAACATATTTATGTTGTTCATAAATCTGTTTGAGTTGTTTTAAAATATAGGATTCAGTTCTGGTGTTTTCGCATGATTTTAATTTCATACCAGATCTGTCTCCGGTGATCTTGTGATTTTTTAAGTGTTCAAGAACAAGAGGTATTGCACCTCCAGTTTTAAGTAGCAGCGCGCAAAATGTTTTTAACTCTTCAAAAAGCGTGGCTGCTGATCTTTTTGATCCTATTTTCGGACCAACAAGTGGTATCAGAGCGGGTTGTTCTTGAACGAGCACTAATTTTAAAACACATGTGCTATGTTTTTAATGTTTTTAATGTTTTAACTGTTTTGAGAAGCTTATTTTATGAAGGCCAGATGTTGTTTTAATATAGAACCGGTTTTTCGCTTGATGAACTGTCACGGGATGCGCGAGTCCCGTGCGGATGCCAGGCTTCTATTTTCTTTATGCTGTAAGATCACCTGGAGCGAGGCTCGGTGACAAGCACATGGGACGAGATAGAAGAAGGAAAAATCTGAGCTTTTATATGTACTGGTTCTTCATATATTTAAGTAACTCAGTATAACTTGTTATTTGAAACAATATTTCGATGCTCTGATTTGTTTTAAATGTTCTGTTTTCATTAGAGGGTGATGAAATCGTTAAATAGTTGGAGGGTAATTCATAAAACTTAACGACCTTGTTTTATGTCTTAGCGATTATTTTATATATAGTTTGATGGATCTGTTTTGACAGATCCTGATTAAGTTTTGAATTACACAAAACCTGTTATTATGTTTCTAACAATTCTACTTAGTGTACAGATTTCAGATCGAAGAAGAAGATGAACAGTAGTTGAAGTCTGTCCAGTCGATGGTTCTCAAAGATAAAGTTCAGCAGCTGGTTTGGTTATTCATTGTTATCGACAGCTGGATTAGCAATGGAGACGTCCAAAGTTAAGTCAGGTGTTCGAAATCAGGCGGAGGCCAAGTTGAACCAGCTGGAGCATAGTGAACCAGCTGGAACGATAAGAACCAGCTGCAAGCGCTAAAGAAGAAGATGGATCAGCTGGTACATCAAAAGAGAACCAGCTGAAACATCTAAGTGGACCATCGATGATGATGTAATCGGTGACGACATCATGTTCAGCAGATGTAGAAAGATCAGCTGGTGCGAGAGGACCAGCTGGAACAGAAGCTAAGAAGAGTCGCAAGCTGGAGCTGGAACGATAAAGTTCAGCTGGAGCGCTAAGCGATGATGACATCAGCAGTGTCATCACAATCAGCAGATGAAGAAAGTTCAGCTGGAGCGCTAAGCGTAGATGACATAAGCAGTGACGTCATCATTCAGCAGGCTACAGTTCATTCAGCAGGAAGCTTTCAGCAGTCGTGAAGAGAAGCGCAAGAGATGAAGCGACGTCGTACAAGAAGTATCCAGTCGCAGTACAACCAGCAGATGGTATTTGGAGTTGACGATAGCAAAACGATGTCGTTCGAATAAGTTGGTACGACAGCGTTTTGCCTTCAAGCTAAAGATTCAGCAGATGGTCTTGCGATGATATAACCAGTAGGAAGCTACAGTACATCCAGTCGAGAGCAACAGCGTTATATTCAATCAGTCAAGGATGCATAGAAAACGATGTCGTTTGAATAAGTTGATACGACATCGTTTGATCTAACCAGTCGTTGGGAAATCCAGTCGCTAGCTTTGTGCATCCAGTCGCAAGCTTTTCACGACCAACGACTGTACAACCAGCTGCAAGTACATCCAGATGCAATCAACAGTACATTCAGACGAGAGCTACAGTAGACCAGCTGTTGATATGCATCCAGTCGCAAGATGATGTAGTGTTCGAAATCAGGCGGAGGCCAATTCAGACCAGCAGATGTGATTATTGCTTAGAGAGCTTGAACCAGCTGGAACAGGAACTGTGAAGTCTACTGGAGAAGTATCGAAGAAGAACAATTCAGCAGAGAGCTACAGTGTTCAGAAGTAGAAGAAATCAGCTGTTGGATTGAAGCGAAAAGAAATCGAGAAACAGCAGTGATGACGTCAGCATATATTCTGGAGGAAGCAATGAGCAGCAAGGATGACGTCATCACAATCAGCAGTTGAAGAGGAGCGCAAGATCTGGTTCAGCAGATGAAGAAAGTTCAGCTGGAGCGCTAAGCGTAGATGACATCAGCAGTGACGTCATCAGAATCAGCAGTTGGATCAAGACATAGCGCGAAGAAAAGATGGAGTCAACAGGAAGCAACTGTTCACCAGCAGTTGGTGTTTGGAGTTGGCGATAGCAAAACGATGTCGTTCGAATAAGTTGGAACGACAGCGTTTTGCCTTCGAGCTAAGAATCAGTAGAAGGATTTTGCGATGGTGACAATCAGTAGAGAGCTTCAACCAGTCGTTGGGAAATCAAGTCGCAAGCATTTCACGACCAACGACTGGACAACCAGCTGCAAGTACATCCAGACGCAATCAACAGTACATCCAGACGAGAGCTACAATAGACCAGCTGTTGATATGCATCCAGTCGCAAGATGATGTACCAGTCGCAAGCACTTCAAGATCAACGTCTGGACAACCAGTCGCAGCAATGAAAAGGAAAACCAGATGCGAAGTGAATTGCAAAGGAGCGACAACCAGACGCAGAAAAGAAACAGCTGTTGCGCGAAGTGTTGTGACAAAGAAAAGACAACAGCTGAGCGAACAGCTGTTCAGCCATTCAACGCAATCAACGCTCAAGATGGAAGAATCAATGGCTGAGATTAAGTCGTGCAAATTGCCTGGAATTAAGGGAACAAGATTTGTACTATTCTGGGAAATAGTACAATTTACAGAGGAGCGTTGCACGCATTTGGAAAGACGACAATTTGGCCTTGACAAGCGCAGAAAAGATTTGTATTCACTGTCTAACGGCTATATTCAAACAGAGGCTTTATATGTGAAGAACGCCATCGAAGAACAGTTAGAGACTGAGAGGCCGTGAGGTCATGAGAGTTGTTGTTGCTCAGAAAAGAGAAAATCAAAAGGAGACAACAAAGAGAGGGAACAACACAGGAAGATGAAGCAGTCGACAATCATTCTAGAGAGGAGCTTATTGTAGTGTCGGCTGCTGAATCTTCATTAGCTTGTTAGAGCATTTCCCTAGTGTGTGAGAAACAGAGAGTTGAGAGCTTCATTGTAAAATCTCACACACAGAGATTCATTCACATCCATTGGTGAATGAATCTCAAAACCATTTCACAAACAGGTCCCGTCCAAGCACGATGACGTTAAACTTGTGTATGTAGTTAGTCACACAGTTGCGGCTGGTGTGCATTGTGAAGTCTAGGAGTTCTCGCAGCTGCTGGTTGCGGGATTGGGTCCGTACGTGTTGTATAGATCAAAGTATTCTAGTAGTGGAGCCTTCCTAGGTGGAAGAAGGGGAGATGTAGGACATTGAGGTCCGAACTTCCAGAAACAAATCTTGTGTATCGTCTTCTCTAAGCTTTCAGCACTCATATTAGCATTCTCGCATTGCATAACAGATTTCAGCACTCGCATATTTTAGCGCTTACGTTTACAGTTAGCACACTTGCACGTTCAGCTTTCACGCATACACAGCACACAAGCACTTGCACAGTTTCGAACAGATTTATGTTGCACATAAATCTGTTTGAATCGTTTTAAAATATTAGGATTCAATTCTGGTATTTTCCGCATGATTTTTAAATCATACCAAATCTGTCTCCGGTGCTCTTGTGATTTTTTAAGTGTTCAAGAACAAGAGGTATTGCACCTCCAGTTTTAAGTAGCAGCGCACAAAATGTTTTTAACTCTTCAAAAAGCGTGGCTGCTGATCTTTTTGATCCTATTTTTGGTCCAACAATATAGTTAGTGATGATTGTCTGTTTTCTTTCAGTATTACTGCTTATACAATGTCTTCGTTCAAAAACCCACTCGCTGCTATACTGGATAGCAACAAGTTCACCGGTCTGAACTACCAAGACTGGCTCCGCAACCTCAACCTTGTGTTGGCTTCGGAGAAACTTCTTTATACGATAGAGAAGTGCCCTCCGAAGGAAGCCCCTGCCGATATCAGCCCTGAGGAGCTGGTTACGCTTAAACAATGGTGGGACGACGAGGTTAAAGCTCGATCCTATGTGATGGCGTCGATGTCCAATGAAATGCAACGGCGCTTTGAGAAGATAAAGTATGCTGCTGACATAATTTTTCATCTCAAAGAACTGTACGGGGAGAACTCTCGACATGAGAGGTTCACCACTGTCAAGGAGCTTATGACGAGCCGCATGCGCGATGGGACTTCGGTCCGCGAGCATGGAGTTCGTATGATTGGGCTCGTTGAAAAGCTGGCGGGCCTTGAGATCACACTTCCACACGAGCTGTCTGTGGATGTGCTTCTCCTCTCACTACCCGCTACATTCGACCCCTTTGTGGTCAACTTCAACATGAACAAGCTGGCAGCCACCCTTGAAGAGGTGGTTAACATGCTGGTCGTGTTTGAGGGAACCATAAAGAAGGACAAGCCCGTCCTCCTTATGGGCTCTTCTTCCTCTGCGAAGAAGGGGCCCAGACGCAAGGGTAAGAAGCGTTCTGCCCCTGCGAAGGAGGAAAAGCCCACTAAGAAACCTAAGGCAAAGACTTCCAAGCCAAACAAGACCGAGAATGTTTGCCACCACTGCCACAAGCCTGGGCATTGGATGAGGAACTTCAAGGAGTACCTCGAGCAGTTGCAAACTGCAAAAGGTATGTTCTATATCGAAATAAATATGTCTCTTAATTCGACTTCTTGGGTACTTGATACCGGATGTGGATCTCATATTTGCAATGATTTGCAGGTGATGACAAGAAGCCGACGTCTTAGAGAGGGTGAGACCCACTTGAGGCTGGGCAATGGAGCAAGAGTTGCTGCAGTAGCTATAGGAGATGTCTATTTATTTCTATCGTCAAATTTTAAGTTGTTATTGAAAGATGTTTTATTTGTTCCCGAATTAATAAAGAACGTTATTTCTATTTCTATGCTTGATAGTGATGGATATTCTTGTATGTTTGCTAATTCGATTTGCAATATTTACAAGAATGAATGTTTAATTGGAATTGGGGAACGCGAAAACGATTTATACACCTTAAAATTAAAAGACGTTCCAACTCGCGATGTCGAAGCACATACAACAACGATTAAAAGGAAATACGATAACTTGAACCCAGCACAACTTTGGCACTCTAGGCTAGGTCATATTTCTCTAAGTAGGATGAACAAGTTAGTTAGGAGTGACGTTTGATTTGTCAGACATTAACTCCCTACCGACTTGTGAATCTTGCCTTAAAGGAAAGATGACCAAGCAACCCTTCAAAGGCAAGGGTGAACGTGCCCAAGGCCTATTGGATTTGATCCATACTGATGTGTGAAGTCTATGTGTCCGAAGACTGATGAGGAGATAGAGAGTATGACACGTGTGCCATATGCCTCGGCAATAGGTAGTATTATGTATGGCATGATCTCGACTAGACCGGATGTCGCATATGCTCTGAGTGTCACGAGCCGCTACTAGGCCAACCCCGGCCAATTACATTGGAAGGCTGTGAAGGATATTCTTAAGTACTTGCGAAGGACTAAGAATATGTTAATGGTCTATGGGGGTGGTAAACTAAAACTGGAAGGCTACACTGATTCTAGCTTCCAGTGTGACGTGGATGATTCGAATTCAACCTCTGGATTTGTATTCATGCTCAATGGTGGTGCTGTCTCTTGGAAGAGTTCCAAGCAAGACACCATCGCGGGTTCAACCACTGAGGCTGAGTACATCGCAGCATCAGCTGCTGCTAAGGAGGCGGTTTGGATAAGGAATTTCGTCCAAGAGTTGGGCGTCATTCCTAATGGAGTTGGTCCAGTCCCGGTGTACTGCGACAACACGGGTGCCGTTGTGCAAGCAAAGGAGCCTAGGTCTCACCAAAGATCCAAACATATACTGAGGAAATACCACATAATCCAGGATATTGTGGCTAGAGGTGACATAGCAGTTGAGAGAGTCGCCTCTGCGGACAACGTTGCTGATCCACTTACGAAGCCCTTGCCAGGACCGTTGTTTGAAAAACATCGCGAAACAATGGGAATGCGTCTGATGAGTAGTTGGCTTTAGGGCAAGTGGGAGATTGTTAGAGTAGATGCCCAACTAGCCAACTTGTGGCGTGTGGGTTTATAGACTCTTGTATTTGACAGTCTTTATATATGATATTCGTATTTGTTTATGGTATTCTTTACTTTCATTGTGTTGTATGATGATTAACAATTGCGTTGAGTAAAGACCTAGAATGCGCTATAGTGTATGTTAGATGTGATAGTGGGTATGACGGCTATCATGAAACACATCTAACAGTCACTGTGTATTCTGAATTAGTTCTTAGTCGATTGAGCCGTCAAAATGAGGATAAAACCGCCCGAGCTCGAGACTAGTATCTGCGATGCGAAGTACCATGTTTCATTGGTAGGGAACATTGTGATGTTCTGAGCATGCAGATAGGTAGTGACCTGGTGATCTATCGAACTACCCTCGTTCATACTTTCCAAGTGGTTACCATTTGTCGAGTGGATAAGTCCGAGGTATTGGTTGTACTGATTAGTCCTCACGACTCGAAACATCATTGAGACTCTACATGATAGGCGTCTCACTTTGACTCGTTTTCCGACTCACTTGGGGTCATTAGGCGGCGGGATTGGGTGAGATCCCGATGCATGTAGAGTCGATGCATCGTTGTCGAGGATTCACCGCTCGCAGACATGCGTGGATATCCTATGCTTTCTGAGGGGATAATAGTGTATAAATCTCTGGCCAGAGTACTAGAAGTGTTTTAGGTAAATTGGTTTACCTAGTTACACTCGCGATGTCACTATTCGATCTCCAAGATGTATGCATAGCTATCGGATCTTTAGCGACTCTCGATTTACCAATGGTCGTTGATCTGATCGGGATATATGGATTGAAAGGACCGTACTGTACGCTAACCATGACCAACTGGTTCTTGCAGGCACTATCAGTGATACCTATGGGATCATGGGGCGATGTTGCTAGACGCTCTTACCATGATCCGATGGGTAAGTCCGGAATTGTGATTCCGGAGTCACAATGGTTGTGGGTCCACGGTTAGCTGTATCCCTGAACCATTGAGGGTCACACAAGTAGGTCCGATCTGATCGTCGATCGGTCCGATCTGATCGTCGATCGGAGTTATGATGAAATCGCTATGAATTAAACGAACCGAATGTTCACATGGACCTGGGTATGACCCAAGTCCATTGGGCCGGTTCAAGCCCATCTAGCAACTTAATTTAATTAAGATGACTTAGGGCTTTGATCATTGTGAGACAACACAATTAACCCTAGTCTCCATCACTAAAAGCCGCCGCCCCCTCCTCCACAAAACCTCACGCACGGCCGCCGCTTGTCGCCGCCGCCGCCGCCTCCCTCGCCGGAATTTGTTCCGACCAACTGATCGAGGAGAATCCGTCCGCGCTGATCTCATCAGGCCTTCTAGTGCAGGCTGATGAAGGAGTCTCCCTTCCGGTCGTGGACCTGATTGACGAATCTACAGCCGCCTACCGTGAAGAGCCGGTCTTCTCGTAATTCCGGTTGGAGCCAGGCGCAAGTCGCCAGCAAGGTAACTGTCTAAACTCCCTATGAATGGTTCATAGTTTGCAGTAGATTTTAATTGTATTGAACGTTTCCCGGCCTAATTTTATTCTTCCGCTGCCTCGCCGAGAGACGGGATCCGGATCCGCCACAGTCACCCAACAGTCTTGTTAGCAAACTTGATCCGTTTGATGCTTTGGGATTTCGATTGCATAGTTGGGATGGATGTGCTGTCCAAATACAGGGCCTCCGTGGACTGCTTTCATGGGATTGTGCGCTTTAGGCCTTTGTCTGGCGAGAAGTGGGACTTCTACGGCCAGGATTCGCGATCGAAGATTCCGTTGGTTTCCACGATGGAGATGTTTAGCTTGTTGTCTTTGGGAAATGCTGGCTTTATGATATACTCTCTGGATGCGTCTTCTTCTTCCTGAGTTCAGCTTAGCGATGTTCCTGTGGTGCGACATTTCCCCGACGTGTTTCCGGAGGAGATTCCTGGTTTTCCTCCGAGGCGGGAGATAGACTTCAGCATAGAGTTGGTGCCTGGCACAGCTCCGATTTCTCGTGCCCTGTATCGTCTGGCGCCTGCGGAGTTGAGAGAACTCAAGGTGCAGTTAGACGATTTGCTGGAGAAAGGTTTTATTCGACCTAGTATGTCACCGTGGGGAGCGCCCATCTTGTTTGTGAAGAAGAAGTATGGCTCAATGCGGATGTGCATTGATTTTCGCCAGTTGAATAAAGCTACTGTCAAGAATAAGTACCCGTTGCCGAGAATCAATGATCTGTTTGATCAGTTGCAAGGTTCTGCGGTGTATTCAAAGATTGATCTTCGTTCCGGGTACCATCAGCTGAGAGTTAGAGAGCAAGATGTCGTGAAGACTGCGTTTTGTACGAGGTACGGACATTTTGAGTTTTTGGTGATGCCGTTTGGGTTGACAAACGTGCCTGCAGTCTTTATGAATCTGATGAACCGAGTTTTTAGAGAGTTCATAGATCAGTTTGTGATTGTTTTTATTGACGACATCTTAGTTTACTCGAAGATTCCGAGAGAGCACAAGGAGCACTTGGAAATGGTTCTGCAGAGGTTGAGAGAGCAGCAGTTGTATGCAAAGTTTTCCAAGTGCGAGTTTTGGTTAGATCGCGTTGTATTTCTGGGTCATGTTATTTCGGCGAATGGCATTTCTGTGGATCCCAGTAAAGTGGATGCTGTTTTGAACTGGGAGCGACCGATAAATGTGTTTGAGATTCGCAGTTTCTTAGGTCTGGCTGGCTATTATCGTCGTTTCATTGAGGGATTCTCTAGTATAGCGAAGCCGATGACCCAATTGACCCAGAAAGATAGGCGGTTTGTTTGGACTGAGCAGTGTGAGAATGCGTTTCACTGCTCAAGGAAAAGTTGACTACTGCGCCTGTGTTGGCTTTGTCGTCCGGTTCAGGTGGTTTCGTTGTTTGTTTTGACACTTCGCTTAATGGATTGGGTTGTGTGTTGATGCAGAATGGTCGAGTCATTGCGTATGCCTCGCGGCAGTTGAAACCGCACGTGACTCGTTACCCAGTTCATGATTTGGAGTTAGCAGCGGTGGTCTTTGTGTTAAAGATCTGGCGTCACTACCTGTATGGCGAGTAGTTTGTGGTATACTTCGACCACAAGAGTTTGCAGTATTTGTTTTTGCAGCCTGACTTGAACATGAGACAGCGTCGGTGGATGGAGCTGCTTAAGGATTTTGATTGCGAGATTAAATACCATCCTAGGAAGTCGAACGTAGTGGCTGATGCTTTGATCAGGAAGGCTAGTGAGATGCTTGCTTCGTTGTACATTCTCTAAGGACCAAGAGAATCTTAACACTATGGGTTGGAGATTTTACCCGGCTGAGGATTGTGTGATGGTTTCATCGTTCCAAGTGGAACCGCAGGTTGTTTCCAACATTCGAGCAGCTCAGAGGACCGATCCATCTATCCACGAGTTGAAGTTGAAGGTCAGGGCTGGCGAACTTGAGGATTATTCTGTCTCGTCCGATGGTTGTTTGCGTTTTTGGGGTAGGTTGGTTGTGCCCAATTTGATTGATTTGAAGGAGGAGATCCTTCGTGAGGCGCACTGCAGCAGACATAGTGTTCATCCTGGTGCACGGAAGATGTACCATGCTTTGAAGCCGCACTTTTGGTGGGCTGGCCTGAAGAGTGACGTTGCTGGTTTCGTTGCTCGTTGTTTGAATTTCCAGATGGTAAAGACCGAGAGGATGAGACCCGGTGGTCTGTTTCAGAGTTTAGAGGTGCCCCAATGGAATTGGGAGCACATTGCTATGGATTTCGTGACGCATCTGCCTCGTTCTAGCCGAGGATGCGATGCTATTTGGGTAGTGGTAGACCGTTTGTCGAAGTCTGCACACTTCATTCCCTATGGGATGACCTTCTCGTTGAAGAAGATGGCGAAGCTGTATGTTGATTTCGTTGTTAGATTGCACGGTGTGCCTGTTTCAATCGTGTCCGACCGAGATCCGAGGTTTACTTCCAGGTTTTGGAAGAGTTTGCAAACAGCTTTGGGAACTAGATTGGCTATGAGTACCGCGTACCACCCCCAAACAGATGGCCAATATGAGCGAACTATCCAGACGTTGGAGGATATGTTGCGTGCTGTTGTGTTGGATTTAGGAGGTAGCTGGCAAGACGCGTTGTCTTTGGTTGAGTTCTCGTACAATAACAGCTACCAAGTGACGATTGGTATGGCTCCTTTCGAGGCTTTGTATGGCCGCAAGTGCAGATCGCTAGTTTGTTGGGAAGAAGTGGGGGAGAAGCAGCTGTCTGCCCCAGATTTTGTGCAGCAAATGAAAGATCATGTAGATCTTATTCGGCAAAGGATGAAAGCTTCCCAGGATCGCCAAGATAGTTATGCGAATAAGAGGCGTCGACCTCTTGAGTTTCAGGTTGGTGATCGTGTATTTCTCAAGGTTTCTCCGTTTTGTAGTGTGATGCGCTTTGGACGCAAGGAAAAATTAGCCCCTCGTTACGTTGGTCCGTATGAGATTGTCGAGAGGATTGACCCTTTAGCGTATCGGTTGTTGTTGCCGTCAGAGTTGTCCTCTCTTCACGATGTGTTTCATGTGTTGATGTTGAGGAAGTATGAGCCAGATCCGTCTCATGTGCTTGGAACTGACGAGGTTGAACTAGATCAGTCGTTGAGCTATCAAGAATACCCTTTGCAGATCCTTGGCATAAAAGAGAAACAGCTGAGAAATAAGACCATTCCGCTAGTAATGGTGCAATGGAGCAAGCATGGAAGGGAAGAAGCTACTTGGGAGCTGGAAGAAAAGATGCAGCGCGAGTGGCCGCATCTGTTTGAGTAGCTGTTGAGCTAGATTATCCAGTATCTTGTAGTTTTGTTGTATTCCTTCCCTAGATGTTGTAAATTGTTTGCTCAGTTATCTTGAACTCTTGGCCTTGTGTTGGGCGAGTTATGGTGTTAGTTTTTAGTTTCTATTCTGGTCTCTGCTGTTGTTTTGTTGATTCAGAATTGTTGTTTGATTTCGGGGACGAAATCTTTTTTAGTGGGGGAGAGTTGTGAGACCTGGAATTATTAATTACGATTGATCGGTTGTTTAGATCTTTTGTTGGTTTAGAATCTCTGTTTGTATGTTTGAATTGTATTTTCGGGTCGATTTCCCTCCTTAGAGTAATTCTGGAGATTTTCGTAATTTTGGGTTTAGAGGTATCTGCTGGTAGCAGCTTTGATGACGTCATGCTTTATGTTGGCATCGAAGTCGCTGACGTAAGCTTTGCTGCTGGTAGCTTAGCGCGTATTGATCTTTGTTTTGGTTGCTGTCGACAGTAGTTGGATTGGTTTGTAACGACATCGTTTAGATTAGTAGAAGCGACGCCGTTTCGCTAGCGGGCAGATATCTACTGTTGAGAAGTCTGCCAGCAGGTAGCGTAGGAACCAGTCGTTGGGGAAATTAGCGTGTTTTTGTATCGGGCGAGATACGATGTCGTTCTGAATTTATACCTGCTGATAACAGATATGTCAACGTAAGCATTGCTGTTGAGCGTTGTGTGGATGACGTAGACTTTACTGTCGTCAGTCGATGGGTGTTATCGCGTTATTTGTATGCCTGCTGGTTGTCAACACGGGTCAACTTTCCTGTAGCGCGAAGAGGATGCGACGTCGTTTGAGTTAGTTGCAACGCCGCGTATTGATGTTGCTGCTGGTAGCAGCAGCGGGGTAGTGTTTTATGATTGTTTTGGTCCGAGTGGATGTCCAGCTGCTGGCAGTAGGAACAGTGGATTTTAGGCGACACCGTTTGGTTTAGTCGCTGCGACGCCGTTTTGGCTTAACGTTAGAAGCCCTTTTGTTATTGTTGCTGCTGGCAGTCGAGGGTCGTTAATTGTGGAGAATACGTCGACTGTTGCTCCTGCTATTTTTGTTGGTGGAAATGCGCTCCTGCTGGTAGCATCAGTTAAGAGTTTTATAAATAGCAAGACTTGGTCTTCGTTGTGGATTATTAGTTCCCATACTTAGAAATATTTCCCCGATTGTCGATCCCTGTTTCTCAAACCCTCGTTACTATTCACCGTGAGCTATTCCGATGGATTCCCGTCGTTTCTGGTGGTTGTTTTGCTCGTGCGAAGTAGCTTTGGACTCCTCTCGAGAAGCTCTACCATTCTACACCAGTTTTAGAAGCTGTAATTGGCTAGTCGAGGAACGCGAAGTTGCTGCCGTTCGAGTGTTGCGTCGACCGGGTAGAACTACGTTCTGGTTTTTGGTGAGACCTTGTTCCTAGCCATAGTTTTAAGCTTCTCGTTTAACTGTTGAGGTATATTGGGCAGCTGGTTGAGTGTGACTCCTGGCCGTGAGCTTGTTTAGCATCCCGTTAGATTTATGTTGTGTATGCCGTGTGTTTATCAGGCTTTTACCAGAGTCTTCGGGATTCCTTGTGGTAACCAGTGTGTGCTAATTATAGCTCAGAAGAATTAAGGTACGGATCTGAGCTTGATGTAGCTTGGAATTGGCATGAGATATTATGCGTGGCTGCTGGGATATTTCGGTGAACCTATCTGTGTATTGATATCTGAGCATTGGTGTTATGCTAGCTGTTTCATGTGAATTGCATACACGCATTTGTTCACACATATTTCAGATCCCTTGCGTATCGTATTTTGCAGCCTTGATCAGGTTGAGCTGTTTGATGCATCTGGTATTTGGGTGTAGTGTCATGGCGAGTGGCTCATTACCACACTGTGAACACACCCCGTGGCCACTATTCGTTGTTGATGATTCTTGGAGCTATGTTTGAGTTCCTTAGCTCCCTTGAGGGTCAAGCTTTCCGTTGATATCCGGTGTCTCATGCATAGCATCTGCATTTTATCTTATGCATTTCCTTAGCTGTTTCTTTTGCTCTCCGTATTGGGGTTTGACCCCATGTCCCTCTGGGGCTTGGTTTATTTCCTTGTTTGTGTTGTTTTCAGGAAACCCAGGTTTTACAGCTGGTCGTGGTTTTAACCGAGCTGGTGGTGCCCCGGTAGGTGGTTAGCGTGTCCCAGTTGCGTATAGCATATTTATATATATGTATCAGTTAGCCAGGGGGATGCCCTATGCTTTGTTGTTGTATCCCGTTGGGGAGTGTGGTACATGTTATTTGTGTCTGGTTGTTATGCTAGCATTCGTGGTTTTGTAACTGGGAACTTATTTTGAGTATTGTTCTATTTTAAATTATATGTTTTAAACCATCGGGTCTAAAAGCGAAAATTTTACCCACTTTTTGATAAGTTTCCGCATGTGTTTGGGTTTTTACTCTGTATAGAGCACGAGGCCTGACAAAAAGCCTGCAAAAGAAAGGACACAAGGACAACTCCATGTCGGTACTTTACAGAACATCTTTCAACGGGAAGAACTTGTGTCCAACGAATTGAATTTGAACAGAGGCTATTTAACGGAGAAGATTTGAAGGAAGAAGGTGATTTTGACTGTATGATGATTTCGTGAGGATTCAAAATACAGAGGGAAGAAATATTGGAGACGAAGCAGTAGACCGCCATTAGAGAGGAGCGCATAACGAGTGTCTACTGCCGAGTCTCAATCAGCTTTTGTAGAGCATTTCCCTAGTGTGTGAGATTTAATTTTTACGAGAGTTGTGCTTACACTATAAATATCACACACACAGAGATTCATTCACATTCATGAGAGTTGAGCGAAATTGTATAGTGAATGAATCTCAAACCCAATACAAAATCAGATCCCGTCCAAGCACGACGACGTTAAACTCTGTGTTTGTAGCCTTTCTCACATAGGCGTAAAAAAAATGAGTGACAGCCGAGGGCTGGTGGAGTCTAGGAGTTCTCGCAGCTGCTGGTTGCGGGATCGGGTCTGTACACGATGTGTAGATCAAATCTTCTAGTGGAACCTTCCGAGGAGGAAGAAGGGGAGACGTAGGACATTGAAGTCCAAACTTCCAGAAACAAATACTGAATAATCTCTTTATGATTTACAGCATTTACCTTTAGCATATTTACATGCATTAGCAATCAGATTTCATATGTGGAGTTGCTTTAATAGTTGGTTGTATGAAGATTGTGCCTCATATGCATATGCAATTAATTAGCACGTTTACATTCAGCATATTTGCACAGCAGATTTCACATATTCTTAGTCACGCACTCATATGTTTAGTGAAATCTGATTGTTTACATAGCATAATAAAATGTCACTCACACGCACAAGACATTTGAGATTCCACATGCACAGTAGCTTTAATATATGTTTAATGGAATCTCAATGCGCAGCTTTGTTCTCATTATTCATCTATTCCGCATAATCCTTTAATTTAGCACGTACGCATACACAATTATCACACATGCACAGTCAAACAGATTTCTAACAGAAATCTGTTTGCATTGTTTTAAAATATAAGGATTCAGTTCTGGTGTTTTCCGCATGTTTTCTTACATACCAGATCTATCTCCAGTGCTCTGTTTTTAATGTTCAAGAACCCGAGGTATTGCACCTCATAATATCTGCGCAAAATTTTAATTTTTGACAGTAGCGCTTGCTAACATTAAATGTTCCTGGTTTTTGGACCTAACACATTTTTTAAGCCGAAGGGCATAACTTCATAACAGTAAATCCCTCGATCAGTGACAAAACTTGCCTTTTCTTGGTCTTCCAGTGCCAAGCCTATTTGGTTATATCCTTGGTATGCATCTAGGAAGCTGAGGAGCTCGCATCCTGCCGTAGAATCAACTAATTGGTCGATTCGAGGTAGTGGGAAAGGATCCTTGGGGCAAGCTTTATTCAAATCTGTGAAGTCTACGCAGAATCGCCACTTCCCTCCTGGCTTCGGTACCAAAACAACATTTGATATCCATTTTGGATAGGACACTGGTCGGATATAATTCGCCTCCAGAAGTTTGTCCACCTCTGCAGCAATGTGTCGATTTTTCTCTGGGCCAAATGCTCTTTTCTTCTGTTTCACCGGTCTCCACCTCGGATCTACATGAAGATGGTGGAGCGCATTTTTAGGAGGGATGCCCGGGAGAGCTTCGTCTCCCCAGGCGAACACGTCCGTGTTATGTCGGAGGAAGGTTTCCAGTTTCCCTTCTAAGTCGGGAGGCAGTTCTGTCCCGATTTTGAGGGTCTTTGTTGGATCATCCGAAGGTGTAATGCGCTTGAGGGTCTCAGTGGCTATTATTCTCTCTTTGTCTGCGTGTTCTCCCTCTATCATGCGAACATCTTTGTCTGGTGGGTGCTTACCCCTTTTGTTGTTCATGTGTACTAATTGAGTCTCACTTGGACTCAGTCTTCTTTTGTTCTCGGCCGGCCTCTCCAAGGTAATCTCATGACATTATCTCGCAAGACGGCTATCACCGATGGCTTCCCCTACTCTGCTTGGGGTCGGAAACTTTAATTTCATTTGATAAGTTGATGCTATTGCTTGGAATGCGTTGAGACTTGGTCTTCCCAGTATCACATTATACGTTGATGGAGAGTTGACAACGGCTATCACCGATGGCTTCCCCTACTCTGCTTGGGGTCGGAAACTTTAATTTCATTTGATAAGTTGATGCTATTGCTTGGAATGCGTTGAGACTTGGTCTTCCCAGTATCACATTATACGTTGATGGAGAGTTGACAACCCAGAATTTGATCATTCTAGTGGACTTTTGGGGATGTGAGCCCAGAGATATAGGAAGAACGATCTCCCCTAAGGCTTCCACTATTGTGCCTGAGAAACCGATCAGTGGCGTGTTCACCTGCGTTAACTGGACGTTGCTTATCCCTAGCTGAGAAAACGCCTCGTAAAATAATATGTCTGCCGAGCTTCCTGATTCCACTAGAATTTTCTTAACCCAAAAGCTATAATTTGTGGCAGAAATGACTAGCGCGTCATTATGAGGGTCACTTGGGGTCTCCAAATCTCTGTCGCTAAAGGATATGTCCGCTTGAGTTGTTCCTGTTTCAAACATTTGATGGGGGGTATGCATGTTAGCCACATTGCCACCTCTCGCAGCCCGTATAAGGGCTTCATGGAGTTACTCGAGTCGCCACATGCTGGCCCCCCAGTTATTACCACAATCACTCCTTCAGTTGGTAAATTTTCGTCTTTTTCGGTTTGCTCCACACTATCTCTGGTGAATGAGCCGCTACTTGATGTAGTTCTGTATTGGCGAGGAGCCACGAAATGGTTTACTTCTGCAGTCGCCGCTCGAGTGGCTGTCTCCTCCATTAATGATTCCAAGGCCTCTTGAGTGAGCCGCAACTCGGGTCGCATTGGGGCCTTGGGATCCGAACAACCATTCTGATCCGCGTCGCGAGAGGCTAGAGGTTGCGCATGAATTCTCGAATGATGAAGTAACTTTCCCACAGACGGCTCCAAGCTGATGTTGCCTAAAATCGGATTGGCCGATCTAGTGACTCAGCAAATAACTTGAGATCTTGTGAGAGCTCCAATGAATGATTTGAGTGGGTTGTTACCTGCGTCACAAAGTAAAGTCAGAGGCACCGGGAGGTATTGTTAGAGTAGATGCCCAACTAGCCAACTTGTGGCATGTGAGTTTTATTGACTCTTGTGTATAACGATCTTTATTTATGAAATACGCATTTCTTTATGGCATTATTTATTTTCATTATGTTATAATGTTAACATTTGTGTTGGATAAAGACCTAGAATACACCATAGTGTATGTTAGATGTGATAGTGGATATGATGACTATCATGAAACACATCTAATAGTCACTGTATATTCTGAACTCGTTCCTAGTCGATTGGGCCGTCAAAATGAGGATATGACCGCCCGAGCTTGAGACTAGCATCTGCGATGTAAAGTACAATGTTTCATTGGTAGGGAACATTGTGATGTTCTGAGCATACAGATGGATAGTGACCTGGTGATCTATCGAACTACCCTCGTTCGAACTTTCCAAGTGGTTACCATTTGTCGAATGGATAAGTCCGAGGTCTTGGTTGTACTGATTAATCCTCACTACTCGAAACGTCATTGAGACTCTACATGATAGGTGCCTCACTTTGACCCGTTTACCGACTCACTTGGGGTCATTAGGTGGTGGGATTGGGTGAGGTCCCGATGCATGTAGGAGTCAATGCTTCGTTGTCGAGGATTCACCGCTCGCTTTTATGCGTGGATATCCTATGCTATCTGAGGAGATAATAGTATGATAAATCTCTGGCCAGAGTACTGGATGTGTTTTAGGTAAATGGTTTTGCCTAGTAACACTCGCGATGTCACTATTTGATCTCCAAGATGTATGCATAGTTATCGGATCTATAGCGACTCTCGATATACCAATGGTCGTTGATCTGATCGGGATATATGTGTTGAAATGACCGTACTGTACGCTAACCACGACCAACTGGTTCTTGCAGGAACTATCAGTGATACCTAGGGGATCATGGCACGATGTTTCTAGGCGCTTTACCATGATCCGATGGGCAAGTCCGAAATTGTGATTTCGGAGTCACAATGGTTGTGGGCCCACGGCTAGCTGTATCCCTAAACCATTGAGGGTCACACAAGTACTGGATTCACGATTCTCGCACGGAAATTGAGATCAATGTGTTGAGCATAGGAGGAGGATTTTAGGGAGTGCGACTTCCTAAAAGTCAAAAGGGGTCAAATTGCGATTTCCCAAAGTTGAGGGGCTAAACTGTAATTTTGGACTAGGTGGTCTGAAAAATTGTTTTCACATCATAATATTCAGTTTTGGAAACTGAGTCGATCGGTCCGATCTGATCGTCGATCGGGATTATGATGAAACCACGGTGA
>KV010088.1:4313-17265 GCA_001598015.1 Dorcoceras hygrometricum
CTGGTGATGCTGAGGTGGCCCCAATTGTCAAGAAGAAGAGTATCACCAAGGGCAAGCCAGTAGCCGCTAAAATATTGCCGGTTGAAGAACCAGTTGGTGTTAGCACTACGTCTGAACAACCAGTCGTAGAGGTTGCGACTGGTGAACGAGAACCAGTTGGGGGATTGAGAATTGCATCAATTGCTGAGGCTACGACTGGGGATGCAGACGCAGCTATTGAACAAGTCCTTGCTCAACTGGACTTAGTGATTAAGGATTCAGATGTTGAAAGAGGTGATAGGATTGAAACTTGGTTTGATAGGGCTAGAGGTTGCGACTGGTGAACGAGAACCAGTTGGGGGATTAAGAATTGCATCAATTACTGAGGCTACGACTGGGGATGCAGACGCAGCTATTGAACAAGTCCTTGCTCAACTGGACTTAGTCATTAAGGATTCAGATGTTGAAAGAGGTGATAGGATTGAAACTTGGTTTGATAGGGCTTTGGATGAAGAATTTGCAACTGCGGATCAAGAGAACCAAGATTTCAAGGATGAAATAGATTTTGATGTAGAAAATCAGGAGCTGCCATTGTTTGATGAGACAAGGACAGTACCAGAAGCTGGTGGCAGCAAAAGTTTTGGTGATGATAAGGCTGGTGAGAAAGCAATTGGCAGCACGCACAGTGCTGAGGAGCACATGTCCATTGACGATCTATTGATGCAAATCTTTGAGGACATGATGTTTCCGTCTGTTACTGCCACCGAGATCACTAAGATATGTCTTGGTGAATCTATAAACATTCATGAGGTTCAAGAAAGCGATCTGTATTATGCCAGTCTTCCCCGCATTTCAATACATGATAAGGGGAAAGAAATACTGGAAGAAGATGAGCCTGTTAGAGGGAATCCAGCAAGGGAAATGGTGGAGTTGATCTGTGGAGATGTGGATTTTCTCGTTCAGTTGCGAGATCGGGTTATGAAATACGTCGTAGAATTCTTTCATTCTTTTTCTTTAAATAAGTTATGTGATCTTGACAGTTTGAAGATTCTGAAAGAGAAGGAGAAATTAATGTTGGAATGGGCGGAAACCGATTCACTGAAAATGGCTGTAAGGAGGAGAGTCTATATTCTTGCAAAATATACAGAGATGCTGATTAGGAAGTTTTTGGAATCACATTGGAAATATCATGTTCTTGGGCAGCCGTGAACAGCAACAGCATCTCAAATAATTGATCTATTGTCTGTTGCCCACTCTCAATCTCTGGAAACTGTCCTAGCCCAACGGAAAGAACATGGACTACTTCTGGAGCAATCCTGTTCCTCTACCTTCTTTGATGACTCTGTTGGAAGTGGTGTTGTCCTCGCACAATTCTTCTCCCTGGCCAAATCCACATGTTGGGTACGACCAATGGTGCAAATCGATGGTGTGTGGACACCCATTTAGGGTCCTGACTTTTGGAGAAGTAGCTGCAAACTCTCATTGTTTGTAAATAAGAGACAAGTGCCAGAAAGCGTGGTTGATACAGATTTTGTGCCACATGGTTTCTTTATTGAGCCAGTCTAGTATTGGGGAGCAGCCCCATCATTGATCAAGACTTGGGCGTGGCGCAATATTTGTACAGAGATTATCCGCTACAGTATGTTTGGTTGTTTACGGCCGGTTTGCCGAGAGATAGTTGTGTATAATTTAGGAGTTGAGAGAATTCCAAACTACCTTCTTAGTGATTTTCATAAGTGTGTATGTACAGATACATTTTTTGGATTTTTCAGTGGTTCTAGTGTACAGACAGATTAAGAGATTGAGCTAAGCTCTTCAGATGGTGATACAGTTTATCGTTCTCCCTCACCAATTTTACAAGAGACTGATTCTTTTGAAGGAAATTTACAGTTTGCCTTAGGACCATTTGTTTCTACTAATGCAATGGAGGAGCAATTGTATTATGTTGAGAGTCCAGAGTCTCCTCCACCTATTCCTCAGCGACAAGAGTCTTCTAGTTCGTCCAGTGATTCTCAAATGAATTTTGATACCACTGATTTTCCCCTGGATGACACTGCGGAGGCTCAGACTTCGCTCCCAGCTGCTCCTGTTGATCTTTCTCCTCTTCTGGATGATCTAAAAACTTCTCTCTCTCAGTGTATGGATAATGCTCACAGTGATATTTTATCTAGACTCCACACCATTGAACGAGGTCTTCAAAACACTCTGGGACACCAAAATGACTACTTCCGAAATCTAATCCCGAGTGCTCGTCAATAAGGACAAACTCAAGATGATCTTCAGATACTTCGTCTTAATGAATTGAAGAAAACTGTTATGGCCAAAAGTGTCACTGCTGATACGGATTCACTGGCAATCAGGAACAGGTTCAACGCGCTTGATGCTAAAATTCTTTTATTGGATGGGCAGGTTGCTGCTATAAGGAGTGAACAATTAGAATTCCAAGCAAAAATATCAGCAGATCTTCTAAGCCTATCCACCCAGATTGGCGATCTCGTCGACTACATTCGTGGCGGTGATGCCAAAAAGGGGGAAGGAAGCAGCCGCCGCCGCCCTCTACCTAATTCTGTTAACCAAGGTGAAAGCAGTGGCAATGTTGTTAGAACTACAGAGATTATTTCACAAACAGACATTGACGCTGCACAGCGAGATATTATGGAAAGAATGTTGAGGGCTGACAGAGAAAGAGATAGAGAGAGAAGAGAAAGAAGGCTAAGAAGAAATGGATCGTATAAGAGGAGAAGAGGATATTATTTAGGATAGAACTTGTACAAATATTTTGTACTTTGTTAAGTTAATGATATTTAACCAGTCGAGGGTTTTTAGCAAAACGATGTCATATGAATAAGTTAAAACGTCAGTGTTTTAACTAACCAGTCGTTGGATTTAATAAAGAACCAGTCGCTGGAAAAACGCACGTGGTATAAAAGAAACCAGTCGGTGCATACATTTAAACATTTTCCAGTCGCAACATTGCAAACAACGAAGGAATTTGGAGCTAGTTAAGATAAATAATTCCACGCGCAAGTTCAAATTGATTCAAATACGATTGTATACTCAAAATGGAAAAGATATGTAGAATCGTACAATTTCCTGGAATTGAGGAGACAGCGTAGGTACTATTTTGGGTAAATAGTACGATGTATAGAGGCCGTTTTTCAATGTTTGCACAAAAATGGTATACGACAAATTGGCTCTGTCAATGGGCAATTTACCTTTTAGTGGAGCAGGTTTTACGGCATACAATTTTCACAGAGATTCAAACGGGATTTATTTTCCTTTGAAGCATTTATGACCGTTGGACGAAGCCTATAATACCTGAAGCTGGATTGAAGAAACATACTTCACTCTTATTATCTTGCGGTCACGCTGTCGAAATACATTCTCAGAGCTTCCCTTTGCATTTTGAAGTTATATTCACGAAGCTCAAAGACTTGAAGAATACAACCTTAGTTATTCACTGAAATACCTTCAAGTCATCCTCTGGTTCAACTCTTGAATCGTGTTTCTTTGTTTAAGAAACCAGAGGATTTTACAGTCTCACAGAACTTGTATTCACTGTTGTTATTTAGTTGAGTCTGTAACAAACGGGCTTCTCAAAAAGCCGTTTGAAAACATTGATAAGTGTTGTAAACCAGCAGCTGCGTCTGCGTGGACTGTTGTGGAGATACTAGGAGTTCACCTTGAGCGATGCTCGGTGACTGGGTGTGTGCAGAAGACCTGTACAAATCAAATCTTCTAGTGATACCTTCCGAAGAGGAAGAATGGGAGACGTAGGATATTTATATCCGAACTTCGATAAACAAATTTCTGACTCTTATCTCTTATATTCCGCAAGTTATTTATTGTTTGTCTGTTCACAAATCGATTGGCTTCTTTCCGCACTATTTTTGTTAGCCAAGAGATTTGCATTAAACTGAGATCCTTAAGTCTGGTAACTCAGACTTAAGTTTAGCAGTGCTAGTAAAACTTTTAACGAAATTTAAAATCCTAGGAGTTCATTCAACCCCCCCCCCCCTTCTGAACTCCTATACATATATTGATCCTATTTCTGGGACTATCACAAACAACACAAAAGTAGGAAAAAGAATACGAGGTCAAGCCTCAGTAGGAAGATCACTAATATAACAGCAAATCATAAACATGTAGTATTCTAAGTCATGAATGCATGTGGCTGTCAAGGAAATCGGTCATCAAGGCCTGCTAATCAGCTGGAAGTAATCTCAATCGAGCCTCTATACCTGCACAGTGTATCAATCGGGGAAATCATCGGTCCATGATCATCAGGCCCGTCAGCCATCACAGCTCGGTTGTCTTCAGACACAACTAATCAGTCGGTCACCACTCCGATGATAGCGTTGGACCTTTCAGGCTCGACACATCTGTCTGTCGGTCACAACGTGGCTCTATCTCAGGTTCTCAAATTGATCATAGGCTCAATATGTATGCATGAATGCCATGAAATTCAAATCTGATTTCAACATGCATATAATACGTAAACAGAACATATTAATTCAATCAAGCTGTTCACGTAAACACAGAATTCACATAGCACAGATCATGCCTCAAAATACTAACAAGCTTATTCTCAAAGTTGTTAACAAAAGCTCAATTCGTATCTCAATCCTCAAATTCTACGTCAACTAATCTCACCAGGGCACGGCAACTTCAGCCTGCTCAATCTGCTACCTCGCTGGTTACGTCAACCCAGCAGGAACTTCCTGGGAGCTAAATTCAGAATCTCAGAAGGACTGAAGAACTATCGGTTCTAAATTCGTGAAAACGTTCGATCAACACTGCTTCTTCACGCTCCTTCACAAGCGTCGACTCAGGCTTCCTAACTGGTATCAATCGAAAGGCCTACGCAGGATGAGTTCAGCGCCACCAATCTTGCTCCAAACGATGGAAGAAATCGGCGGCAATCTACCGGAGAGTGTTCGAATGAAAAGTATCTATCGAGGGTTTCACTGGAGAAAACGATAAGGAATGTCGGGTTCAAAAATACTCTAAGTGTTGCTCAACACTTATATTAAATTCTCGACTCCAGCTGTTACTCTCGCCAATTCAGATCTCTGCTTATACTAAGGCAAAAGTCCTCTCAGCTGAATCCAGCGCTCATTCTCATCTGATTCAGCTGATACGGTTCAGACGTCTAAACGCTCTACTAACTCACACAGCAAACGACGTCGCACCAAGTAATCAAAACGACGTAGCAGAGCTTCCACAGCTGAAACCGATCTGTCTCACTAGCAACATCTGAACACGCTAACAACCAGCGGTCAACTCAGATGTCTTTACCAACACGTGGCATCTTCTCGCACCCGCGAGCTAACGCTACCAGCTGCTTCTCGCTACACTCTCACATCTGCGTTGACTAGTGTTGACATCTGATCATGCTACCACTGAGTACCAACATCTGAATTCTCACTATTTCCCGCACAAGGACGCTGCTGGCCTAGCTGCTTCCAGCGATGATCTTCAAAATCTGAAACACTACTGGAATCACATCCTGATAGCCAACAACTCTCAGTTGATCACTCTACGTCAAATTTGAACACCCAGAAACCACGATTTCAATGACTACTCTTAATCCAAAAGCTGATTAGCCATTGAATCATACTTAACATATTTCTAGTCCTCACACCAGACATTTGCCATGATGTCAATATGGAGGACGTGGCTACTTATATGGCAGCGGTGAACAGGGCATGTCGGTTTGAGAGGGGCCGGAAGGATATGAGGGAAGACTTTCAGAGGAAGCCCAGTTTTAGCAACCCGTCAAGGGCCAGTCTTCGTAGCAGCCAGCAAAGAGACCATTTCATGGGCCTCTTACGGGCCCAACTCCTCAGGGGTCACAGCAACAGAGACCTCAGGACCAACAGAGGCCACAGCAGCATGGGGCCAGTGCCCCTAGACCTGAAGGATCTCGATCTGCAAGTGAAGTAAACAGCATTCAGGACCTTGCATGGCTGGTACAGGCAGGTGATATCACTATAGAGAGCCAGGTCATATTTCTAAGGATTGCCCTAGGAGGAGACAGGCCACAGGTCATGTTTTGTGATGCAAGCAGAGGCCGCAGATCCAGACACGACTTTAATCATAGGTATTCTGTTTTAGATTTTCGTGCTTTGACGTGTTAGTATTTGGATGTTTTAGAATTGCATTCTAAGCAGAGCACTCTTAGGAAATTCTATGCCTTAGTTGTTGAGTTAATATAAGTAGGAACTGTTAGATCTTCTAGATCTTTCTTTGAGAACTTAGACGGATAGGACTAGCGAACTTAGAAATTTCTTAGGCTTCTAAACTGTTTATTGGGATCTAATTTGACCGTAAATGCGTACCTGTGTGACGTTTCATTTTAGGAGAGATTCGTGCTGTGTGACGTTTCTATTTTAGGAGAGATTCGTGTGCTAGGTGTCACTATCCTTTCCTTGCTAGACTCAAGGGCGACCCACTCATTTATTTCGAGTGCGTTCACACAGAGGATGGGGATTATTCCGGAGAGCTTGGGAGTAGCTCTCGCTGTGATGGTTCCGTCAGGAGAGGAGTTGACGATGACCAGTGCTTTTCTGGGATTGACGAAGATGTTCTAGGATTATTCGGTTAGAGCAGACTTGGTCGTTTTGCCGATGTCAGGATTCGACCTCATCCTATGTATGGATTGGTTGACGGAGTTTGGAGCGATGATCGATTTTCAGAGGAGTTCAGTGACTATCAGGCCACCAGGGCAGGATACCTTCTTATTTGAGGCAGCGAGGAGATCGCGGAAGCCCAGATTCATATCGTTCCTACAGGCCAGAAAGCTAGTTGAGCTCGGATGTCAGTCATTCTTGGCCAGTGTTACCACTTCAGGAGATTCAGCAGGGCCTTCACTGTCTGATGTGGGGGTAGTCATGGATTTTGCAGATGTATTCCCTGATGATGTCGAGGGAGTTCCATCAGAGCGAGAGGTGGAGTTCTCGATCGAGATGATGCCAGGTACGCCTATCTCTAAGGCACCGTATCGTTTGGCTCCTATCGAGATGAAGGAGCTGAAGGAGCAGATTCAGGAGTTGCTCGGCAAGGCGTTCATACGCCATAGCTTTTACCCTTGGGGCGTGCCAGTTCTGTTTGTGAAAAAGAAGGACGTCAGCATGAGACTATGCATTGACTATCGGGAGCTGAACAGAGTTACAGTGAAGAATAAGTACCCACTCCCGAGGATAGAGGATTTATTTGATCAGTTGCAGGACGCTTCTATGTTCTCAAAGATTGATTTGAGATCTGGCTACCATCAATTGAGAGTTAGAGAGGAGGATGTATCCAAGACTACATTTCGGACACGTTACGACCACTACGAGTTCTTAGTGATACCGTTTGGCCTGACCAATGCCACGGCGATTCTCATGGATTTGATGAACAGGGTCTTCAGACAATACCTAGACCAGTTCATCATTGTTTTTATTGACGACATCTTGGTCTATTCGAGGAGCTTAGAGGAGCATAGAAAGCACTTGCAGACAGCTTTGCAGACGTTGAGGAGCACAGATTGTATGCCAAGTTCAGCAAGTGCGAGTTTTGGCTTGAGCAGGTGGCATTCTTGGGGCATATCATGTCAAGAGATTGGATTTCAGTCGACCCATCTAAGGTGGAGGCAGTGCAGAACTCGGGGATTCCAAAGAATGTAGCAGATATTCGCAGTTTCTTGGGTTTGGCAGGTTACTACCGCAAGTTTATAAGGGGCTTCTCCTCGATATCAGTGTCATTGACAGCCCTGACCAAGAAGAATGCGCAGTATGTGTGAAGTCCTGAGGGTCAAAGGAGCTTTGATCATCTGAAGGAGGCTGATAGGATCAGTATAGGGTCAAGAGATTTGTTTATGGAAGTTCGGATATCAAATCCTACGTCTCCCCTTCTTCCTTTTCAGGAAGGTTCCACTAGAAGGCTTTGATGAGTACAGACACTGTAAAACACCCAATCACCGAGCCTCGCTCCAGGTGAACTCCTAGCAACTCCAATCAACAAGCAGACGCAGCTGCTGAATACAACACTTAGAATTTTTCTCAAACGCCTTCAAGAAGCACGTTTGTTACAGACTCAAATTAGAATGAAACTATGAAATACAATAACTTGAGTATGTAAATCTTCTGGTTTCTATACTATGAAACTCGATTCAAAAAATGAACCAGAAGAGGTATCTCGAAGATAGAGCTGTTTAGATCAAAAGTGGTGTTCTTCGAGATTGACTACTGGACTTTGAATAATCTTTCTGTGAGAATATTCAGTAACTGTGTAAGCAATATGATCACAGAAAAGCTTCGTGAGGATGTAGCTATTTACACAGTGTGAAGGAGAATGTGAACAAAGAGAAGGAGAGCTTCTTCAATTTAAACTTAAGCTATTTATACCATTTGTCTTCAACGGTCATAAAGTAGCCAGTAGAGATATTCTTCTCTGCAAATCTTCATTGAATCACTATTACGATATGCAAAAGGCAAACTGCGCTTTGTCAGGGCTGAATTGTCGTATATCCTTATTTGGGTAAACATCGTATAACGCCCTCCGCTTTACTGTGTACTATTACCCAAAAATAGCTCTGACATTGTCTCCTTAACATCAGGCATTTGTACGATTCATCTTCACCACTGATTCTTTCCAATTTGAATATATGATATCCTCTGAAGTGGTTCATCCTTTACGCCTGAAAGCTCTTCTCGTTAATACGGTTCTTTCTTTCTTGAAGAAGACGACTATCTCATCGCTGATTGAGTATACGTAGCTGTCGCAGCTGAATAGATAAATGCATCTGAGTGCTTGCAACAGTTGAGTGCTTCATCAGCTGAAAGCTTCAACAGCTGAATGCTTCAACAGCTGAAATACTGTCCCGACATCTGAAAGCCCTGTCACTCATATAACCCAAAATCTAAGTAGTTCCCAAATAGTTACGTCTGATTCCAAAGCAGCTTTACTCAACGTCTGAATACACTTACTTCTAAAGTAGGGATCCAACAGCTGAAAAAATAACATAATTTGCGTCTGTAGCCTTTCAATCAACATCTGAATCTCTATCACACCTAAAATAATGACCGATACCAGAATCTGATAAAATGTATATTTTCAACATCTGATTAGTCTCCTCAAAATCCGAATCATCCCCGAATACCAAGATCTGATAGCAAATCAACTATACCCAGCACTCTGAAATCTTGAACCCGATAACTGAATACTACAACTCAATAACCAACATCTGAAGATCAACTCGATAGCTGATTACTACAACTCAATAACCAACATCTGAAGATCAACTCGATAGCTGAGTACATGAATCTGAAAGAGCATAATTATTAATTACGACAGCTGACTGACTGTCCAGATGTTACTTTTGAATTCGGTTCTTGTCTTATGTTTGTTATCACCAAAACTAATAAATTTTACTTTAGCAGAGGCCCTCACTTCAGCACCAGTGTTAGCGATGCCAGTGGATCACGAGGAGTTTTTGGTTTATACAGATTCTTCTTTGAGAGGTTTGGATGAAGTTCTGATGCAGGGTGGCAAGGTTATCGCGTATGCGTCGAGGTAGTTGAAGATTTATGAGTAGAACTATCCGACGCACGATCTGGAGCTTGCAGCAGTAGTGTTCGCACTGAAGATGTGGAGACACTACTTGTACGGTGAGAAGTGTCAGATTTTCACCGACCACAAGAGCCTCAAGTACTTCTTCACACAGAAGGAGTTGAACATGAGGCAGCATAGATGGCTAGAGTTGGTGAAGGACTATGATTGTGACATTAGCTACCATCCAAGTAAAGCTAATGTTGTATCAGACGCTTTGAGTCGGAATACTACAATAGTGGCATGTTTGTCAGTCAAGAGGCCACTACAGGCTTAGATACAGAGGTTCGGACTGTAGTTTTATTCAGGAGGTTGTGCATCGAGTTTGGCAGCACTCACAGTTCAGCCGACTCTTCGAGAGCAGATTAGAGACGGGCAGGCCTCTGATGAGCAGTTGAAGCAGTGGAGACAGTGAGATGAGGCCAGAGGATGGGGCCTATACACAGTTTAGGATGGGATCTTACGTTTCAGAGGTTGCATGTGGGTGCCGAGTACTGGGCAGCTGAGAGCTGAGATCTTAGCAGAGGTGTATGCATCACGTACTCCATCCATCCAGGGAGTACGAATAAGTACAGTGTTAGGATAAAATTTATTAGTTTTGGTGATAACAAAATAAGGCAAGCTGCTAATGGACAATCAGCCGTTGCAATTAAACAGCAAAGAACACCTTTTGTCGACGGGTTGAAGTTCAGCTGATGATTGTTAACAGGAAAGTATTCAGACGTCAGGGTAATTCAGATGTTAATATTCGGGAACCTTCAGATGTTGAAGATAATCAGGTTATCAGTTTCTGGTATTGGTTCAGCCGATGGTATAATCAGTCGATGGTTAGAAATCAGTCGTTAGTGAGTTTTCAGCAGTTGGACTATTCAGAGGAATTCAGCTGATAGAGATTTTCTTCAGCAGTCAACATATTCAATCAGTCGTTGGGATAATTTCAGCAGTTGTATTAGGTTCAGACGCAAGTATTTGAGTAATAGCGTGTAATGTTGAAGATTGCAAAACGACAGCGTTTGAATAAGTTGAAACGACAGCGTATTGGATTAGCGCAAGGATTCAGCAGATGAGTTTTGCATATAATCAGCCGATGGCTTTTGCGTATAATCAGCCGTTGGTATTTCAGCAGTTGCATTCTTTAAGGGAAATCAGCAGATGGATATTCACGTCTATTATCAACATATTTCAGCAGACAGGCACTCAAATCAGCAGCTGGCTACAGTAATCTTGATCCAGTCGTGATTGTGATTGTTACTCTTACTCGTTGTAACCAGCCGTTACTGTAGATATTTCAAGCGATCAGCTGATGCATATTTTCAGGCGTTAAAAGTAATCAGCCGTTGCATACCTTTTAGAGGTTCAAGTTATCAGTTGTTGCACAAACGATGAATCGATTCAAACGTTCATATCAGAGAAAATCAAAGGTGGAGATTGAATCGTACAGTGCCCGGAATTAAGGAGACAGTATCAGTACTATGTTAGGTAAATAGTACACTGTATCAGAGGGCGTTTTACGGGGTTTGCACAAATATGGAAGGCGACAATTTTGCTCTGACATGTGAAATTTACCTTGTAGTGGAGCAGAGTATACGGTTACATGATTATCAGAATTTCAAAATGGATTTTATTCCTTACAGAATTAATGACCGTTGAGCGAAGAGTATAAATAGCAGGAGTTTTGAATTGAAGATATAATCCTTCACCATTGTTACTTGCCGTCACTCTGCCAATTTTCTGAGCGCATTGCAATTTGAAGTTATTCTCAAAAAACTCACAACTCGAAGAACTCTCAATCAAGCTTTCATAGATTTACCTTCGAGTTTATTCTCTGGTTCAATCTTTTGAATCGAGTTTCGTTGTTTAGAAACCAGAGAAATTTACAGTCTCAAAATATTGTATTTCACTGTCACATTCTATTGAGTCTGTAACGAACTGTCTTTGTGAAGCAGTTCGAAAAATATATCATTCATTACTTGTATTCAGCAGCTGCGTCTGCTTTGTGTGTGGTGTTGCTAGGAGTTCACCTTGAGCGAGGCTCGGTGATCGGGTGTGTGCAGAAGGACTGTATTCATCAAAGCTTCTAGTGAATCCTTCCTGAAAAGGAAGAAGGGTAGACGTAGGATATTCACATCCGAACTTCCAGAAACAAATTTCTTGTCCCTTAGCTTTTACATACTGCACTTATTTTTGCATTACACCGTTCACTGATTAATCGGTTTCTTTCCGCACAACTTTTGTTAACCGAGAAATCAGCCTTTTAAACTGAGATACCTTAAGTCTGGTAACTCGGACTTAAGTTAAGCGGTGCTTGTAAAAATAGTTTTAAACGGTTTCTAAAAAAATACCAAGGAGTTCATTCAACCACCCCCCTTCTGAACTCCTAGGCCTGTTTTCGTGCCACATTGATCCTATCAATTGGTATCAGAGCCTGCGCATCTCAGTTATTGTGCGTTATTATATCTCAATATGTCTATTTCTCACAACAAAATTAATTTTTTTTCCAAGGAATATTACGATGACTGGAAGATACACATGCAAGAGCATCTGGCCGCTCAGGATGATGAAATGTGGACGGTTATCACTGAAGGGCCGCTGAAAATAATGAAGCCGAATTTAGCTTTTGCTATATCAAATGGCGAGCCTCAATTCCTTGAGAAGAGCAGACATGAGTATACCAGTGAAGACAAGAAGAAAGCCAACTTAGACAATGTGGCCAGGGATATTCTCTACAAGACGCTGGAAAAGGACAAAAATATGTTCAGCAAAATCAAAACCTGCGCCACAGCTAAGGATATTTGGGAAAGGCTGACCCAGATATGTGAAGGAAGTGACGAAACGAAGGAGAACAAGCTGACGGTGGCTCAACAGAAATATGATTCAATAAAGATGAGGGATGGTGAAACAATGACGGAGTTCGACGAAAGATTCAGCGCGGTAGTGATTGAGCTAACCAGTCTTGGAAAAGAGTACAGTAATCGAGAGCTGGCGTTGAAGGTAATGAGAGTGTTACCAGGGATGGGACGTGAAGCTCTATGGCAATGAGGGAGTCCAAAGATTTGAACAAGCTGGAGCTGCACGACTTGTTTTCCAACCTAAAAGCCTATGAGTTCGAGTTGGAGACAAGAGCAGAAGCTGGACCCTCGACATCCCAGCCGACTAAAGCACTAGCTGCTACAACTACTGAACAGTGCTCTCCAAGCACAAGCAAGACAGCTGATCAACTCAGCGACGACGTCATGTCCCTCTTCGTTAAGAAGTTTGGGAAATACTTCAGAAGATCCTATAACCCTTCTGCTCCTTACAATAATCATAAAAATGATAAAGCTGTATCTGATATGAAATGTTTTAACTGTGAACATCCAGGGCATTTTGCAGCTGAGTGCAA
>KV010089.1:17178-27957 GCA_001598015.1 Dorcoceras hygrometricum
ACACAACAAAACCACCTGATCCAAACAGCAAAGCCAACACAGGTGCAGTAGTTAACTTCTCCTTGAGCAGTTGAAAAGCATTCTCACACTGCTCAGTCCAAACAAACCGTTTATCCTTCTGGGTCAATTGGGTCATCGGCTTAGCTATAGAAGAAAACCCCTCGATGAAACGACGATAATAGCCAGCCAGACCTAAGAAACTGCGAATCTCAGACACATTTCTCGGTCGCTCCCACTTCAACACAGCATCCACTTTACTGGGATCCACAGAAATGCCATCTGCTGAAATGACATGGCCCAGAAATACTACGCGTTCCAACCAAAACTTGCACTTGGAAAACTTCGCATACAACTGCTGCTCTCTCAACCTGTGAAGAACCATCTCCAAGTGCTCCTTGTGCTCCCTCGGAGTCTTCGAGTACACCAGGATGTCGTCTATAAAAACAATCACAAACTGATCTATGAACTCTCGGAAGACTCGGTTCATGAGATCCATGAAGACTGCCGGCGCGTTTGTCAACCCAAACGGCATCACCAAAAACTCAAAATGTCCGTACCTCGTACAAAACGCAGTCTTCGCGACATCTTGGTCCCTTAATCTGAGCTGATGGTACCCGGAACGAAGATCAATCTTAGAATACACCGCAGAACCTTGCAACTGATCAAACAGATCATCAATTCTCGGCAACGGGTACTTATTCTTCACGGTGACTTTATTCAACTGACGAAAATCAATGCATATCCGCATTGAGCCGTCCTTCTTCTTTACAAACAAAATGGGCGCTCCCCACGGTGACATACTAGGGCGAATGAAACCCTTCTCCAGCAAATCATCTAACTGAACCTTCAGTTCTCTCAACTCCACAGGCGCTAGACGATACGGGGCACGAGAAATCGGAGCTGTGCCTGGCACCAACTCTATGCTGAAGTCTATCTCTCGCCTCGGAGGAAAACCAGGAATCTCCTCCGGAAACACGTCGGGGAAGTGTCGGACCACGGGAACGTCACTAAGCTGAACACTAGAAGAAGAAGACGCATCCAAAGCGTAAACAATAAATCCAGCATTCCCCAAAGACAACAAGATAAACATCTCCATCGCGGAGGCCAACGGAATCTTCGATCTCGAGTCCTGGCCGTAGAAGTCCCACTTCTCACCAGGCAAAGGCCTAAAGCGCACAATCCCATGGAAGCAATCCACAGAGGCCCTGTAATTGGACAGCACATCCATCCCAACTATACAATCGAAATCCCAAAGCGTCAAACGGATCAAATTCGCTAACAAGTCATGCTCACCAAACCGCAGCACACCATTCAAAAAAATCTCTTGCGAGAACAGGTTAACACCACCGGGGGTAGAAACAGAAACAACATCACTCATAGGGACGGTACACAACCCATGCTCAACAACAAACGAATCAGAAATAAACGAATGCGATGCACCGGTGTCAAACAACACGCGAGAAGGAAAGTCAAAGACAAGACATGTACCTCCAATCACCCGGCTCGGTGTCTCCTCGGCCTGCTCTCTCGTGAAGGCGTTAACCTGAGCCTGCTGAGGTCCTGGAAAGAAAGGCTGAGACGACTGCCCAAAACGCGAAGGGCCAGGCTGCTGAAATGGCCTAAACGGAGTCTCACCAAAACGGGGCTGCTGAAACTACTGCGAACGGCCCCTAGACTGACCCCCACGACTCTGAGGCTGGGCCGCGGCTTGCTGAGCTCCAGCTATCGGGCACACTCTCGCAAAGTGCCCATACTGACCACAAAGGTTGCAGGAACCCTGCACACCAACACACTGCGTGGAAGAATGCTTCCCACCGCAAAAGCCACAAAACTCCGTTCGAGAGCCGCTGCTACTCGAACTGCCAGAACCAGAAGACCCTGAACCGGACTTCTTCTTAAATTTCTAACCGCGGGGTCGAAACCTCTGATGGCCAGACTGCTGAGCTACCTGCTGCTGCTGCTGCTGAGGAAAATGCGCGGACTGAGAACTCTGGGACGACTGAGCTCCCTGACCAGCGGGTCTACCACCCTGCACCGCCTGCGCCACCTGCGCTCTACGCGCACTACGACTCTTCATGCCCTCCTCGATGTGGATAGCAGTATCCACAGCCTCAGCATAGGACTTGGGCTTGCTTGTCAGAACGCTCTGGTACAGATCTCCATTAAAGCCCTCCACAAACCTGGTGCTCTTGGCCCTCTCCCGGCCAGCCATATGCGGAACATACGCCAACAAAGCAGAAAATTTGCGAGCGTACTCGCGCACAGACAACGAACCCTGCTCCAAGAATTCAAACTCCCGCTCACGGGCAGCTACATAGGAGTCGGGGACATACTCCTGCCTGAAGACCTGATAGAAAGTGTCCCAAGTAATGCCAACACCAATCTCCAGTAAGGTACTAGACGTACCTCGCCACCAACGCTCTGCGGACTTCCTCAACAATAGGGTCACCAACCTCAACCGGAGATCGTCGTCATACTGGGCTCGATCAAAAAGATGTATGACGCTATGGAGCCAAGAATCCGCATCCTCACTCGACTCATCACCATTGAAGATAGGAGGACTCATCCTATGAAACCGAGCTATGACCACATCCATTCTCTTTACCGGAGCCGGCGGAGCTACAGCCTCCTCCTCTCCACTACTCTCAAGAGTATGACTAGGCGCACTATACTGATTCTCATTCTGGCCTCCTGATTCCTGGAACAGCCCCCTACTACGACCACGACGTCTAGGCGGCATCTAAAACACTCAACAGGATAAGGAAAAACAGAACAGATACAGCAAAGAAAGCATATAACACAAAATATGCAGCACTTTAAAATACAACGATACTTAAAATAAATTTCCCAAATCATAAAACATTCAACAATTAAGCATACACAATCCAAACATGTATCATATTTCCCTACGGGTACAACAACAAAGCGCAGGCAGGGCATCCCCCTGGCTAACTGATACATATATATATATATGCTATATGCTACTGGGACACACTAGCCACCTCCTGGGGCACCACCAGCTGGGTTGAAACCACGACCAGCTGTAGAACCTGGGTTTCCTGAAAACAACGCAACAAAGAAACAAACCAAGCCCCGGAGGGACATGGGGTCAAACCCCAGTACGGAGAGCAATAATACAACAGAAATAAACAGCAAGGAATAAAATGCAGGTGCTATGCATGAGATGCCGAAGAACAACGGAAAGCTCGACCCAAAAGGGAGCTAAGGAACTCAAACATAGCTCCAAGAATTACCAACACATGCAGTGGCCACGGGGTGTGTTCATAGTGTGGTAGTAAGCCACTCGCCATGACACTACCCCCCAGTTACTAGATGCATCAAACAACTCAACCTGCTGCTGCCTCGCCCATGAACTGTGATAGTTAACCACTCGGCGCATGGTGACTACAATACCAGCAGGGAGATGAGAGTGCGGTAATGCCGCTCGCCCTCACATCCTGGTAAGAAATAACAACAATACAACAATGGTACAAAGGCTACCAAAACTGGAAAGGAATACCATGCGTGTATGTAACATGCGGGAATGCAAGCATATAGACATACGCAACGCAGCAAATACACAAATAGCATACACAATCCTCAACAGGACACAACCAGCAGGCACGGCCATTCCACATACCAGCAGCTACAATTATCCAAGCCATAATCTCGCTGTAACATAAACTAAAAATCCGTACCTTATACTGAGTCAACAACTAACCCTGTGAGAAATCCCGAAGACTCTGGTAAAAGCCTGTTAAACACACGGCATACACAACGTAAATCTAACAGGTTGCTAAACCAGCTCACGGCTGGGAGTCTCACTCGACCAGCTGCTCCAATTACCTCAACAATACATAGAAAGCTTAAAAACTATGGCTAGGAACAAGGTCTCACCGAAAACCAGAACGTAGCTCTACCAAATCGACGCAACACTCGAACGGCAGCAACTTCGCGTTCCTCGACTAGCCAATTATAGTTTCTAAAACTGGTATGAATTGGAAGAGCTTCTCAAGAGGAGTCCAACGCTACCTCGCACGAGCAAAACAACCACCGGAAACGACGGGAAATCGCCGGAAAGCTCACGGCTGAACAGTGTTCTAGGGTTCGAAAGATAAGGAACGAAAGGCTGGAAATATTTGCTAAGTATGGAATTGATACAACAATTCGAAGACCAAGTCTTCCTATAAATAGCATTTGCAACGACTGGAAATCAATACCAATAATTGTCCACCGACAAAACCAGTCGACACCAACAATTTCCCAAACCAGCAGACGCAATAACCAACAGCTGATTCTCCAACAATCGATAAAATAACTAACGGCTGGTTCTCAAAACGGCGTCGCACCAACTTACTCAAAAGACGTCGCATACTATAACAGCAGCTGAGTATCCAGTCGCAAGAACAAAACAACGCAACGCTTCTCTCTGCTGGATCCAGTCGCAACCTCAAAACGCAGCGTTGCAACTAATTCAAACGACGTCGCTCCACTGACGTCATCCAGTCGCTAGCTCTCGCGAAATACCAGCAGCAAGCAAACTCAATCGCAGCTGGACTCCCAGTCGCAACAACGAAACGACGACGCATCCTCTTTGAGCTACAGGAAAGTTGACCCGCGTTGACATCTACATCTGCTGAACAACCAGCAGACACTCGCACGCAAACCACCAGCTGGTACCAGACGCAACATCAAAACGACGTCGCACCAACTAATCTAAACGCAGTCGTTTTGATCCTCAACGCAAATACACTAATGCATCTGCTGATCGCAACACGCGCAACCAGACTTCACGCAAACGACGGCGTTTCAAGAATCTCGCGCTAAAACACGCTTCGACTATTTTTGCCACCGACCAGCCGCTAGCTCTCAACACCAGCTGACACGTCAACCAGCAGGTACCTCAAATATGCGAAAAAAAATACAAAATCTCCAGAATTGCTCAACACATGAAATGGAACCCGAAAATGCAACTAAAACACTCAAATAGAGATCTTAAACCAGCAGAACCTCTATTTATCGATTCATTCCAACGATAAATCTCGATTACAAATCCAGGTCTCACAGGGACCTCACCCAATCCCGCCACCTAATGACCCCAACTGAGTCGGTAAACGGGTCAAAGTGAGGCACCTATCATGTAGAGTCTCGACGTTTCGAGTAGTGAGGACTAATCAGTACAACCAAGACCTCGGACTTATCCACTCGACAAATGGTAACCACTTGGAAAGTCCGAACGAGGATAGTTCGATAGATCACCAGGTCATTATCCATCTGTATGCTCAGAACATCACAATGTTCCCTACCAATGAAACATGGTACTTCGTATGCTAGTCTCAAGCTTGGGCGGCCTTATCCTCATTTTGACGGCCCAATCGACTAGGAACGAGTTCAGAATACACAGTGACTATTAGATGTGTTTCATGATAGCCATCATATCCACTATCACATCTAACATACACTATGGTGCATTCTAGGTCTTTATCCAACACAATTGTTAACATTATAACATAATGAAAATAAAGAATGCCATAAAAGAAATGCGTATTTCATAAATAAAGATCGTTATACACAAGATTCAATAAAACCCACATGCCACAAGTTGGCTAGTTGGGAATCTACTCTAACAATCTCCCACTTGCCCTATAGCCAACTACTCATCAGACGTAGTCCCATTGTTTCGCGATGTTTTTCAAACAACGGTCCTGGAAAGGGCTTCGTAAGTGGTTCAGCAATGTTATCTGCAGAGGCGACTCTCTCGACTGCTATGTCACCTCTAGCCACAATATCCCGGATTATGTGGCATTTCCTCAGTATATGTTTGGATCTTTGGTGAGACCTAGGCTCCTTTGCTTGCGCAACGGCACCCGTGTTGTCGCAGTACACCGGGACTGGACCAACTCCATCAGGGATGACGCCCAACTCTTGGACGAAATTCCTTATCCAAACCGCCTCCTTAGCAGCAGCTGATGCTGCGATGTACTCAGCCTCAATGGTTGAATCCGCGATGGTGTCTTGCTTGGAACTCTTCCAAGAGACAACACCACCACTGAGCATGAATACAAATCTAGAGGTTGACTTCGAATCATCCACGTCACATTGGAAGCTAGAATCAGTGTAGCCTTCCAATTTCAGTTCACCACCCCCATAGACCATGAACATATTCTTAGTCCTTCGTAAGTACTTAAGAATATTTTTCACAGCCTTCCAATGCATTTGGCCGTGGTTGGCCTGGTAGCGGCTCGTGACACTCAGAGCGTATGCGACATCCGGTCTAGTTGAGATCATGCCATACATAATACTACCTATTGCCGAGGCATATGGAACACGTGTCATACTCTCTATCTCCTCATCAGTCTTTGGACACATAGACTTAGATAGAGTGACCCCATGGCACATAAACAGGTGTCCTCTCTTGGACTCTTCCATAGAGAACCGCTTAAGTATGGTATCGATGTAGGTATCTTGGGTGAGTCCGAGCATCCTTTTCGATCTATCCCGATAGATCTGTATTCCAAGAATATAGGATGCTTCACCCATGCCCTTCATCGAGAATCTACAAGACAACCAGACTTCAGTTGACTGCAACATTCCTACGTCATTCCCAATGAGTAGAATGTCATCAACATAAAGTACAAGGAACGTCACAGCACTTTTAACTACCTTCTTATACACACATGGCTCCTCGGGATTCTTGATGAAATCAAATTCCTTAATTGTTTCAGCGAATCTCAGGTTCCAACTCCTCGATGCTTTTTTGAGACCGTATATCGATCTCTGACGTTTGCATACTTTATGCTCACTTCCTACAGATGTGAAACCCTCAGGATGCGTTATATAGATTTCTTCCTTAATGTTTCCATTAAGGAACGCAGTTTTCACATCCATTTGCCATATCTCATAGTCGTACCATGCGACTATGGCCAGTAAGCTTCTAATTGACTTGAACATTGCGACTGGTGAAAAGGTTTCATCATAGTCAACACCTTGCCTTTGAGTGTAACCTTTCGCGACCTGTCGTGCCTTGCAGGTCAATACCTTACCATCAGGCCCGAGTTTTCTCTTGTATATCCATTTGCACCCAATAGGAACAATTCCTTCGGGAGGATTAACAAGAGTCCAAACTTGGTTCGTATGCATTGAGTCAATCTCAGACTGCATTGCTTCAAGCCATAAATTAGAATCCGCATCGAAAATTGCCTCCTTGAAAGTTCTTGGATCACATCCAATAACTTGATCATTTTGATCATCTTCAAGTATGCATTGAGTCAATCTCAGACTGCATTGCTTCAAGCCATAAATTAGAATCCGCATCGAAAATTGCCTCCTTGAAAGTTCTTGGATCACATCCAATAACTTGATCATTTTGATCATCTTCAAGCAGGAAACCACATCTTTCAGGAGCCCTAGGAACCCTTTCGGATCTCCTAGGTGCGACCATTTTTGGCACTGGCTCTTGAGGTGCGGGAGATTCATTTGGTACCTCAGATGGTTCTCGAACTTCTTCGAGTTCTACTATTTTGCCTTTTCTATCGAGTAAAAACTCCCTTTCCATAAAGGTGGCATTTCTAGAAACAAACACTTTTGTTTCGTTGGGATAGTAGAAGTAGTATCCAATGGAATTCTTTGGATACCCAATGAAGTAACATAGGATGGATCTAATATCCAGCTTATCTCCCACTGTCTGCTTCACGTAAGCAGGACATCCCCAAATCCTCATGTATGAGTATTTGGACGGTTTGACCATCCACATCTCATATGGAGTCTTATCCACTGCCTTTGTGTGGACATTGTTCAACAACATTACCGCCGTTTCGAGTGCATAGCCCCAAAACGTGGTAGGAAGTTCAGTGAAGCTCATCATAGATCGAACCATGTCCATCAAGTTTGATTACGACGCTCCGCTACACCATTGAGCTGTGGTGTGGTCGGAGGGATCCACTGAGAGAGAATCCCATTCTCCTTAAGATAGTCTTGAAATTCAGCACTTAAGTATTCACCACCTTGATCGGATCAAAGTGCTTTAATACTTTTCCATAACTGATTTTCTACTTCAGCCCTGAATTCTTTGAACCTTTCAAAGGATTCAGACTTGTGCTTCATTAAGTACAAGTACCCATATCTAGAGTGATCATCGGTAAATGTGATGAAGTATGTGTATCCGTACTTAGTACCAATGCTAAGTGGGCCACACACATCAGTATGGATCAAATCCAATAGGCCTTGAGCACGTTCAGGCTTGCCCTTGAAGGGTTGTTTAGTCATCTTTCCTTTGAGACAAGATTCACAAGTCGGTAGGGAGTTCATGTCTGACAAATCAAACATGTCACTCCTAACCAATTTGTTCATCCTACTTAGGGAAATATGACCTAGCCTAGCGTGCCAAAGTTGTGCTGGGTTCAAGCTGTCGTTTTTCCTTTTAATTGTTGTTGTATGTGTTTCCACATCGCGAGTTCGAACTTGTTCTAATTTTAAGGTGTATAGATCGTTTTCGCGTTCCCCAATTCCAATCAAACATTCATTCTTGTATATATTGCAAATCGAATTGGCAAAATGACAAGAATATCCATCACTATAAAGCATAGAAATAGAAATAATGTTCTTTATTAATTCGGGAACAAACAAAACGTTTCTCAATAACAACTTAAAATTCGAAGACAGAAATAAATAAACATCTCCTATAGCTACTGCAGCAACCCTTGCTTCATTGCCCAGCCTCAAGTGGGTCTCACCCTCTCTAAGACGTCGGCTTCTTGTCATCACCTGCAAATCATTGCAGATATGAGATCCACATCTGGTATCAAGTACCCAAGAAGTCGAATTAAGAGACATATTTATTTCGATATAGAACATGCCTTTTACAGTTCGCAACTGCTCGAGGTACTCCTTGCAGTTCCTCCTCCAGTGTCCAGACTTGTGGCAGTGGTGCAAACATCCTCAGACCAAATCATTGCAGATATGAGATCCACATCTGGTATCAAGTACCCAAGAAGTCGAATTAAGAGACATATTTATTTCGATATAGAACATGCCTTTTACAGTTCGCAACTGCTCGAGGTACTCCTTGCAGTTCCTCCTCCAGTGTCCAGACTTGTGGCAGTGGTGCAAACATCCTCAGACTTGTTTGGCTTGGAAGCCTTTGCCTTGGGATTCTTAGTGGGCTTTTCCTCCTTCGCAGGGCAGAACGCTTCTTGCCCTTGCGTTTGGGCCCCTTCCTCGCAGAGGAAGAAGAGCCCATAAGGAGGACGGGCTTGTCCTTCTTTATGGTCCCCTCAAACACTACAAGCATGTTCACCACCTCTTCAAGGGTGGCTTCCAGCTTGTTCATGTTAAAGTTGACCACAAAGGAGTCGAATGCAGTGGGGAGTGAGAGGAGAAGCAAATCCACAGACAGCTCATGTGGAAGTGTGATATCAAGGCCCACCAACTTTTCGATAAGCCCAATCATACGAACCCCATGCTCACGGACCGAAGTCCCATCGCGCATGCGGCTCGTCATAAGCTCTTTGACAGTGGTGAACCTCTCATGTCGAGAGTTCTCCCCATACAGCTCTTTGAGATGAAGGTGTATGTCAGCAGCATACACTGTCTTCTCGAAACGCCGCTGCATTTCGTTGGACATCGATGCCATCATATAGCATCGAGTCTTAAGCTCATCATCCCACCATTTGTTAAGCGTAGTCAGCTCCGAAGGGCTGACGTCGGCAGGGGCTTCCTTCGGAGGGCTCTTCTCTAACGTGTAGAGAAGTTTCTCCAAAGCCAATAGAATATTGAGGTTTCGAAGCCAGTCTTGGTAGTTCAGACCAGTGAACTTGTTGCTATCCAGTATAGCAGTGAGTGGGTTTTTGATCGAAGACATTTTATAAGCAGTTTATACTGAAAAGAAAAACAGACATGCATTACTAAATATATATGAAAAACGCTAAGACATAAAACAAGGTCATTAAGTTTTATAATTACCCTCCCACTATTTTAACGATTTCACCATCCTCTAATGAAATCGAGAAATCAAGTTTCCTTAATGGGTAAAAAGAGCCCAATCGAGTGATCATGGTCTCGAATAATATCAGCCAACCATGACCCTCAAAAGGTAGAGTTCAATTGCAACCGGTGCAACCTCCATGTATTCACCTCACGTCCAGTAAGGGCCCAATAATATGAAGTCGATTACTATCACGTGTCAAGATGACCCATCAATGTCGAGTTGTGAAGGACGGTCCCCAATAATATGAGCCAACGTTAAAGGGAGTTCCAACCAACTCACAGCAAGTGTCAATGATGTGTACAACTTTTCGGCATACATAACCCCCTCAATAATATGAGCCGGGCCATGTATACGGGTAGCATCGACGTACACCCATTGTTGATGGTAGGAAAAATTTAAACAAATTTAAATTCCCTTAGTTTATCGAATAAACCTTTAATCTTGATATTAGTTTTAAATCATATTTAAAACGAGTGATTTTAATTTTGAAAATTCGGTCTCGAAAATATTAAATCATAATTTAAATGCGGATTCAACTTAACATATATCGCAAATATAAAAACTTTGGGATGATCGATCGCGAGAGCTATGCGGTCCGTGGTTGCCAATCACGGACCTGGGTCCAGTCCTAGGTGAAATGCAGTATGCAATGCAATCCTATTACAATTGCTTCCGATTTTACAGATCTTCGGTCTTCGATATCTTTGATCATCATCTCCACCATCTTCGAGTGTCCTCCCACTAAATCTAATATTTACAATTAAATATCCATGACACGTTGGGATACATTTTAA
>KV010089.1:28752-39782 GCA_001598015.1 Dorcoceras hygrometricum
GAGCCTTGGCTCTGATACCACTGTTGGCGCAGTGTTGGATCCGGATCCCGTTTCCCGGGGCGCAGCGGAAGTTTAAAAATTTTGCACCGGGAATCGTTCAATACATTAAATCTATTCAATAAACATACATAGGATGTTTAACGAATGTTACCTTGCTGGTGTCTAGGCGCCTGGCTCCGACCAGATTCACAGGGAATTCTGGCACTTCAAAGGTTGGCGGCTGTAGATCTCCTAATCAGGTCCATGACCGAAAACACGAGTCCTTCATCAGCCTGCACTAGAAGGCCTTACGAATTTGGCACGAACGGAATCTCCTAGAAAGGGTGATCGGAACAAGTCCGATCACGCGATCAACGGCGGCGGCGCGGCGGCGGAGGGGCGGCGGCCTTGAGGTTGTGAGGGAGAAGGGGCGGTGCCTTTTTGGAGCTAGGGTTGGTGTTCAAGTGTTATGTCATGTAGCCCTAGGTCTAGCATAAGTAGACCAATGATGGGCTTGAACCAATCCAATGGGCCTGGGTCAAGCCCAGGTCCATATGAACATTCGGTTCGTTTCCATCACCGTGGCTCCATCACAACTCCGATCGACGATCAGATCAGACCGATCAACACAGTTTCCAAAACTGATTATTATGATGTGATAACAATTTTTCAGACCACCTAGTCCAAAATTGCAGTTTAGCCCCTCAACTTTGAGAAATCGCAATTTGACCCTGTTGACTTTTAGGAAGTCGCACTCCCTAAATTCCTCCTCCTATGTTCAACACATTAAGCTCAGTTTCCATGCTGGAATCGTGAATCCAGTACTTGTGTGACCCTCAATGGTTCAGGGATACAGCTAGCCGTGGGCCCCACAACCATTGTGACTCCGAAATCATAATTTCGGACTTGCCCATCGGATCATGGTAAAGCGCCTAGCAATATCGCCCCATGATCCCCTAGGTATCACTGATAGTGCCTGCAAGAACCAGTTGGTCATGGTTAGCGTACAGTACGGTCCTTCCAACACATATATCCCGATCAGATCAACGACCATTGGTAAATCGAGAGTCGCTAGAGATCCAATAACTATGCATATGACATCGTGAGTGTTACTAGGCAAACCCATTTACCCAAAACACATCAAGTACTCTGGCCAGAGATTTATCACACTATTATCTCCTCAGACAACATAGTATATCCACGCATAAAAGCGAGCGGTGAATCCTCGACAACGAAGCATCGACTCCTACATGCATCGGGACATCACCCAATCCTGCCACCTAATGACCCCAAATGAGTCGGTAAACGGGTCAAAGTGAGGCACCTATCATGTAGAGTCTCAATGACGTTTCGAGTAGTGAGGACTAATCAGTACAACCAAGACCTCGGACTTATCCACTGATAGCCATCATATCCACTATCACATCTAACATACACTATGGTGCATTCTAGGTCTTTATCCAACACAATTGTTAATATTATAACATAATGAAAATAAAGAATGCCATAAAAGAAATGCGTATTTCATAAATAAAGATCGTTATACACAAGAGTCAATAAACCCACACGCCACAAGTTGGCTAGTTGGGCATCTACTCTAACACTGGGGCTGGTGAAGATTCAGTTCTGTTGATGTATTTATTTTTCGCTTCCGCAATTTCTCCGATATTAATGTAAATTATTTATTTTTCGCTTCCGCACTCTGTTATTCAGACTCCGATTTTCAGATGTAAAAACGATTATATTTCGATTATTAACAGACTGGTTTGAGCTATGCTATGAGGCTCAATGTTTTACAATTTTTTTAATTGTTTAATATTGCCGATGTCATGAGTCTCGGTCCCGGGGCGTGATATGAATGCTGAATAATTGTACAGTATAAGAAGAGTTGAGCTAAGTTACGAAGTGCAGATCAACTTAGAGAAGTTCAGATGAGAATAGAACATATCATCTCAGAGTAAGCAGATTAGATCAGATGAGTTCAGATCAGAGAAGCTGAAACGAACCAAACTCTAGAAATTTTTTTTAAAACATGTGCGGAATACTTAAACGTAATGTATGGCTCGTTCCCTTTAAAAGCATTTTTAAATCATTTTCTAAAAATACTTTAAGCATAAATAAAGAAATATTTAAAATCGTCAAAACATCCAACATAATAAAATCAACTAAGTAAAAATACTGAACGTAATCATGTTTAAAACCAGAATCTAAAACTGTATCGTGACAGAACTGAAACGTAAAGGCGGTCACGGGGTACTGCTGCAGCAGGCGCTCAGAGGTCCTCACCGCCAGTCGGAATATACTCATCGGCAGGATCATCACCTGTACCATTTAAACCTAGTGAGCCTAGAGGCTCAACATGCTCTATCGTAATACATAACAAAGTACATACTAATAAAATCGCATGCAAGTACATATTGTAATTAAAATAACGTTAAAGCGTGAATGCATGCATGATCTTAAAACATTGCTTCATACATTTCATATCGTACATACGTAACATAAACATACATAAGGCATGACATAACATAACATGAAAAACGTATGAGTCGTATCAGTATGAGCGGGCGTATGACTGATCAGTCGTAATAACCAACGTACCTGACGGTGTGGTTCATCCCGATATCACACGAGGATTCCTATATGTCACACCTATAAGTTGCCACTTCACCCCGATATCACACGAGGATCCATAGGTTGCCACTTCACCATGATATCACACATGGATCCATAAGCTCATAATCATTCCTAAAAACAGAGGATCCCCGGGTCCGGCTACCCGACTAACTCCCATCATAAACCTTTGCCACATCACCTCAATCCCTCGGGTTTTATCTTAAAAAGAGACATGCTTGATCGTTTCATAAAATTTCATGATGCGTGCATTTCTTAAATCATGCAATTTAAAGCTTAGCCCGGTAATGTATAATTAATCATTTCCTTTAAAATATTTACGTACATAAAATACTACATATATAATTAAATATACATTTAAGGGCTTCTACATTTTTCCTACTTCGGTCAAGGGTTGGTTCAGGGGCCCGCCCCACTACAACTGGACTAAACATCACTCCAAACTTAGTCGACGAAACGAATGTTCACCATCTTTTTCTAATTTTTGCATAATTTCTTTAAATTTAGACTTCTAAAAATCAAGGCTAAAAGGGACTAATTAAAATCAATTTTGACTTGTAGAAATCAATTTGGACTTATTAAAAATCGATTTTGACTCTTAATATCAATTTAAAGCAATTTTGACTCCAATAGCCGATTTTGATCAAAAGATCGATCTTGACCAAATCAAAGTCCCAAAATCGATTTTGACTTAATTAAAATTCCAAATTTCCTGACTTAAAACTTAAAAATAAACATAACTTTAATTATTTTAAAAGTTTGACTCAATTTTGAACGATCTGGCTATTTTCATTAAAATTGGACATTTGGCTTAAAATTAAAATAACAGGTCTGACATTAAAATAACTCGACCAACTTTAAAACATTTTGACTCGACACACGACGAAATGACCCTTCCAACCGAACCAATCACACCGGTCAAATTGAACCGGTCGGTCCAAGACATAAAATTAAATCTTTAAAATTTCTAATTTACTCCATCATTTGCCAAAAATTCAAATATTTAAAATTTGACTAAATAAAGACTCATTGATCAATTTTGACCAAATAAAATCCCAATTACCAAAATTTGACTTTAAAATTTGATAAAAGTATTAGAGCCATAAAAAAGGATTTTGACTTTAAAATTTGATAAAAGTATTAGGCCCATAAATAAAAGGATTTTGACTTTAAAATTTTGACTTTAAAATATTCGGCCAATACGCTAAAATTGCCAAAAATCCCATAAATCAAATAAATTATAAAAATGCTGGAAAACATCTTAAAATATGCTTAAAACATCAAATAAAATCATGCACAAACTTTAGCAGGCCCCTAAGACTCGAAATCTTAATTTTCACAAAAATGACACGACACGGCTCACTTCGAGCGACAAAACGGTAAAAATAATTATCCAAATCACTCTATGCTTCGACACACATCACCGACCAAATCGCCCCCCATTTAGTAGCCATAAAATTCATAACTAACTCGACCAAATCGCCCCCCATTTGGACCTACGTGACCCTAACTCAATGGGCTATCTCATGAAATCAACCGTCATCACAAAGACTGCATAGAGAGACTTACTCAACCCCAAAAACTCTTCTGTAGCGCACAGACGACCAGGCAGGACACATGCTGATCATAAAATTCATAATTAATTCATTTCTTGACCAAATCGCTTCCCGTTTGGACCTACGTGATCCTAACTCGATGTCCTAACCATCTGGACCACCTTTTGGCCAAATCCTAAGTCCTATGAATAGACCATGACCGAAGCATCAAAAGAAACGAATCAAAAGCGTTTTGAAAACTGTGAAACATGCATGGATCTCAAACGTTATGCATAGATCTAAACAAATCACATACAATTCATGCAAGTTTTCATTAAAAACAGCTTACTATAGCTTAAATGGTGAGAAAAGGGATAGATATTACATGCCTGGCTTGGAGAGAATATAGATCTGCGAGTTACCGACGTTGTAGACGCGAGATCGGGACACCACCGGCTTTGGATCACAATGAATCACCAAGGGGATGGAAATTTCGAAACTTTGAGCTATGGGGGAGGAGGGGGGCGGCTGATTGTGTATTACGGAGGCTAGGTTTGATTAGGACTTGGTGTTTAATAAAATGAGTGTGACAATTTTAACCTATAATGATTTAATTAATAAAAGGAATGGAAAATGACATGCTGTCAGGCCCCGTGCTAATTTCTCAATAAAATAGCACAATAAATCACATAATCACGAAAGCATAAAACATGGCTTAAAAATTTTTCGAAATAGTTTGGGCCTGAACTCAAAACATACATTCAAAATATCATACTCAAAATACGAGTTAACTTAAACTCATACAATACAGGTAACAACAATATCTCAAATCAGAAATAGATCCCCAAATACAAGAAACACAGGGCATCCCCCGGCTCAATACATATCATAATATAACTGGGACTCAAGGGAAAGGGGATCGACCAGCTGGCGCTCCACTCGGTCCAGCCTGGTTACCTGAAGATCCTGCAAATGGGTAACATAGACCCAAACAACACAAAGACAGGAAAACAAATACGAGGTCAAGTATCAGTACGAAGAGCTCTAAATACACAGCGACTCATAAACATGCAGTATCTAAATTCATGAGATGCATGAGGCTATCAAGGAAATCGGATATAAAGACCAGCATATCAACTGGCAATCAAATCGGTCGAGCCTCTATACCCACACAGTAAAAATCAACCGAGGGGAAATCATTGGTCCGTGATATTCCAGGCCCGTCAGCCCATCACAGCTCGGTGGTATTCCGATACGACAACACAGTCGATCACCACTCCGATGATAGCGTTTGTCACGCCCCGAGACCGAGACTCATGACATCGGCAATATTAAACAATTATGAAAATTGTAAAACATTAACCACCATAGCATAGCTCAAACCAGTCTATTAATAATCGGAATATGATCGTTTTTACATCTGAAAAATAAAATTTGAATAACAGAATGCGGAAGCGAAAAAATACATAATTAAACAGAAATCTGAATCTTCACCAGCCCCAGAATTGTTCTTGCTCTTCTTCTTCTACCTGCTCTTCATTCTTATCTGGGTGGAGAAGTAAGGGGTGAGTGTTTGGGGAAACACTCAGCAAGTGGGGGATACCATTCGAGCATACAAAATATACTTATACATATACTGAATAACAGATTTCAGAACAGAGCTTAGACAGAACAGAGCATAGCATAACAGAGCAAAGCATAGCATAACAGAGCATAGCATAGCATAGCATAACAGAGCATAGCCTGACAGATAGCACTGATGATTACTTCGTGTCTATGGTTTACTGATCAGTCTAAGGGGTCGAGGTCATTAGTTACACATAGTAACCTAGAAATCCGAAATATTTCGTAGACCCATATAACGATAGTAAAAAAATCAGTGCAAGCGGAGTTTGAATGAGATAAAACCATCTGAACAAAAGGTGCTCGAACAGTAGACGAAGACTGAACTTTCGAATTAAAATAGGTATTATAACCAACGAAATACATATTAGCAAAAGCCCACTTACGAATTCAAAGTTTGATTTTTCGTGAACTGAGCGAAGCCTGAAGTCTGGTAGCACGAATCCTACTGTTTGAACGAAGTCTGGCAGTAACTCGATTGCACAAATTCTTCCTAAGTTTCACACCTGCTGGTTCGTCGCTTGCACAGAACCTTGGCTAAGAATCTGCTAGGATTTCCGCAGCACTTTGTCGCGAAGAACTGTCGCTTTTCAGACTGAGGGAATTTCGAAATGGTGTGAGGAATTCTGTGGTCGTCCTCTAATATTTATAAGCGTATAGGTGAGAAAGTCGAGCGTCCGCCATTAACGGCTCTTAATTCCCTTTCATTACGTCGACTGTTACGCGCGCATGATTTACGAGTTTTAATTGTCCATTACTTCTCTCAATCCGACGGTTACTGCGCGAAATCTGCCTTGTACGCGTGAAAAATCTTTTCGAATTTCCATGGTGAAGCTTTCTGTACAACAACCTTGCTTTGCGTCGAGAAATGTTGATTTTTGCGTGGCGAAGATGAAGTTTGCGTCGCTGCTGAAATTCGCGTTGCTGCTGAAATTCGCGTTGCTGCTGAATTTCGCGTTGCTGCTGAAATTGCGTCGCTAAGTCGTCAGCTGCTGGATTTGCCTTGCTAAAAGTCCAACTGCTGAATTCTTTGTTGGTCACAGCTGGTTTCTTTTCAAACTCAACGACTGATCCTAAGCGTTAAGTCAAAACGTTGTCGTGTCAACTTATTCAAGCGACACCGTTTTGATATCATTGAAAAGTACCTGTTGGTTATCTTTAAGTGATGTACCTGCTGATTCAAGATAACTGTGACTACCTGCTGGGTTTACTCATCGCACAAGCCATCTGCTGAATCTTTGGCGTGAAGGCGAAACGCTGTCGTATCGACTTATTCAAACGACATCGTTTTGCTATCGCTTACTTCCAGTACCAACTGCTGATTCAAGATAACTGTGACTACCTGCTGATTGCTGACGTTACTGCTGACGTCATCGTTGCTTAGCTCTCCAGCTGGTCTTTTCGCACCAGCCGATCTTTCTTCATCTGCTGATCATGAATGGCCAACTGCTGAATCCTTTGCTGGTCAAAGCTGGTTTGACCGTCCAGTAGGTAATTTCGACCATCAGCTAAATTTGCGTAGTCGCTATACAAAACGACGACGTTTGCTGTAAATCAGATCTCTCGCTAATCAAATCAGATCCCATCATACGACGTCGCATTCTTCCCGTGCAATGCCTATCAGATCTCTCCATCGCGCGCCCAAAACAGATCTTAACTAAACGCTGTCGTTTTGCTAAAAACACGCGGTGGATGCTTGCGCTCCTCTTGAATGTAGATTTCTCCCACAAACCTGCGTTGACCATGTGAGATCTGGTTTGACCCGATTTCATATTTTTTTTTTTGGGTTTTCACATCCCTCCCTCCTTAAAAGAAGTTTCGTCCTCGAAACTTTGGTTACTCTGATTATCGAAAAGGTAGGGATATTGGCTTCACATCTTTTCTTCCACCTACCAGGTGGCTTCTCTTTCGGTGTGGTTGGACCACTGGACCCTGACATAAGGGATCGTTCTTCGTCGGAGTACCTGGTCCTTTCTGTCCATGATTCTAATCGGGACTTCTTCATAGTTCAGTCCTTGGGTCAGATTTCCTTCCACAAGGAGTGGTCCTTCATCAAGAACATGGCTAGAGTCTGAGACATATCTCCTTAGTTGAGATACATGGAAGACATTATGGATTCTTGACATACTGGGTGGTAAAGCCAGTCTGTAGGCAAGTGTTCCTACTCTTTCCAAGATTTCGAATGGTCCGACATACCGGGGATTCAGTTTTTCGACCTTATCAAATCGGACTACTCCTTTCATTCGTGAAACCTTAAGGTACACTTTTTCACCCACCTCGAAGGTCAAGGGTCTTCTCTTGAGATCTGCCCAGCTCTTCTGTCGATCCTGGGCTGCCTTCAGTCTCTCCTTGATAATGGCTACCTTGCTCACTGTCTCTTGAACGAGCTCAAGTCCTGTGATACTCCGACTTCATCCCAATATAGCGGTGATCGACATTTCCGTCCATAAAGGGCTTCATATGGCGCCATCCCTATGCTTCTGTGGTAGCTATTGTTGTACGCGAACTCTATTAGGGGTAGATGCTCGCTCCAATTGCTACCGAAGTCTAATGTGCAAGTCCGCAGCATGTCTTCTAGGGTCTGGATGGTCCTCTCAGTTTGACCATCTGTTTGCGGGTGATAAGCAGTACTGAGAGTAACCTTAATTCCCATGGCTTCTTGGAAGCTCTTCCAGAAACGAGATACGAACCTTGGGTCCCTATCTGACAGGATGCTTGTTGGAACTCCGTACAGCCTGACGATGTTGTCCATGTACAACGAAGCTAGCTTGTCCAAGCCATAGTTCATTCGGACAGGTAAAAAGTGCGTGGATTTTGTTAACCTATCCACGATTACCCATATTCCATCTTGGCCTAGTCTGGTCTTCGGTATACCAACTACAAAGTCCATGGATATGTTTTCCCACTTCCATTCTGGAATTTCTAGTGGTTGTAACAATCCTCCAGGTCTTTGATGTTCGGCCTTGACTTGTTGGAACACGTGGCATCTTGTAACGAAATCAGCAACATCTCTTTTCATCCCATTCCACCAAAAGTGTTCTTTTAAATCTCTGTACATCTTTGTACTTCCCGGGTGGATTGAGAATTTGGACTTATGTGCTTCAGACATCACTTCCTGATGGAGGTTATCGACGTCGAGCACACATAGTCGTCCGTTCATCCAAAGGATCCCATCTTGGTCCGTTCGGAAATCAGGCGATTCCCTTTCCTTGATCTGTTCTTTCAGCCTCATTAAACCGGGGTCTTGATTTTGCTTTAGCTTGATCAATTCCTTAAGGCATGGTTGGGCTGAGACTGAAGATAGTATCACCTTGCTCATATTCTTCCGACTTAGCGCATCGGCCACCTTATTTGCCTTTCCTGGGTGGTAGTTGATCGTTAAGTCGTAGTCCTTTAACAGCTCGAGCCATATCCTTTGTCTCAAATTCAATTCCTTCTGAGTGAATATGTACTTGAGACTTTTATGGTCGGTGAATACCTCGCATTTTGCACCATAAAGATAGTGTCGCCAAATCTTTAGGGCAAAAACTACCGCTGCAAGCTCTAAGTCGTGAGTCGGGTAGTTGCGTTCGTGCGTCTTCAGCTGCCTTGAGGCATATGCAATTACTCTGCCATCTTGCATGAGCACACACCCTAATCCTTCTTTCGATGCATCGCTGTAGATGGTAAAGTCTTTGTCCCCTACGGGTAACGTCAGAACAGGGGCAGATGCAAGCTTCGTTTTCAGAGTCTCGAAGCTTGTCTCACACTCTTCGTTCCAGTTGAACTTGAAGTTCTTCTGGGTGAGTTTAGTGAGTGGCAAGGCTATAGAAGAGAAGCCTTCTACAAACTTTCGGTAGTAGCCGGCCAACCCCAAGAAACTTCTAACCTCTGTCACCGTCTTAGGTGCAGGCCAGTCCATTATGGCTTCTACCTTCTTTGGATCTACTGATACGCCTGCTTCGGAGATTATATGGCCTAGGAATGCCACACTCTTCAGCCAGAATTCGCACTTCTTAAATTTGGCGTACAATTGTTTCTCTCGCAAGGTTTGGAGAGTAATTCGGAGATGTTCCTTGTGATCTTCTTCACTCCACAAACTTGTCGAGGAATGGTCTGAATACACGGTTCATGAGGTCCATGAAGGCCGCTGGTGCATTGGTTAGACCAAATGGCATCACTGTGAATTCATAATGACCATACCTTGTCCTAAATGCAGTTTTAGGGACATCCTCATCCCTGATCTTTAGCTGGTGATAGCCTGACCTCAAATCCAGCTTGGAGAAGGTTGTAGCTCCCTTGAGTTGATCGAAGAGGTCGTCAATTCTTGGAAGAGGATACTTGTTCTTGATTGTGATCTTATTCAACTCTCTGTAGTCGATACACAATCTCATGGTTCCATCCTTCTTCTTGACGAATAAGACTGGAGCTCCCCAAGGTGACACACTGGGTCGGATCTGTTTTTTGTCCAGCAGTTCCTGTAGTTGATCCTTGAGTTCCTTGAGTTTTGCAGGTGCCATTCGATAGGGTTCCTTGTATATTGGAGCCGATCCTGGCACTAGGTTGATCTCGAACTCAATTTCTCGATCAGGCACTTTTCCAGGTAAGTCATCTGGAAATACATCTGCAAACTCTTGCACCACTGGGATGTCTTCTATCTTGAGCTCGTCTCCTTCTTTTATTTCTTGGATCATTGCCAAGAAAACTTCTGCTCCGGTCTTCATGGCTGTCCATGCTTGGGCCGCAGAAAGTAGGGACTTTCTCTCCTTGTTCTTCCCATAGTAGATCAGTTCTTCTTGGTCGAAGGTTTGGAGCTTCACGCTCTTACCTCGACAATCTACTAGTGCATGGTGTTTGGATAGCCAATCCATTCCTAAGATAGCATCGAACTCGACCATGTTGAGTTGTATCAAGTTTGCGGAGAACGAATGGTCGCTTATCGAAATCTCACAGTTTCGATGGATCTTATATGTTTCAATAGTAGCATTGGTAGGAGTTGCTACTCTATAGGGTTCAGATAGAATTTCAGGCTCTAACCCTAAATTCTTAGCAAACCTCCTAGACACGAACGAATGCGTAGCACCACAATCAAACAAAACATAAGCAGGCAGCTTGTTGATGAAAATGGTACCTGTCACCACGTCGCTGGCGTCTTCGGCTTCTTCCTGCGTCATTGCGAACACACGAGCATTGGGTTTATCCTCCCTAGGCTTGGGCTTGCTCGGAGCCGCATTGCTCGATCCAGATTTTGCGCCTTGGTTCTCCGGACAATCCGCAATT
>KV010090.1:14142-35690 GCA_001598015.1 Dorcoceras hygrometricum
CCGAATAATATCAGCCATCCATGACCCCTGAAAGGTAGTTTCCGATTGCAGCCGGTGCAACCTCCATGTATTCACCTCACGTCCAGTAAGGGCCCAATAATATGACGCCGTTTACTATCACGTGTCAAGATTGACCCATCAATGTTGAGTCGTGAAGGACGGTCCCCTTAACGTCCCCAATAATATGAGCCAACGTTAAAGGGAGTTCCAACCGACTCACAACAGTTGTCAATGACGTGGACAGCTTTCCGGCATACATGACCCCCTCAATAATATGAGCCGGGCCATGTATACGGGTAGCATCGACGTACACCCATTGTTGATGGAAGGTAGGGTTAATTTAAACAATTTTAAATACCCTTTAGTTTATCGAATAAACATTTTATCTTGACATAAGTTTTAAAACATATTTAAAACGAGGGATTTTATTTTGAAAAATTTTGGTCTCATGCATATTTAAATCTAATTTAAAACATGCGACATGCGGATTCAATTAATCTATATATCAACATATATAAATAAAAATTGGGATGATCGATCGCGAGAGCTATGCGGTCCGTGGTTGCCAGCCACGGACCTGGGTCCAATCCTAGGAGTAATGAAATATGCAATGCAATCCTATTACAAAGCTTTCCGGTTTTACAGATCTTCGGTCTTCAATATCTTGATCGTCATCGTCCACCGTCTTCGGATGTCCTCCCACTAAATCTAGTAATTTACATTTAAATTTACTATGACAAATAAGGGATACATCTATCAAGGGGTGGGAACGGGCCACAAACAGGCCCACTTTAAAAGATAATCAAATATTAAAAAACCGAAATCATACAAAACCTATTGCATACACCTAACATATTGGGCACGGCTCTCGATCACCCCAATCATGCAATTAATCTAATTAACATGCATAATTTAAATAATCTAATTATTTATCGTAAAATCATATTCCAATTACGAAATCGTATTTTATAATAAAATCGTATTTTGCCGATAAAAAAAATTTTAATCAACAAAAACACATTTCATTATAAAATCATATTTCATAATTAAAATCACATTTTACTAATTTTAATTGTATCAAATTGGGCCTAAAACAATTTTAGGCCCAAAAAACTTAAAATTTCAAAATCGATCAAAAACGGGCCCGATATCGCATACCGACCCGAAAACTTCACGGGCTGCCCGGGACAGGCCCGAACCAAACCCTAGAAGAAATCAGACCAGCCGTCACGACATCGCCGGAGTGGCGGCCGGCCGGCGGCGCCGCCACCACAAAAGAATTTCGCGCGGCGCAAAACGCATGCTCGGCCGCGTCAACAGCGCGCCTCCATCGTTCGGCCGGTGTGCAAAGTTTGCGCTATCGTATGGCAGCAAGCCGCACGCGACGCAGCACATCGTCGCCCCACTCCAGGCGCACGGCCGTGCGCCAGCAGCAATTCATGGCCGACATTCATCACGCAATCAGCGTTGATCATGGCGCACGATTTGCTTTCCACGGCGCAACGTTTTGCGCGAGGACGAGGGACGCGACGGGCCGCCACGATGCGCAACCAGTGCGCAGGGGCTGTTGCGTGCGCCGCCGAGATTTGCTGGCCATCTCTCACGCATGATGCGCGACAAGCGCGCATATAGTTGTGGCACTTGTGCCTGGCTCCAACCGTAGTTACAATAACGTCGGCTCTTCACGGTAGATTGCGGTAGATATCGCCAATCCGGTCCACGACCGGATACGAGACTCCTTCGTCACCCTGCACTAGAAGGCGTGACGAGATCTACGCGGACGGATTCTCCTCGTCAAGTTTGGCCGGAACAGATACCGGCGAAGAGGCGGCGGGGGCGGGCGGTGGCGGCGGCGGGGGCTCTTTGAGAGAGGAGGGGCGGCCCTCACAATCTAGGTTTAGGGTTTTTGGTGTTGTATATTAAGTCTAGGTTTAAGTATAATTAAATAGACTTAAGTATTTGACTTGGACCGGCCCAACGGGCCCGGGTCCAACGATGAACATTCAGTTCATCTCCACCACCGAGACTTCATCGTAAATCCGATCGCCGATCAGATCGGACCGATCGATTCAGTTTCCAAAACTGAACATTATGATCTGAAAAACCGTTTTTCAGAACCCCAGTGCAAAATGACCGTTTTTTCCCTCAACAGCGGGAAACCCCGGTTTGACCCCTGTTGACTTTTAGGAAGTCGCACTCCCCGAAATCCTCTTCTCGCGCTCAATATATTGAGCTGAGTATCCGTGCGGGAATCTCGAATCCAGTACTTGTGTGACCCTCAATGATTCAGGGATACAGCTAGCCGTGGGCCCACAACCATTGTGGCTCCGGAATCACAATTCCAGACATGCCCATCGGATCATAGTAAAGCATCTAGCAACATCGCCCCATGATCCCCTAGGTATCACTGATAGTGCCTGCAAGAACCAGTTGGTCGTGGTTAGCGTACAGTACGGTCCTTTCAATCCACATATCCCGATCAGATCAACGACCATTGGTAAATCGAGAGTCGCTATAGATCCGATAGCTATGCATACATCTTGGAGATCGAATAGTGACATCGCGAGTGTAACTAGGTAAACACATTTACCTAAAACACTTCTAGTACTCTGGCCAGAGATTCATACACTATTATCCCCTCAGATAGCATAGGATATCCACGCATGTCTGCGAGCGGTGAATCCTCGACAACGATGCATCGACTCCTACATACATCGGGGTCTCACCCAATCCCGACGCCATATGACCCCAAGTGAGTCGGCAAACGGGTCAAAGTGAGACGCCTATCATGTAGAGTCTCAATGACGTTTCGAGTCGTGAGGACTAATCAGTACAACCAAGACCTCGGACTTATCCACTCGACAAATGGTAACCACTTGGAAAGTCCGAAGGAGGGTAGTTCGATAGATCACCAGGTCACTATCTATCTGCATGCTCAGAACATCACAATGTTCCCTACCAATGAAACATGGTACTTCGCATCGTAGATACTAGTTTCGAACTCGGGCGGCCTTATCCTCATTTTGACGGCCCAATCGACTAGGAACATGTTCAGAATACACAGTGACTATTAGATGTGTTTCATGATAGCCGTCATGCCCACTATCACATCTAACATACACTTGAGTGCATTCTAGGTCTTTACTCAACGCAATTGTAAATCATCATACATACAATGAAAGTAAAGAATGCCATATGGATAAATGCGAATATCATATATAAAGATTGTTTCATACAAGAGTCTATAAACCCACACGCCACAAGTTGGCTAGTTGGGCATCAACTCTAACAAGAATTTGTTTCTGTAATTTCAAAGATGAGCTTCTACATCTCTCCTTCTACCAATATAGAAGGATGTTCACTAATAGACTTTGAATAAGATATAAAGTATCCTAAACCACTCAGTCAGACAGCACCTGAACTGACCTCCTAGTATATCTTTTCAAACAGCGCAAACGTTGTGTACAAATGATATAAGCCTTAATCTAATCTGTTATGGATGAAAAATCCTATCTGATTTAGTACATGTCTGAAATAATACAAAAGATAATGAAAACAATGAGATGATCTTCCGTGAAAGATGAGAAATAAAAGATTCAATAATCATAATGCCAGAGATCATTCCTAGATTCAGCTTCTCAACCTTTTTTTTTTGGAAAAAAAAGAAACGCTTTGATTATTAGTCATTCTTATTAAATGAAAATTTTTCTTAATACTTTTTGAAGACCCTTCTTTACCCCATAAAGATATGGAATAACTATTGGTTGTGCTCGATAGGTTATGAATCTATTTATAAGTACAATTCCAATGTCTAGATTTATGGTGGCAATACATCGTGTCCCCATATATATATCATCGGCTAATACTGTAAAGCCTATAAATCATGAATACGTAGAAATGAGTGCATGACTAGGGGAAAATCATTTTAGAAAATTACATGCCATTTTATGTGATTTATTTATGATTTTTATGGTGCATGATATGCATGTCATGTTTTCAGTCTGTTTGAGTTACGGACGCGTGGACGAGACTAGGGACGACCGTGATAAAAATAATTTGAGATTTTTAAGTCCTCAGATTTTAAGAATAAATATATTATTTTTGAGCAGCAAATTTCCGAAAATTGTCGTTTTTATGATTATTTTTTAGGGGAATCGTTTTTCGTTTATACGTTTTAATGGACTTTAATGTAATTTATAATTGGGGAGTCCTTTAATAACAAAAATTAGAGATTTTAAAGCCAAGTTTAAAGTTTTTAATCAATATTTCAATTTAGTGGAGGGAAAGCTTGTAAAATCTCCCTTTTTTTTTCTTACTTAAACATGAGGGGTCATTTTTGTCTCCCTCATTCTTTCAAACACAAAATATTTACAAAACCTAGCCTCCACACCCCTCCTTAGAGCCGTCCCCTACTTCCTCAAGCAACCCCAACGTTTTCTTCATGAATTTTGGTGATCCAAGGTGGTTTTTGTCCCGATCTCGCGTCCTACACGTTGGTAACTCGCAGATCTTCATTTTCTTCAAGTCAGACATGTAATATCGATTCCTTTTCTCTCCATTTACACCATAGTATTCTGTTTTAATTTTCAATGCATGATTTGTATTTGATTTATTTAGATCTATGCACAATTGTTTTAGATCCACGCATGTCTCACTTTTTTCTACCATAATTTGATTCGGTTCTTGCATGCTTCGGCCAAGGGCTGTTCTAGGGACTTGGATATGGTTCATGGTGGTCCTATGGAGGTCTAGTAGTGGTCCAAGTTTTGGAGTCAAGGGCTGGACCATCGGCTGGTTTAGGGACAACGCATGCTGCATTTTTTTGATCGACGTCGTGCGGCGCCTTATCGTGGTTCTTCCGCCATGGTTCAGCCTTGACTCAGACTGGGGTTGCTTTGAGAGGGAATGGCTGGACCTAGGGGTGGTCCAGCAGGTGGGGCTCCGGCCAGGGGCGGTCGGTTCGAATGGACCGGTTCACTCGACTGGATCGGGTCGATTAGTCGAGCGTCGAGTCAAAATATTTTAAGTTTGGTCCGAGTTATTTTAATTCTTGACCGGTTATTTTAATTTTAAAGTTGAAAGTCCAATTTTAAGAATCTGGTCAAATGTTTTAAATTGAGTCAACCTTTTAATTAATCTTGGACCTAATATTTATTTTAAGTTTTTAAAGTAAACTTGAGGTTAATGGGATTTTATTTAGTCAAAATTGGTCATTTGAGTTTTATTTAGTCAAAATTGGTCATGGGATTTTTAATTGAGTCAAAATTAGATCAATGTAGTATCTTAGTCAATTTTCTAAGGTTGAATTTTATGTTATGGGCCAAGTCAAGTATTAGGCCAAGTTCAATTTTAAATTAAGTTTAGGTTCTTCTGGGCTTAGGAGTAGTGGGCCAGACTCTTGAACCAGTCCTTGACCAGAGTAGAAAATATAGAAAACCATGAATATATACTTAATTATATATGTAGTAAGTTATGTATGATAAAGTTTTAAAGGAAGGAATTAAATATATATTGACGAGCTAAGTTTTTAAATTGCATGATTTTAAGAAATGCATGCATCATGAATGTTTTACCAAACGATAAAGGCATGTTCTTTTAAAAGAAAACCCGAGGAATTGAAGTAACTTGTGGCAAGTTTATCATAGGAGCTAGCCGGGCCCGGGGATCCCCTGTTTCAATGTATTACGAGCCTATGGATCCATATGATCACGACATGGTGAAGTGACATAGGAGGTGCTTGGGATCCCGAGGTAAGATTGGGTGAACCGCACCACCACGTACGTTGGTTCTTTCGACAGTCATACGCCCGCTCACATTTCACAGATATGACTCATACGTTTTCATGTTATGTTCTCATGTCTTATTATGTATGATATGATTATGTTATGTTACGACTACGTTACGAACCATGTTTTACGATCATCCATGCATACATGATTTAATGTTATATTATGTATGATATGATTATGTTATGTTACGACTACGTTACGAACCATGTTTTACGATCATCCATGCATACATGATTTAATGTTATTTTGTTACACGTATATGCTTGCATGTGATTTTATTTATACGTACTTCGCTATTTAAATCATAGAGCATGTTGAGCCTCTAGGTTCACTAGGTTTAAATGGTGCAGGTGATGACCCTGTGGATTTCATCCCTACTGGCGATGAGGACCTCTGAGCGCCGCTGTAGCTGTACCCCGTGGCCGCATTGATGTTTTATCTTTGATATGATACGCTTTTCAGATATTGGTTTTAGCATGTTCAGTTTCAGTACTCTTACTAAGTCGGGTTTTTAAATAGTATGGACAATTTTAAGTTTTTAGTTATTCATTTATTTATTTTTAATGTATTATTGACAAAATGATTTAAAAGGAAACGAGCCATACCTTTTAGGTTATTTATTCCGCAAATGATTTTAAAAAATTAAATTTTTAGAGTCTGGTTAGTTTCAGTTGGTATCAGAGCGGTGGTTCTAGTGGGATACTAGCCTGCTGCGTGGAGCTCGGAAGTCGCACTACCAGTCTGTGAGTTTATAGTTTTATGATTCATATTTATGTTCGCATGTTGCATGTTCTATTTCTGCGTTAGTTTGGCCTTAGAATTTCAAGAGTTAGACGCTTAGTCATGCACTTCGATTTACATGATAAGGTTTTGGTTTATCAGTATGCCTCCCAGACGCGATAGGAGTCATCAGGATGATTCTACGCCTCCTCCTCCTCCCCCACCTCCTCAGTTGACACCATACGAGAAGGCTAGTGTGGATATGCTAGCCGAGATCACTAGGATTTTGGAGCGTCATTCGGAGCGACTCGGGAAGTTGCATGAGGAGGACGTCGCAGAGAGGTTCCGAAAGCAGGGACCTAAGGAGTTCTCAGGGACCAATGATCCACTTGTTTCTGAGGAGTGGATCCGATCTTTGGAGACCATATATGCTTATATGGGTATCCCGGATGCGGACAAGGTCCGATGTGTCATTTTCATGATGAAGGGAGATGCCGCTCTTTGGTGGGAGAGCGCGATTGTTGGTCTGGTCTGGAGAGCTTGACTTGGGAGAGATTCAAGACTGTCTTATTTGATAAGTATTTTACTACGGATGCCCGGAGCCAGCTTATCAGGGAGTTCATGAGTCTCCGCCAGGGAGGCAAGTCTGTTGCTGAGTATGTGAGTCAGTTCGAGCGGGGGTGTCACTTCGTGACCTCGATCGCGACAGTGGAGAGTGAGAAACTGTGGCAGTTTACTGATCTACTGTGACGAGACATCCGCCACAATGTCAATATGGCGGACGTGGCTACTTACATGGCAGCGGTGAACAGGGCGTACCGGTCTGAGAGGGGCCGGAAGGATATGAGGGATGACTTCCAGAGGAAGCGCCAATTACAGCAGCCCGTCTGGGACCAGTATTCATAGCAGCCAGCGAAGCGACCATTTCAGGGGCCTTATAAGGGCCCAACTCCTCAGGTGGCATTCTTGGGGCATATTGTGTCAAGAGATGGGATTTCAGTCGATCCATCGAAGGTGGAGGAATGCAGCAGAGATTCGCAGTTTCTTGGGATTAGCAGGATACTACCACAAGTTTATGAAGGGATTTTCTTCGATTGCAGTGCCCTTGACAGCCCTGACCAAGAAGAATACGAAGTATGTGTGGAGTCCGGAGTGTTAGAGGAGCTTTGATCAGCTGAAGGAGGCCCTCACTTCAGCAGCAGTGTAAGCGATGCCCGTGGATCATGAGGAGTTTGTAGTGTACACAGATGCTTCCCTGAGAGGTTTGGGTGCAGTTCTGTTGCAAGGAGGCAAGGTTATCTCTTATGAGTCGAGGCAGTTGAAGAGTTATGAGCAGAAATATCCGACGCACAACCTGGAGTTTGCAGCAGTACTGTTCCCTTTGAATATTTGGAGACACTATTTGTATGGTGAGAAGTGTCAGATTTTCACCGACCACAAGAGCCTCAAGTACTTCTTCACCCAGAAGGAGCTGAACATGAGGCAGCGCAGATGGCTAGAGTTGGTGAAGGACTATGACTGTGACATTAGCTACCATCCGGGTAAAGCTAATGTGGTGGCGGATGCTTTGAGCCGGAAGACTGCAGTAGTGGCTATTAGAGTAGGTGCCCAACTAGCCAACTTGTGGCGTGTGGGTTCTTGTTGACTCTATGTAAAACGATCTTTATTTATGAAATTAGCATTCTTTTATTGCATTCTTTATCCTCATTATTATGATTACAATTGTTGGATAAAGACCTTGAATGCACTATAGTGTATGTTAGATGTGATAGTTGATTTGATGACTATCATGAAACACATCTAATAGTCACTGTGTATTCTAAACTTGTTCCTAGTCAATTGGGCCGTCCAAAAGAGTATAAGGGCCGCTCGAGCTTGAGAGTAGCATCTGCGATGTGAAGTACCACGTTTCATTGGTAGGGAACATAGTGATGTTCTGAGCATGCAGATGGGTAGTGACCTAGTGATCTATCGAACTACCCTCGTTCGCACTTTTCAAGTGGTTACCATTTGTCGAGTGGATTAAGTCCGAGGTCTTGGTTGTACAGATTAGTCCTCATTACTCAAAACTTCATTGAGACTCTACATGATAGGTGCCTCACTTTGACCTATTTATCGACTCAGTTGGGGTCATCAGGTGACGGGATTGGGTGAGGTCCCAATGCATGTAGGATTCGATGCTTCGTTGTCAAGGATTCACCGCTCGCCCTTGTGCGTGGATATCCTATGCTATCTGAGGAGATAATAGTGTGATAAATATCTGGCCAGAGTACTAGATGTAATTTAGGTCAATGGGTTTACCTAGTAACACATGCGATGACACTATTTGATCTCCAAGATGTATGCATGATTATTGGATCTCTAGCGAATCTCGATTTATCAATGGTCGTTGATCTGATCGGGATATTTGAGTTGAAATGACCGTACTGTACGCTAACCATGACCGAATGGTTCTTGCAGGCACTATCAGTGATATCTAGGGGATCATGGGGTGATGTTGCTAGACGCTTTACCATGATCCGATGGGTTAGTCCGAAAATGTGGTTTCGGAGTCACAAATGTTGTTAGTCCACGGCTAGCTGTATCCCTAAACTATTGAGGGTCACACAAGTACTGGTTTCTCAATTCTCGTACGGAAATTAAGCTCAATTTTTTGTGTATAGTAGGAGGAAGGATGTAAGTGTGACTTCCTAAAATTAAATAGGGTTGAAATGTAATTTCCTTAAGCTTGGACTAGTATGACTATCCTTAAAGCTTATAGGGGCCTAACTGCTATTTTGGATTAGGTGGTCCGAAAAATTGTTTTCACATCATAATGCAAAGTTTTGTAAATTGTGTAGATCGGTCCGATCTGATCGTCGATCGCGATTATTATGAAGCAACAACGATGGACTTGAAACCAATGTACACCTGGGCCTGGGCCCGACCCGAGCCCATTAACTTGGTTTAAGCCCATGAAAAATCTATAAATAGAGGCCCTGGGGTATTCATTTGAGACACACCAAAAAGCTATTAAGCAAATATTTCTCTCTTCCTCTCCTCCCTCAACGCCGACGCCGCCATCGGAATTTATTCCGACCATTCCGACGATGAGATTCTGTCCGAGAAACTTTCGTTGGTTTTCTAGTGCTAACCAATGAAGGAATTGAGATTCTGGTCGTGGATCGGATTAGGAGACCGTAGCTGTTCAACCGTTGAAGTGCCAATTTCCCCGTAGAATGTTGAAGTGACATTCTATGAATGTTTTAATTATTATATAGGTGTATTGACCGTTCCTGGGCTCTAATTTTTAATTCTTCCGCTGTGCCCCGGGAGCGGGATCCGGATCCTTCGTTGCGCCAATAGTGGGATCAGAGCCTTGGCTCGGATATGTCAATACACCATTCTGCCTGAATTAAATCAAATCTCGTTTTTCAAAAAAAAATAAAAATAAAAAAAATTCCGGCGGCAAGCCGCCGTGCGCAAATTGCGGCGGGGATCATGGAATCCTGTGCGCATCCCACGTGCACATTGCGACGAGCGTTGCGCGCCTGTCCGGTACCCATGCACGCACGTCGCACCAGGTGGTGCGCGCACGTCGCGCACGGTGGTGCGCGCACCCACCGCCCCACCTGCGCGAGCTTGTCGTGCAGGTGGCCGCCCCTCGTGCGCACACGTTGTGCACAGGGGTGCGCACGTGTGCTGCACGCCTGCGGGCGGCGTGCACACACCCGCCGCCCCATCTGCGCGAGTTGGTCGCGCAGGTGGCTCCCCCCCTGCGCACACGTTGCGAACAGCGTGCAGCACTGGTCCTGCACGCGTGCGGGCGGCGATGCCGGGGCGGAGATGCTACAGCGAATTTTGAATTTTAGGGATTTTTGGGCCTGTCCCTGACGGCTCGAGGGGTTTTTGGGCCAATACTTGCTATTGGGCTTTTTGGTTGGACCAGAATGAATTTTTGAAATTTTGGGATATTGGACCTAAATTGTTTTAAGCTCAAAAATTGATGCAATAAAATAAAAAAAACGATTTTATTTATAAAATATGATTTTATATTTCAAATACGATTTCGTTGGATAAAATCAAATTTGGTTCGATTATTTTATTTATGTCAATTAATTGAGTTAATTGAATAGATAATGTTTGAGATGATCGAGAGTCATACCCAATGTGTTAGGTGTATGCTAGGTTTTATAATTCTTGGTTGTAATATTGTTGAAATCATTTCAAAGCGGGCCTTGTTTTTGGCCCGTTCCCACCCGTTTAAAATGTATCCCTATTTGTCATGGCTATTTAAATATAAATATTAGACTTCGTGGGAGGATGAACAAGGTGGAGATGATGATCAAAGATATTGAAGACCAAAGACTTGTAAAACTGGAAGTTTATGTAATAGGATTACATTTGCATATTTCATGTCACCAAGGATTGGACCTAGATCCGTGCTTGGCAACCACAGATCGCATAGCTCTCGCTTATCGATCATCCCAATTATATATGTGAAATATATCTCTTGAATCCTTAATTTTTAAATTTGATTTAATATTATTGAGACCAAATTTCAAAATTAAAATCCCTCATTTTAAATTTGATTTAAAATTTATATCAATAATAAAAGTTTCATGATTAAATTGAAGGAACTTAGTTTGTTGACAATTATGAAGAAATGTGATAAAACATTATCTAAGGGAGTCCTTTATAGACCGTCTTAAAAACGGCTTGTACCGGCTAAGTCATCCTGAAGGACGTTGCTTTGTCTAAGGAGGTTGGTTTTTAAGTGGGCCTTAGCCCCTCCAACCACCTTGAAGCACTCTTAGACAATGTTAGTCCATGACTTCTTAATTGATCATAAAACAAAAGTTTATTCGATAAGATTATGAAGCTAAGGGAATTTAAATATTGTTTAAAATTTCCTACATTCCATCAACAATGGGTGTACGTCGATGCTACCAGTATACATAGCCCGGCTCATATTATTGGGGGGGGGGGGTTCTGTGTGCAGGAAAGTTGTACTCGGCATTGAAACTTGCTGTGAGTTGGTTGGAACTCCCTTTAACGTTGGCTCATATTATTGGGGACATTAAGGGGACCGTCCATCACGACTCAACATTAATGGGTCATTTTGACACGTGATAGTAATCGGTGCCATATTATTTGTCCCTTACTGGACGTGAGGTAAATACATGGAAGTTGCACCTGTTGCAATTGGGCTCTACCTTTTGAGGGTCATGGTTGGATGATATTAATCGGGACCACGATTTCTTGATTGGACTCTATGTACCCACTAAGGAAACTTGCTTTCTCGATTTCATTAGAGGATAGTGAAATTGTTAAAATAGTGGGAGGATAATTCATAAAACTAAATGATCATGTTTTATGTCTTAGCGTTTTTCATGAATAGTAAGTAATGCATATCTGTTTTTCTTTTCAGTATAAACAGCTTTCATTATGTCTTCAATCGAAAATCCACTTGCTGCTATACTGGATAGCAATAAGTTCACTGGCTTAAACTACCAAGATTGGCTTCGAAACCTCAAGATTGTCTTCGCTTCGGAGAAACTTCTCTACACGCTAGATAAGAGCCCTCCGAAGGAAGCCCCTGCCAATGCAAGTCCTGAGGAGCTGGCGAAGCTGGAAAAATGGTGGGATGATGAGCTTAAGGCACGATGCTATATGATAGCATCTATGTGCAATGAATTGCGCCGATTTGAGAAGACGGAGTATGCTGCTGGCATACACCTTCATCTCAAAGAGATGTATGGGGAGAAATCTTTGACTGAGAGGTTCACTAATGTCAAGGAGCTCATGACGAGTCGCATGTGCGAGGGGACTTTGGTCCGCGAGCATGGGGTCCGTATGATTGGGCTTATTGAGAAGCTAGTGGGCCTTGATATCACGCTTCCACATGAGCTGTCTGTGTATCTGCTTCTCCTTTTCCTACCTGCTATGTTCGACCCCATTGTGGTCAACTTTAACATGAACAAGCTGGAGGCCACCCTTGAAGAGGTGATAAACATGCTTGTCGTGTTCGAGGGGACCATAAAGAAGGACAAGCCCGTACTCCTTTTGGGCTTTTCTTCCACTACGAAGAAGGGGCCCAAACGCAAGGATAAGAAGCGTTCTGCCCCTGCGAAAGAGGGAAAGCCCGCCAAGAAGCCCAAGGCAAGGACTTCAAAGCCAAACAAGTCTGAGGATGTTTGTCACCACTGCCACAAGCTGGGGCATTGGAGGAGGAACTGTAAGGATTACCTTGAGCAGTTGCAAACTACAAAAGGTATGTTCTACATTGAAATAAATATGTGTCTTAACTCGACTTCTTGGATACTTGATATTGGATTTGGATCTCATATCTGCAATGACTTGCAGGTAATGACAAGAAGCCGGCGTCTTAGGGAGGGTGAGACCCACTTGATGTTTGGCAACGTAGAAAGGGTTGCGGCCGAAGCCATCGGAGATGTTAATTTATTTCTTTCTTCAAATTTTAAGTTGTTGTTGAGAAACGTTTTATTTGTTCCTGAATTAATAAAGAACATAATTTCCGTTTCTATGCTTGATGGTGATGGATATTCTTGTCATTTTGCAAATTCAATTTGCAATATTTACAAGAATGAGTGTTTAATTGGAATAAGGAAGTTTCAAATCGCGATGTGGAAATACACACAACAAGATAAAAAGGAAAACGATAGTTTGAACCTGGCACATCTTTGGCTCGCTAGGCTAGGTCATGTTTCCTTAAATAGGATGAACAAGTTGATAAGGAGACATGTTTAATATGTCTGATATTAGCTCCCTACCAACTTGTAAATCTTTTCTCAAGGGAAAAATGACAAAATTGCCCTTCACGGGCAAGCCTGGACGTGCTCAAGGCCTATTGGATTTGATCCATACTGATGTGTGTGGCTCACTTAGCATTGGTACTAAGTCATGTCACATCTAATTCATCACCTTTACCAATGATCACTCAAGGTATGGGCACTTGTTCTTAATGAAGCACAAGTCTGAATAATTTGAAAGGTTTAAGGAATTCAAGGCTGAAGTAGAAAATCAACTGGGAAAAACATTAAAACATTTCGATCCGATCGAGGTGGAGAATACTTGAGTGCCAAATTTCAAGACTATCTGAAAGAGAATGAGACTCTCTCACAGTGGACCCCTCCGGCCACACCACAGCTCAACGGTGTAGCGGAGCGTCGTAATTTTCAAATAAAGAGAGGGGGGCTAGCATGTCATTTTCCATTCCCTTTACTTATTTACATCATAGGGGTCATTTGTGTCACATTGTATTACTTCTAAACACCAAGTTTAATCAAACCTAGCCTCCCTAAAACATCAACCAGCCTTCCTCACCTCCCCCTCAAGCACAAATTTCGAAATTCCTCCATTCTTGGTCAATTTGGTGATCCAAAGCCGGTGGTGCCCCAATCTCGCGTCTAAAACGTTGGTAACTCGCAAATCTCTTCTCCGACCAAACCAGGCATGTAATATCAACTCGAAATTCCTATGGTGTGAATTGTATGCAATATGTTTAGATCTACACTTCATGATTTGATTTCATGCATGTGCTACACGATTTTTTAACATGTCTTGCTTCCTTCTCTTGAGGCTTCAGTCGGGGTGATTTCGAGGGGTGGTGGCTCGGTTCTAGAGGTTCCTAGGGGGCTCATGGTGGTCCAAGTCGAGGTAGGAGGGTGTCTAAGTGATCGAGTGAACCAGGTTTTGCCGTGGAGGTCGAGGGTGGCGCATCGCGCGGCATGGCTGGTGCTCCCACTTCCCTCGATCCGTTCTCCCTTGTGCGTCCACCGTTTGAGCCAAGGTCGGTCAGGTTAGGACCGGCTGGACCTGAGGGTGGTCCATGATAGGATCAATATGGATCGAAAACAGCCTTAAGAGTTCAGAGGGGGGGTTGAATGAAACCTTAGTATTTTAAATTTTTGAAACCTTTAAACGTAATTTTACAAGCGCTTTGCTTAACTCATATCTGAGTTACCAGATCTGAGGTATCTCAGTTATAAATCTGATTTCTCGACTAACAATAAATGTGCGGAAAGAAGTCGATTAACCAGTGAAAAGTTTAAATGAAAATGAGATACTGTAAAGTAAAAGTGCAAGGTTTAGAATTTGTTTATGGAAGTTCCGATATCAAATCCTACGTCTCCCTTTCTTCCTTTTTAGGAGGGTTCTACTAGAAGAAATTTGATGCGCACAGCTTCTGTCTACACCCAGTCACCGAGCCTCGTTCAAGATGAACTCCTAGCAACATCAACTACAAGCAGATACGACTACTGAATACAATCAATGTAATTTTCAAGACTGCTTCACACAGCAAGTCTATTACAGACTCAAAGATAAATATTACAATGAAATACGATGTTTTTGAGTACTGTAGATCTTCTGGTTCTTTTATCAACAAGAACTGTTTACAAATGTAAACCAGAAGATAACTCGAAGGTTAAGAACTATGAAGGATAAACTTGACTATTCTTTGAGTTGTAATACTGGACTTAGAATGTTTTTTCAATGAAATGATCCAGTAAGTATTTGAGAGCTTTTTGATGACAAATATTGAACGTTGTGAATCACTGATAGCGTAGAGTAGAAAAAGACACATGGAACTTCTACATTTGAATTCTTCAGCCTTTTATACTATTTGTCTTCAATGGTCATTAAATTTAGCCAGTAGAGATAAGCTGTTTTGCATATCTTCATCGTATTATAGAATTTAATGCTCCATTAATGCCATACAAAACGTAAACTGCGCTCGTCAGGGCTAAATTGACTTATATTCCAAAGTGGGTAATCATCGTATCAAGCATTCTGCGCACTGTGCAATAATACGCAAAATAGCACTGATCTTGTCTCCTTAATTCCAGCCTTTTATACAATATAAACTTTGACGTTGATTATCTCTAAATAATTCTTCGATAACTTCTAAAGAGAATCGAAGCTCACACTTGAGTATGCTTGCAATTTTGTCAAATCTGAATGCTTAGAGAATCTGAAAGGGTACTGTACTCGAATCTGTATTGTCTTCAAAACTGATTTTCACTGAGCATTCTGTAACCACTTCTGAAATACTGAGATTTGAAATAACTAAGTTGATACTGTTCACAACTGAAATACTCGAAATTGAATAATACCATCTTAGTCAATATACCATAATATGCTACTAAAGCCTCTGAATCAAGTCTGAATAAACTTTGCTCTAACAACAGATCTCTTACTGTAACTTTTGAATCAAGTCTAAAAAGACCTCAAGTCTGAATAACTGTCCCGAATACTCAACTGATCCAAATAACCAAATCTGATTCGAAAAGCATCAACCCGATAACAGAAACCTGAATCTCTGAATACTTAACTCTGCTCAGTTCTGAATACTTCCCGAAAAGTCAACTCAGATGTCAATGCTTAAGAAAAAACTCCCGCATCTGAAATCTTCAATACACTTGTATGACGTCACGAAATCTGAAATCCTCTATACACTTGTATGACGTCACGAAATCTGAAATCCTCTGCGAAAACTTAAGATCAGTTCTTAGTCTTATTTTGTTATCACCAAAACTTATAAATTTTATCTTACCATTTTCCCCCTTTTTGGTGATAACAAAACTTTTAGCAGCCTTTGACTTAAAAGTGACAACAATAACTTGCCCCAAGTCTGCTTATATATATTCAATAAGAAGCACGGTACAAAATATTTGTACAAGAACTGAAAAACTAGAAACTCGTAACAATCCATATTAAGATCTATTCATTTAGCCAGTATCTCCAACTTTCCTGCCTAGATCCACTGCTTCCTCTTTTTCACGAAGGCTCACTCCTGCTACAACTACCACCACCATCTCCAGGAGGAGGCTGACCTCGGCCAGTAACAATCCATATTAAGATCTATTCATTTAGCCAGTATCTCCAACTTTCCTGCCTAGATCCACTGCTTCCTCTTTTTCACGAAGGCTCACTCCTGCTACAACTACCACCACCATCTCCAGGAGGAGGCTGACCTCGGCCATGGCTGCTACTCACTTCCCCCTTTTTGTCATCACGACCCTTAGTGACAAAGGCTATGAATTCAGAAAGATTAGTACCAAGGGAAGCTAATTGCCCCTTTGTTCCCACACGGAACTCTAGTAGATCATTCCAAATAACAGCCAATTTATCGTCGAAATCCTTAGATAATTCAGCTTTGAGATCCTTGACTTCATTACGAAGATCTGCCAAATCAGTCGTGAAAAGAGCATTTTGAGCGTGAACTGTCTTCTTAAATTCATGTATTTCAATCGATAAGGAAGCTGTGTCAGTTTGAACTCCCTGTCGAAGATTTTTAATAAGGCCTCAAAATGTTTGGTCTTGTTCAATACGAGCCTCGGCAGCAGATTTCTCGCGAGTATCGATCTTTGAAAAGATAGCATTCTGGAGATCGCCAATTTTGCTTTTGTGTTCACAGCTGATTGATAGAAATCTCAGAAATAGAAGTCCGAAGATTTGCAAACTGTTCATTGATATTCGTAGCAGGAGCAGCAGTAGAAGATACAGGAATATGTTCAACATCAATGGCAGCGCCTTGAATAATGTCCTCTAAAGTAAAATGCAAAGAAAAATCTGTGGATGGACTCTGATGCAGAGAAGGCAAGGAGATATCTGAATTTCTCGGAGAAAGACTAGCACAATCTGTAGGAACTGATGCACTATCTACAACTGGTGTGACCTGTACATTGGGTTCTGGAAGAACCGAATCTATAATATGTATACGGTAAGATACTGAATCTACAATTCTTCGTGGAATGCGGACATCCCCCATAACTGGTCCAATCGGAACGATATCTGTACAAAAAGTAGAACTGCTAACTGGCTTCAAGCACCCAAACATCGAATACTGTAATACTTTTGTACATACTCTGTGTCAACCCCAACATTTAACAGCAGGCAGTGTAAAAGTACTCAAATGCTGAACTGGCTCAAGGAAAAGGCGAATTGGTGCCAGAGAGTTTAACTCAATTTGTTCAGGAAATTTCTCCCAGAGCTGAGAAACCGGGGTCTCACACTCGTATACCCATTTGTCATATCCATCTTCCACCATCAAGAGTCTCCAATAAATCTCAAAAGTCAAATCCAACATGTTGATAAAATGGTTTTATTATTTCTGGGGATGTAAAAACCGCGATCAAAAACACCTTCAAACAATATAGAGCAACACGACCTTGTCCACTGTAGCACGTGTGCTTGATTTTGCTTCCGCAACTCGTTCACAGCAGCATTATGAGCAATGGATAACAAATCGATATTTTGAAGTGCCATTGCTGACCAAGGTTGTCCAAAACTGAAATTTTCTCTATGTGACCCCAAAAATTTCCGCAGCAAAAATTCTCTGTACTTTGCAACTATGTACAATCTCCGTTGAAGAGAAATCTGAACGGAGTCTATCTCAGACCAAGTTAAAACTTTCTCTTCTTTGACAGAAATATCTATAAGAGATGTCAGAACCGGTAAGCGTCGAAGAATGAAAGAATTCAGAAACTTCATCTATCACTTGTTCCCTCAACTGGATAAGAAATTCAATATCGCCAACAATTAATTGAACCGTCTCTCGGGCCGGATGCCCTTTAACTATGCCTGCCTCAACAATGGGCACCTTCCCCTTATCAGTTAAAGCAATCTTAGGGAGACTTTCCTTGTACAAGCCTCCGTCTGCAACTCCTGTAATTGAGATGCCATTGCTAGATTTTATTCTTGTTGGTTCAGCAGCAAGAACAGATGGCAACAAGGCATCACCCGGGATCTGTTGTAAGAGATCCTCGATAGACATAGATTCCTCAGAGATCTCCACTTTTATATCTTTAGACCTTGGTTCCACTGATTCTGCCAAATCTGTTCTCGTTGCTATTCCCTCAACAACCTCTGGTTCCACGACATCTGATTCCATTTGAGTGGTTTCAGCAATCACCCGTATGATAATATTATCGACATCATCAACAGATGTCGTTGCCTCCTGTTGCAACACAACATTATCCACAGCTGGTTCATTTCTTCAGAGCCAGCAGACAACCTCAGATTTCTCTTTGGTGCTTTTCGCTTCTGAGCATGAGAACGCTCAACTGGCACAACAGAGATAGGTTCAATATCTTGTGCAACTGATACAAGATCCAAAGTCAGTTTCGAGAGAGCTACTTTCTTCTTTGATGTCCTCTTCTTCTTTGTAACAGCAGGCTCATCACCAGTAGAAGCTGATCGTTTCTTCTATACAGATTTCTCAACTACTTCCACTGTTTCCTCATCGGAATCCTTTGTATCAGTCGGGGCAGATTTCTTCTTGGGTACAGACTTCCTCATTTGATTCGCCACGACCATCAATGGTCTTATTTGTGGCAACATACGTGTTTACAGTCTTCTCAGAAAGAATTTTCAGGGAAGGAAAGGTCTTCGCTTCTCCCAAAATAACAGCAGGGTCGCCCTTCAGAAGAACACAAATTTGAGCCGCAAAACCCTTGGCTCTTTTAATGGTTCTGTCAGTCATCTCCTTCAAAACTTCAAAGAGAATCTTGCTCCAGTTGATCTTAACCCCAAAGTGAATATCCGTCATCATCAAAAATCTCTCATGGGTGACAACATCAAAAGAACCCGCTTTCACAGTAATAGATTTGGCCAAAATGTCATTCAACAATCGGAACTCATACTTCAGTAATCTCTTCTTACACGAATACTGAACAGGCTTCTCAGACTTATAAAACACAGACCTTGCCTGCAATACCAAATGATTCGGCACTTCGGACAAATCAATGAGACCATCAGTGGGCAGATTGAAAACGCCGGCAAACCTATCCTCAGAAATTGCGACATACTTCCCGGATATAACACATGTAATATCATTATCTTGCACAAGCGCTATGTCAAAGAACTGCTCCAGTTCTTTCTCATACAATACCGATGGACATCCCAGAAACCCTCGTAGCCTAGTAGTTTCAAGCGCTTTGAACATATTAACCATTCCATCGTTGTCGGAGATACCCAACACAGATTCAAAGTTCACTTGCAGAGCGTTTGTGATGAATACGGAAGCCATTTCAGAGAGTAAGTTGAACTGGAAAAAGCTTGAGAGATAATAGTCTGCAAATATGAAACACAAGAGAGCAAAAGAGCACGAAATCTTGAAGGTGATTTGTGCAAAGTATGATAACCGAGTAAAGAAACAGTGTAATGTAAGAACAGGAATGTGAAAAGGTGAGAGAATGTGGATGTGACGTTTCGTATGATGACTATGTTGGGGATCCGGATCCGCCCCCCGGTCAGGCAGCGGAAGAACAAAATTTAGAGAACCGGGAGGCGATCAATACGAAGAACAATTCTACATGTATCAACATACATAGGGTGTTTTAGCGTGTTACCTCGCTGGCACTTGTGCCTGGCTCCAACCGGTGTTTCAAGAACCCGGCGCTTCTCGGTAGATTGCGGTAGATACGCCAATCCGGTCCACGACCAGATCCGAGACTCCTTCGTCAGACTGCACTAGAAGTCCTGACGAGATCAGCACGATCGGATTCTCCTCGAAAAACTAGGCCGGAACAAAATTCCGTTGAAGTTGGGCGGCGGCGGCGGCGCACGGCGGCGGCGGCGGCGGCGGCGGCGGTCGAGAGAGGAGAGGGAGGGCGGCGGCTAGGGTTAGGGTTTTGATGTCTGAGCTAATTATGAAGTCTTGTTTTCATTAAGTCTATTAATCATCATTAAATAGACTTAAGGTAGACTTGGGCCGGTCCAACGGGCCCGGGTCCAAATGACGATATCTATCGCTGTGACTTCATCGCAACTCCGATCGCCGATCAGATCGGACCGATCGACTCAGTTTCCAAAACTGAATGTTATGATGTGAAAAACAATTTTTCAGATCATCAAACCCTAAATAGCAAAATGATCGTTTTGCCCCTCAACAGAGTCAAATCCCGGTTTGACCCCTGTTGACTTTTAGGAAGTCGCACTTCCCGAAATCATCTTCTCGTGCTCAACACATTGAGCTGAGTATCCGTGTGGGAGTTTTGAATCCAGTACTTGTGTGACCCTCAATGGTTCAGGGATACAGCTAGCCGTGGGCCCACAACCATTGTGGCTCCGGAATCACGATTCCGGACCTGCCCCAACGGATCATGGTAAAGCGTCTAGCAACATCGCCCCATGATCCCCTAGGTATCACTGATAGTGCCTGCAAGAACAAGTCGGTCGTGGTTAGCGTACTGTACGGTCCTTTCAATCCATATATCCCGATCAGATCAACGACCATTGGTAAATCGAGAGTCGCTAGAGATCCGATAACTATGCATACATCTTGGAGATCGAATAGTGACATCGCGAGTGTAACTAGGTAAACACATTTACCTAAAACACTTCTAGTACTCTGGCCAGAGATTTGCACACTATTATCCCCTCAGATAGCATAGGATATCCACGCATGTCTGCGAGCGGTGAATCCTCGAGAACGATGCATCGACTCCTACATGCATCAGGGTCTCACCCAATCCCGACGCCTTATGACCCCAAGTGAGTCGGCAAACTGGTCAAAGTGAGACGCCTATCATGTAGAGTCTCAATGACGTTTCGAGTCGTGAGGACTAATCAGTACAACCAAGACCTCGGACTTGTCCACTCGACAAATGGTAACCACTTGGAAATTTCGAAGGAGGGTAGTTCGATAGATCACCAGGTCACTATCTATCTGCATGCTCAGAACATCACAATGTTCCCTAACAATGAAACATGGTACTTAGCATCGCAGATACTAGTCTCGAACTCGGGCGGCCTTATCCTCATTTTGACGGCCCAATCGACTAGGAACATGTTCAGAATACACAGCGACTATTAGATGTGTTTCATGATAGCCGTCATACCCACTATCACATCTAACATACGCTTTAGTGTAATCTAGGTCTTTACTCAACACAATTGCAAATCATTACACACATAATGAAAGTAAAGAATGCCATAAAAAAGAAGGCGAATATCATATATAAAGATCGTTTGTACAAGAGTCAATGAAAACCCACACGCCACAAGTTGGCTAGTTGGGCATCTACTCTAACA
>KV010090.1:40474-55419 GCA_001598015.1 Dorcoceras hygrometricum
ATCCAGTACTTGTGTGACCCTCAATGGTTCAGGGATACAGCTAGCCGTGGGCCCACAACCATTGTGGCTCCGGAATCACAATTCCGGACCTACCCAACGGATCATGGTAAAGCGTCTAGCAACATCGCCCCATGATCCCCTAGGTATCACTGATAGTGCCTGCAAGAACCAGTCGGTCGTGGTTAGCGTACTATACGGTCCTTTCAATCCATATATCCCGATCAGATCATCGAATCCAGTACTTGTGTGACCCTCAATGGTTCAGGGATACAGCTAGCCGTGGTCCCACAACCATTGTGGCTCCGGAATCACGATTCCGGACCTGCCCCAACGGATCATGGTAAAGCGTCTAGCAACATCGCCCCATGATCCCCTAGGTATCACTGATAGTGCCTGCAAGAACCAGTCGGTCGTGGTTAGCGTACTATACGGTCCTTTCAATCCATATATCCCGATCAGATCAACGACCATTGGTAAATCGAGAGTCGCTAGAGATCCGATAGCTATGCATACATCTTGAAGATCGAATAGTGACATCGCGAGTGTAACTAGGTAAACACATTTACCTAAAACACTTCTAGTACTCTGGCCAGAGATTTGCACACTATTATCCCCTCAGATAGCATAGGATATCCACGCATGTCTGCGAGCGGTGAATCCTCGACAACGATGCATCGACTCCTACATGCATCGGGGTCTCACCCAATCCCGACGCCTGGTGACCTCAAGTGAGTCGGCAAACGGGTCAAAGTGATACGCCTATCATGTAGAGTCTCAATGACGTTTCGAGTCGTGAGGACTAATCAGTACAACCAAGACCTCGGACTTATCCACTCGACAAATGGTAACCACTTGGAAAGTCCGAAGGAGGGTAGTTCGATAGATCACCAGGTCACTATCTATCTGCATGCTCAGAACAACACAATGTTCCCTACCAATGAAACATGGTACTTCGCATCGCAGATACTAGTCTCGAACTTGGGCGGCCTTATCCACATTTTGACGGCCCAATCGACTAGGAACATGTTCAGAATACACAGCGACTATTAGATGTGTTTCATGATAGCCGTCATACCCACTATCACATCTAACATACGCTTTAGTGTAGTCTAGGTCTTTACTCAACACAATTGTAAATCATTACACACATAATGAAAGTAAAGAATGCCATATAAAAGAATGCGAATATCATATATAAAGATCGTTTGTACAAGAGTCAATAAAACCCACACGCCACAAGTTGGCTAGTTGGGCATCTACTCTAACAGACTACACGTTTCAATCATCCATCGGCGCAAATAAGATTTTGAAAATATTGTGAAATTATTTTGAAAATATTTTAAAATGATTTGAAATTTTAACCGCGAGGGTGAAAAAGTAAAAGAGATAGCTAGCGCCAATTGCTTAACACGTCACAACCTTAGGATCTGTTTTGATGTGTCAGCAGGGATGTTACCAGATCTGATTACATATAAGCATTGACTGTGTATATATGAGATCTGAGTGTGTCCAGATCTCACATATTCAGTTGACTCAGCACTTATTAATTCAGATCTCTCGTTCCCCCTAAAGCTGAGACTTACCAAGTCTGAAATTTTACCAGATCTGAAATTTATGGTGTTCCCCCTGAACAGTAGACTCAGATCTGATGAACACAGAAGCTTTTCAACCTGCAATTGTTAGCACAGAGACAGATCAAGGTAGTTCTAAGAGACCCAACAGGTTTATAAAATAAGAAAAGTTAGCGTCTGGTAGAGGCTTTGTGAAGATGTCAGCTACTTGCTGGTCAATCGACACATACTCCAACCTGACGTCCCTCTTGAGGACATGATCTTTTATGAAATGATGACTGATGTCGATGTGCTTTGTTCTAGAGTGCAGCACTGGATTTTGAGTAATCACGATGGCACTGGTGTTGCCACAGAGAATCGGCGCTTCAGAAGCATCAATGCCGTAGTCCTTTAGCTGGTGTTGTATCCATGGGATCTGAGCACAGCAGCTTCCAGCCGCTAAGTACTCTGCTTCAGCTGTGGACGTTGCAATAGAAGTATGCTTCTTACTAAACCAGGAAATCAGGCGATCTCCCAAGAATTGACAAGTACCACTCGTGCTTCTACGATCAACTCTGCATCCTGCGTAGTCTGCATCATTGTAACCAATTAGTTGAAATCTAGAGTCTTTGGGATACCGAAGACCCACACTAGAAGTTCCCTTAAGATATTTCAGTATACGCTTTACAACAATATAATAGATTGCTTTGGCTTTACTTGGAATCTAGCACACATACAAATAGCAAACATGATGTCTGGTCTGCTAGCAGTTAAGTAAAGCAGGGAGCCTATAATACCATGATATAGAGATACCTCAATGGCAGATTCAGCTTCGTCTTTATCTATCTTGATTGAGGATGTCAGGCCCCGTGCTAATTAACAATAATTAATAGCACAATTAAGCACATAAACGCGGAAGCATAAAATAGGGCTAAAGTTTTCGAAATAAAGTTGGTCCTGAACCAAATCATATCTTCAAAATAGTCATAATCAAAATACGAGTAAAATCAAAACTCAAGAAACAACAGGTAAACAAATATCAAATCAACGACGATCCCCCAAATACATATAATCTAAGGGCATCACCTGGATCAATACATAATAAAGTAATAACTGGGACTCAAGGAAATGGGGATCGACCAGCTGGAGTTCCAGTCTATCCAGCTTGGTTACCTGAAGATCCTAAAAATGGGCAACACAGGTCCAAAAAACACAAAAGCAGGAAAAGAATACGAGGTCAAGCCTCAGTACGAATGAGCACTAATATAACAGCAAAACATAAACATGCAGTATTCTAAGTCATGAATGCATGTGGCTGTCAAAGAACATCGGTCAACAAGGCCTGCTAATCAGCTGGCAGTAATCTCAATCGAGCCTCTATACCCGTACAGTGTATCAATCGGGGAAATCATCGGTCCGTGATCTTCAGGTGTTGGCGCAGTGGCGGATCCGGATCCCGTTCCCGGGGGCACAGCGGAATTTTCAAAATTTTCCCCGGAAACGTTCAATACATAACAAATATAATGCAATAAAACATACATAGGATGTTATAGAGCGTTACCTTGCTGGTGTCTAGGCGCCTGGCTCCGACCAGATTCATAGGGAATCTGGCACTTCAACGGTAGGCGACGGTAGATCTTCTAATCCGGTCCACAACTGGAAATATGACTCCTTCGTCAGTCTGCACTAGAAGAGTTATTATTCCACGAACGGAATCTCCACGACAAGGTGATCGGAACAAGTCCGATCACGGCAAGTGGCGGCGGCGTGGCGGCGGCCGGGAGAGGCGTGGAGGAGAGGGGTGGACGGCGCTTGGAGGCTAGGGTTTTGTGTTGTGTGGTGTGTCATACATCAACCCTAGGCCATGCATATGTAGACTAGTGATGGGCTTGGACCGGCCCAATGGGCATGGGTCAGGCCCAGGTCCATATGAATATTCGGTTCATTTCCATCACCGTGGCTTCATCATAACTGCGATCGACGATCTGATCGGACCGATCTACACAATTTCCAAGGGTTTTGTGTTGTGTGGTGTGTCATACATCAACCCTAGGCCATGCATATGTAGACTAGTGATGGGCTTGGACCGGCCCAATGGGCATGGGTCAGGCCCAGGTCCATATGAATATTCGGTTCATTTCCATCACCGTGGCTTCATCATAACTGCGATCGACGATCTGATCGGACCGATCTACACAATTTCCAAAACTGAGTATTATGATGTGAAAACAATTTTTCAGACCACCTACTCCAAAATTGCAGTTTAGCCCTTCAACTTTGGAAAATCGCAATTTGACCTCTGTTGACTTTTAGGAAGTCGCACTCGCTAAATTCCTCCTCCTATGCTCAACACATTGAGCTCAGTTTCCGTGCGGGAATCATGAAACCAGTACTTGTGTGACCCTCAATGGTTCAGGGATACAGCTAGCCGTGGGCTCACAACCATTGTGACTCCGAAATCACAATTTCGGACTTACCCATCGGATCAAGATAAAGAGCCTAGCAACATCGCCCCATGATCCCCTAGGTATCACTGATAGTGCCTGCAAGAACCAGTTGGTCGTGGTTAGCGTACAGTACGGTCCTTTCAACACATATATCCCGATCAGATCAACGACCATTGGTACATCGAGAGTCTCTAGAGATCTAATAACTATGCATACATCTCGGAGATCAAATAGTGACATCGCGTGTGTTACTAGGTAAACCAATTTACCTAAAACACATGTAGTACTCTGGCCAGAGATTTATCACACTATTATCTCCTCAGATAGCATAGGATATCCACGCATAAAAGCGAGCGTTGAATCCTCGACAACGAAGCATCGAATCCTACATGCATCGGGTCCTCACCCAATCCCGCAGATAGACATAAGGATATCCACGCATAAAAGCGAGCGTTGAATCCTCGACAACGAAGCATCGAATCCTACATGCATCGGGTCCTCACCCAATCCCGCCACCTAATGACCCCAACTGAGTCGGTAAACGGGTCAAAGTGAGGCACCTATCATGTAGAGTCTCAATGATGTTTCGAGTAGTGAGGACTAATCAGTACAACCAAGACCTCGGACTTATCCACTCGATAAATGGTAATCACTTGGAAAGTCCGAACGAGGGTAGTTCGATAGATCACCAGCTCACTATCCATCTGCATGCTCAGAACATCACAATGTTCCCTACCAATGAAACATCGTACTTCACATCGCAGATGCTAGTCTCAAGATCGGGCGGCCTTATCCTCATTTTGACGGCCCAATCAACTAAGAACGAGTTCAGAATACACAGTGACTATTAGATGTGTTTCATGATAGCCATCATATCCACTATCACATCTAACATACACTATGGTGCATTCTAGGTCTTTATCCAACGCAATTGTTAACATTATAACATAATGAAAATAAAGAATTCCATAAAAGAAATGCGTATTTCATAAATAAAGATCGTCATACACAAGAGTCAATAAAACCCACACGCCACAAGTTGGCTAGTTGGGCATCTACTCTAACATCAGGCCTGTCAGCCATCACAGCTCTGTGGTTTTCAGACACAACCAATCAGTTGGTCACCACTCCGATGATAGCGTTGTACCTTTCAGGTACGACACATCAGTCTGCCGGTCACAACGTGGCTCTATCTCAGGTTCTCAATCGATCACAGGCTCAATATGTATACATGAATGTCATGAAATTCAAATCTGATTTCAACATGCATATAATACGTAAACAGAACATATCAATTCAATCAAACTGTTCACGTAACCACAGAAATCACATAGCACAGATTTCATGCCTCAAATACTTGCACGCTATGTCCAAGCTGTTAACAAAAGCTCAACTCGTACCTTCAATTCTAGGTAAGCTAACTCAACAGAACTCACCAGGCACAGAAATTACAGCCTGCTCAAAATTGCTACCTCGCTGGTCACGTACAACACAACAGGGACTTCCCTGGAGCTCAAATCTGTTAAGGACATCTCATATCTTAGTTCACAGCTGCACTTCTCAAGCTTAATACCTACGGTCAGAACTCATATCGTGTTCTACATAGCAAAACATCTTCTAACAGCTAGAACTAAACTCAAAACAGTAAGGAGCACTTACCTAGAAGCTCACACGCACAGGAGAAATCCCTACTCAACTGTCGTGAAAACACACCAACTCACAGCTTCTTCGCGTTCCCTCTCAAACGTCGAACTGGGCTTCCCAACTGGTATCAATCGAAAGAGCTATTCAAGATGAGCTCATCGCCATCGGTCTCGCTCCAAACTACGGCGGAAATCGACGGAAATTTACCGGAGAAGGGTTTGAATGAACAGTAACTATCGAGGGTTTACTGGAGAAAACGATGAGGAATATCGGTTTCAAAATACGCTAAGTGTTGAGCAGCAGTTGGTATATAAATCCTGGAATCACTGCTGTTTTAAGCAATTCAGATCTCTACTTATACTAAGGCGAAAGCCCTCTCAAAGCTGGTTCCAGCTTTCGCTCACTGCTGATACAATACAAACATCTAAACACTCTACTAACACATACAGCAAACGATGTCGCACCAAATAATTAAAACGACGTAGTAGAGCTTCAACAGTTGAAACAGATCTCTCGCTAGCAACATCTGAACAGCGCTAAAAACCAGCAGTCAACTTAGTTGTGTTGACTTACACGTGGCACCTTCTCGCACCCGAGCGCTAAAGCTAACTGTCAGGCCTCGTGCTCATATCAGAGATAAAACATACAAACACATGCGGAAGCTATCAAAAAGCGGGTAAAATTTTCGCTTTTGGCCTGACGGTTTAAAACGATATAATTTAAAATAATGCAATACTCAAAATAGATATCCCAGTTTATCAAAACAACCAACAGTATAGCATAAACAACAACAAGATGTATCAAACTCCAACAACTGGATACAACAACAAAGCACAGGGCATCCCCTGGCTAAGAATACCGATACATATAAATATGCTATACGCTACTGGGACACACTAACCACCTCCTGAGGCACCACCAGCTGGGTTAAAACCACGACCAGCTGTAAAACCTGGGTTTCCTGAAAACAACACAAACAAGGAAACAAACCAAGCCCCAGAGGGACATGAGGTCAAACCCCAGTACGGAGAGCAACTATAATACAGCAGTAAACAGCAAGATAAAATGCAGATGCTATGCATGAGAAAGGAGACAACAGCTCAACGGAATCTGCGACAGAATATGTGGCCACGGTGAGTGTAGGACATGTGGGTGCTACCCACTCACCCCTACTCGTCCACCCTTACCAGATGCATCTACACCCAACCTATGAACTGTGGTAGCTATCCACTCGGCGCATAGGGGAAATGAGAGTGTGGAATCACCGCTCGCCCTCGCATCCTGGTAAGAAAACAAAGAAGCAACAACGAAAAAAGGCAATGGCTGCCACAACTGAAATGGAATGTCATGCGTGTATGCAACGTTCTGGAACACAAGCATATAAACATATGCAACACAGCAATTAAACACAATAAGCATACACAGCTCTCACACAGAGAAACAACACAGCACGGCAATCCAAACATAGCCATCTCGCAATTTATCCAAGCCAGGTTCCACACTGAATTATAAGCTCAAGATCCGTACCTTAAATCCTAGCTCAATACCACAACAAATAGCCCGAGAGATCTAAGTCCAACACCTGCTAACACACGCACAAGCAGGTTCAGGGAAATGCAAACAGAACTCACGGCCAAACAGTGGCTGGGAGCAACAACTCAACCAGCAACTACACAACCCATACAACTATAAAAGGAGCTTAAAACAAGTCCTAGAAAAAGATTCCAACAACTGAATTCGAAAGCTACCTGTGTACACAACACTCGGCCGAAAGACAGTAGCTTCGAGCTTTTGTTCTAGCCACCGATAGCCTCCAAAATGGGTAAGAGATGAAAGAGCTTCTCAAGAGGAGTCCAACGCTACCTCGCACGTCCAAAACGGTGGCCGGAAACGATGGGAATCAACGGATAAAATTAACGGTGAACAGTACCCGAGGGTTCGAAGAACAGAGGTCGACAACCAAGATAATATTTCGCTAAGTATGGGATCTGATACTTGAAATCGAAGACCAAGTCTTCCTTAAATACACGCGTAAGAGCTGGCTGAAATCATCCACCGACAAAACCGGTCGACGCACGCTACAAACAAATACAACCAGCTGATGCAAATAAACCAGCTGAATTCTCAACCAACGATAATCAAAACGGTGTCACAACAACTTAACAAAACGATGTCGTGCCGCTTACGTCATCAAATCTGTCACCAGCTGGTTGCCTAAACTATCGGCTGGTTCTCAAATCCAAAAGCTGGATTATATAACACTCAAAAGCTGATAACAGACGTTGCATCAAAACGCTGCGTTCCAACTTAATAAAATGGCATCGCATAGCTTACGTCATCAAATCCGGTCGATAACCCTCGCGCAATACCAGCCGCAAGCTACAGGAAACCAGACGCAAGCTACAGTAGAGTTGACCATCGTTGACATCTACTCTCAGCTGGACAACCAGCAGGCACACACGAACCGATCCCACCATCTGGTACCAGACGCAACACTCAAAACGGCGTCGCACCAACTTAACTAAACGCTGTCGTTTTTGCCATTGAATACAAACACACCAATGCAACGGCTGGATACAAAATACGCTACCAGACTTCATAGAAACGACGGTGTAGCGAAATCTTGTGCTAACCAATTAAAACGTTGCGGCTGTATTTTCCACCGACCAGCTGCTACAACAAAACCAGCTCATACCTCCCCAAACTCAAAAATACGAAAACTTCCAGAATCGCTCTAAATGTGATTTCCGGCTCGAAAATGCAAACCAATCTTACTAACAGAGGTCTGAACCACCAGAAATCTCTAAGAACCGATTAATTCCAACCAAATTAATCTTATACAATTCCAGGTCTCACACTAACAGCTGCCTCTCGCTACACTCTCGGCTGAGTTGACTAGCGTTGACATCTGTTCACGCCACTACTGAATACCAACATCTGAATCATACCACTGCTGAGTACTCACTTCTGAATACTCTCAAATTCCCGCGCAAAGACGCTGCTGGCCTATCTTCTCCCAGCGATGAACCTCAAATCTGGTTTACTATTGGAATCATTTCCCAATAGGGAAATGCAACTGCTAGACTCCCAATTTCGACGTAGATCTCACTCGACCACCAACTTCTCACTGCTGGTCACTCTACGTCTAAATCTGAGCACCCAGAAATCACAAATCCCGTGACAAATCTTAATCCAAAAGCTGATTAGCCATTAAATCATACTTAAGAGATTTCTAGTCCTCATAGAGGAGCTCATTGGGGTTGTTGCTGCTGAACAGTTATCCATCCCGAATTTCTTCAGCAGTTCTTTCGTATACTTTGCTTGGTTAATGAAGATTTCATTGTCAAGCTGTCTAACTTGTAAGCCCAGAAAGAATGTCAGCTCTCCCATCATGCTCATCTCAAACTTGTCCTGCATCAACTTAGAAAATTTCTGGCATATTTTGGGGTTAGTTGACCCAAATATAATCAGATTTCACAAATTTGAATAGAGTTTTATCAACTGTGCCTATAGTGAAATCATGCTTGATAAGGAATTTAGATAGTGTATCATACCAAGCTCTGGGTGCTTGCTTCAACCCATATAGAGCTTTATCCAATTTGTAAACGTGAATTGAATATGTATGATCAACGAAGCCAGGAGGTTGTGCAACATACACTTCCTCTGTTAAGATTCCACTAAGAAATGCACTCTTAACATCCATTTGAAAAACCTTAAAATCTTTATATGCAGCATATGCTAAGAACATGCGAATGGCTTGTAATCGAGCTACAGGTGCAAAGGTTTCATCGAAATCTATTCCTTCCATTTTCCTAAATCCCTGAGAAACTAGTCCAGCTTGTTTCTTGTTACTACTCCATCTTCATTCAGTTTGTTCCTAAAGACCCATCTAGTTCCTATCATTGAATGATTAGAAGGTCTAGGTACAAGTTGCCAAACATTATTTCACTTATACTGATTTAGCTCTTCTTGCATTGCATCTACCCAGCTTGGGTCTGCTAATACTTCATCTATCTTCTTAGGTTCTATATGTGAGATGAAAGCTGAATCAAAATGATCATGCATAAGATGGCTTCGTGTGCAAACAGTAGAACTAATGTTACCTATGACCTGCTCGAGTTGATGATTTCTGTTCCATTGAAGATCAGATCCAATTGGATTTGCTCCCTGTTCTGCTTGGATGTCTGGCTGGATGGTCACATCTGTATTTTTTGATGTCAATTGATAAGATCCTTGTTCCAGATTTGATCCAGAAACCAGTTGAGATGTGCTCGCATCTTGTGCATCAGATGTTGATTGATGTACTATGGGATCTGTTTGTGAAACATCTTGAGCATGGGTAGATTCAGTTCCAGCATCTGACACTCCTGAAGAGATCTGATCCTGCGTTGGGTCAACGTTAGTCAAATCAGCAACCACTGGGTTACCTGTCAGATCTATTTGAGCGTTGTTGTGCGGTGTGTCCAGCTCTGGTTGTAACTCTGCTGAGTATCTTTGTTGTGGCACGTCATCATCTGAGTCATCAATGCTGGATTATTCTAGGCGTGTGCATAAATCGTTGAGGCTCGCTGCTGAGTTGGATCTGAAGCTTGTTTCATCAAAAACAACGTGTGCCGATTCTTTAACGGTCAGACTTCGATTGTTGAAAACTCGATAAGCTTTCTCACCTCTGACCCTAAGAAGATACCTGCATCAGATTTTGCATCAAAAGCTGTTAGGTGCTTTTTACCATTATTATGAATGAAACATCTGCACCCAAACACCCCGAAATATGATATGTCAGGTTTCTTGCCACTCCAGATCTCATAAGGGGTTTTATCTTGCAACTTACTAATCATAGATCTGTTCTGAGTATAGCAAGTGTATTAACTGCTTCTGCCCAAAATTTTTGAGAAATCCCGGAGTAAGCAATCATAGATCTAGAAGATTCTTTTAAAGTATGATTTCGACTCTCAACCAGTCCGTTCTGTTGAGGAGTTCTAGCTGCAGAAAGCTCATGCTTTATCCCTATGTCATTCAGATAAGAAGTAATTTTTTATTTAAAAACTCAGTACCACGATCACTTCTTATCCTGTTGACTGTACAAGATCTATCATTTTGTAAACGTTTTAAAAGCAGAATCAGTTGGTCAGCGGTATCAGATTTTGATTTCAAAAACAGCACCCAAGTGAATTTTGTAAATTCGTCAACAGCATCTTGGGTGTAGTTCGTTCCCCCTAAGCTCGTTACAGGAATAGGACCAAAAAGATCCATATGTAAAAGCTCTAGGTTCGGGAAGAATGTTTACCGCCTTTCTTTTTAAAAGTAGAACGGATTTTTTTACCAAGCTGACATGCGGCACATATCTTGTCTTTATAAAAATTTATTTTAGGCATACCAGAAACCAGTTCATGCCGACTCAATTTGGCAAGCATTTTAAAGTTTATATGATTCATTCGTTGATGCCATAGCCAACTCTTGGAGGAGTCAGCAGCAAGGCAGATCTGTTCAGATCCCATTAGATCTGTTCAGATCCCATTGGTTCTGACAATTGATAATGTAGGTATTCCCAAATCTTTTACCTACCAATACAGTCAGACCATCTGGACTCTGAACTGTCAAGTGTGCTTTTGAAAGCTAACTGTGTAACCCTTGTCACACAGCTGACTTATACTAATTAAATTATAACACAGGTTCTCAACAACTAAAATATCATATATTGAAATGTTACAGTGGGTAAGCTTACCCTTACCCACAGTGTTACCATGTGAATTATCACCAAAAACTATTTTAGCTCCTTTGGAAGGTGTCACATATGATAACAGCTTTGGGTTTCCAGTCATGTGACGTGCATGTTAGAGTAGATGTCCAACTAGCCAACTTGTGTTGTGTGGATTTTATTGACTCTTGTGTATGACGATCTTTATTTATGAAATACGCATTTCTTTTATGGCATTCTTTATTTTCATTATGTTATAATGTTAATAATTGCGTTGGATAAAGACCTAGAATGCACCATAGTGTATGTTAGCTGTGATAGTGGATATGATGGCTATCATGAAACACATCTAATAGTCACCGTGTATTCTGAACTCATTCCTAGTCGATTGGGCTGTCAAAATGAGGATAAGGCCGCCCGAGCTTGAGACTAGCATCTCCGATGTGAAGTACCACGTTCATTGGTAGGGAACATTGTGATGTTCTGAGCATGCACATGGATAGTGACCTAGTGATCTATCGAACTACTCTCGTTCGGACTTTCCAAGTGATTACCATTTATCGAGTGGATAAGTCCGATGTCTTGGTTGTACTGATTAGTCCTCACTACTTGAAACGTCATTGAGACTCTAAATGATAGGTAACTCACTTTGACCTGTTTACCGACTCAGTTGGGGTCATTAGGTGGCGGGATTGAGTGAGGACCCGATGCATGTAGGAGTCGATGCTTCGTTTTCGAGGATTCACCGCTCGCTTTTATGCATGGATATCCTATGATATCTGAGGAGATAATAGCGTGATAAATCTCTGGCCAGAGTACTAGATGTGTTTTAGGTAAATGGGTTTACCTAGTAACACACGCGATGTCATTATTTGATCTCCGAGATGTATGCATAGTTATTAGATCTCTAGCGACTCTCGATGTACCAATGGTCGTTGATCTGATCGGGATATATGTGTTGAAAGGACCGTACTGTACGCTAACCACGACCAACTGGTTCTTGCAGGCACTATCAGTGATACCTAGGGGATCATGGGGCGAAGTTTCTAGGCGCTTTACCTTGATCCGATGGGTAAGTACGAAATTATGATTTCGGAGTCACAATTGTTGTGGGGCCACGGCTAGCTGTATCCCTGAACCATTGAGGGTCACAGAAGTACTGGTGTCACGATTCCCGCACGAAAACTGAGCTCAATTTGTTGAGCATAGGAGAAGGAAGGATTGAAGTGCGACTTCCTAAAAGTCAACAGGGGTCAAAGTGCAATTTACCTAAAGTTTGGGCTAGTTTGACTATCCCTGAAACTTGGAAGGGCTAAACTGCAATTTTGGACTAGGTGGTCTGAAAAATTGTTTTCCGATCATAATACTCAGTTTTGTAAACTGTGTAGATCGGTCCGATCTGATCGTCAATCGGGATTATTATGGAGCCACGAAGATGTACTTGAACCGAATGTTCATATGGACCTGGGCCCGTCCCAGGCCTATTGGGCCGATCCAAGCCCATCACATGTCTATTAATACTTGACCTAGGGCTACATTGTCTAGACAACAACTCTCACAAAACCCTAGACTATAGCCGCCGCCCCCCTCTCCTCTTCCTCCCTCTTGGCCGCCGCCCCTCACGTGCCGCCCGTCGTGCGCCGTCGCCGCCATTTGCCGCCGGAGCCACGAAGATGTACTTGAACCGAATGTTCATATGGACCTGGGCCCGTCCCAGGCCTATTGGGCCGATCCAAGCCCATCACATGTCTATTAATACTTGACCTAGGGCTACATTGTCTAGACAACAACTCTCACAAAACCCTAGACTATAGCCGCCGCCCCCCTCTCCTCTTCCTCCCTCTTGGCCGCCGCCCCTCACGTGCCGCCCGTCGTGCGCCGTCGCCGCCATTTGCCGCCGCTTGTCGTGGTTGGAATTGTTCCGACCACCTCGACGAGGAGATTTCGTCCGTGAAAGATTCATCACGTTTTCTAGTGCAGACTGAAGAAGGAGTCGTGATTCCAGTCGTGGACCGAATTAGGAGAACGACAAAAGCCAACCGTTGAAGTGCCAATTTCCTCGTGAAATTGGTCGGAGCCAGGCGCCTAGACGCCAGCAAGGTACCAAATCTAAATACCCTATAGATGTTTATTGTTGATTTATGTTATGTATTGACCGTTTCCGGTGCAAATTTTTAAATCTTCCGCTGCGCCCCGGGAACGGGATCCGGATCCGCCGCTGCGCCAACAGTGCACAACCACTATCAAGGTACCAAATGATTGACTCATCTCCAACCTTGTACCTGTTTCCCAGCAAACACGAAAATAAATTTTGGTACCCAATTTTACTTGGGTCCAGATCGGATTACCCCTTTCGGGACCCATAATTGAATTACCTTAACAGTTCTCCCAGTATGAAAGCCCATAAGGGTGTGTGCAGGAATATGGTGAGATCTGTTGAGCTTTGGTTTGGTATTTTGACCATTCAGATCTCTTCCGGGCTGAACCTTTCTCCATTCAGATTTGACCTTCCTAGAACCACGTCTTTGTTGGTTCTGAACAAACGACTTGGATTCATCTTTTGCCTTTTCCTTGTCAAGTCTGTTCTTTAGCCAACTAGACTTAGAGTTCTCGGGTCTGACATAGCCAATACCAGCTTTCCCTTTCTGATTCAGTTGCCCCGAGATCTGGTCATCATACCTTACCGACTCGCATGTATCATGTATCACACTGGCTTTGACAAAGTTCATCTTTTTGAACTTGTCGTATACCAGATTTGATTGAGTACAAGTCTCTCCAGAACTACTTTCTCCAACATTGAAACCTAAGTCAGATTTATCATTTAATGGCTTTTGAGTTTCATGCAGCTTGCTTAGAGAAACAGAAGACTGGGTCCAGGAGCTCATCACCAGATTTAACCTCTCGTTTTCAGATTCGAGCTCACAGGATCTTAATCTCAATGATTCATTCTCAGTCTTCAGCTTACTCAACTAGATTTCTAAACTGTCAGTTTCACAAAGTTGAGAAGCGCTTGGTTCCACTGCACTATTTTTCAAATCAATGTTTTCAGATTTGACTTCCTCGAATGTTTGAGAAAGCTTCTTGTACTTATGGACCATTTTATTGAGTGCAGTGATTAGTTCATCTCGTGTAAATTCAATATTTGAGAAATCGAATACCTCGTCCTCAGAAGATTGGTTGGCCATTAGGCAGTGAACATCCTCCTGTTCACTATCGCTTGATGAGGAGCTGCTTGAGGAGTAATTGTTGGGGATCCGGATCCGCCCCCCGGCGGGGCAGCGGAAGAACAGAAATTAAACAGCCGGGAGACGATCAATACGAAAAATTCAATAAAAGTTATCGACATACATAGGGGGTTCAAAACCACTACCTTGCTGGCACTTGTGCCTGGCTCCAACCGTAGTTACAATAACGTCGGCTCTTCTCGGTAGATTGCGGTAGTAATCGCCAATCCGGTCCACGAACAGAAACGAGACTCCTTCGTCAGCCTGCACTAGAGGACTGACGAGATCAGCACGAACGGATTCTCCTCGTCGAATTGGCCGGAAACGATTTTCCGGAGAAGACGGGCGGCGGCGGCGGCGGCGCGTGGAGGCGGCGGCGGCG
>KV010091.1:11158-26982 GCA_001598015.1 Dorcoceras hygrometricum
CCGACCGCCCATTGCCGCCGCCCGCCGCCCGCCGCCGCTGTCGCCCGGTTTTTCGCGTGATCGGACTTGTTTCGATACCGCGATGAGGAGAATCCGTTCGTGCTAAAATCCATCAGATCTTATAGTGCAGATTGACGAAGGAAGATTGTTTCCGGTCGTGGACCTGATTGACGATCTACCGCCGCCTACCGTTTGAAGACCCATTGCCGCCGCCCGCCGCCCGCCGCCGCTGTCGCCCGGTTTTTCGCGTGATCGGACTTGTTTCGATACCGCGATGAGGAGAATCCGTTCGTGCTAAAATCCATCAGATCTTATAGTGCAGATTGACGAAGGAAGATTGTTTCCGGTCGTGGACCTGATTGACGATCTACCGCCGCCTACCGTTTGAAGTGCTGGTTTCCTCGTGAAACTGGTCGAAGCCAGGCGCCTAGACGCCAGCAAGGTAGAAATTCGATAAACGCCCTATGAATGTTTATTGATTGTTTTTAATGTATTGAACGTTTCTCGGGGCAACTTTTAACTTCCGCTGCGCCTCCGGGAAACGGGATCCGGATCAGCCATTGTATGTCAATAGATAGGCTGTAATCATATCCAATATAGTGCCTAGTCTGCTTGTAAACTCTTCCAGAATTTGGAAGTAAATCTTGGATCTCTGTCTAAAACTATAGATATAAGCACTAGATGCAATTGAATGAAGAAATCGATGTACAACTTTGCCATTTTCTTCAAGGAATTCGTCAAGGAATGAAGTGAGCTGACTTTGAAAGTCTATCAATCACTACCCAAACAGCATCACATCCTCAGCTGGAACGAGGCACATGGGTCACAAAATCCATAGCTACATGCTCCCAATTCCATTGGGGCACCTCTAAACTCTGCAATAGTTCACCAGTCTCATCATTTCCGCTTTAACTTGCTGACAATTCAGACAAAGAACGACAAATTCAGCAACATCGTTCTCCAAACCTGCCCACCAATAGTGCAGTTTTAAGGCATGGTACATCTTCCTTGCACAAGGATGGACACTATGTCGACTGCAGTGAGCTTCTCTTAAGATCATTTCCCTCAAATCAATCAGGTTAGGCACTACTAACCTATCCCGAAAACTCACAACCATCAGATGCGACAGAATAATCCTCCAGCTGTCCAGCTTGAGTGTTCAACTTCAGCTCACGGATATATGGGTCAGTTCTCTGGGCTACCCTGATGTCCGAAACAATCTGTGGCTCGAATTGAAAAGATGACACCACAAATCATCACCTGGGTAGAAACACCAACCGGTAGTGCTCAGGTGCTCATGGACCTTTGAGATATTTAGCGATGCAACAATCGACACTTGAGCTTTGCTGCTAAGCGCATCAGCAACTACGTTCACTTTCCCAGGCTGATACTGAATCTTGCAATCTAAGTCGTTAAGCAGCTCCATCCATCTACGCTGCCTCATATTCAAGTCGGACTGGGAGAAGAGGTATTCAAGACTCTTGTGGTCAGTATACACCATAAACTGTTTGCCATAAATATAGTGGGGCCAAATATTCAAAGCAAAGACAACTGCTGCCAACTCCCAAAGTCATGAACTGGGTATCGAGTCTCATGAGGTTTCAAATGACGGGAAGCATACGCAATGACTCAACCATGATGCATCAAAACGTAACCCAATCCACTAAACGAAGCATCAGAACATACCACAAAGCCTCCTAAACCTGAAGGTAAAGCTAACACTGGCACTGAAGTTAGCTTCTCTTTGAGCAGTTGAAAGTTGTTCTAAGATTCCTCCGTCCAAAAAAATCTCTTATCCTTCTGGGTCAACTATGTCATAGGCTTAGCTATACTAGAGAATCCCTCAATAAAGCGTCGATAATAGCTAGCCAATCCCAAAAAGATACGAATCTCTAAGACGTTGTTGGGGCGTTCCCAGTTCACTATGGCCTCTACCTTACCGGGGTCAATAGATAATCCTTTAGCCGAAATGACATGATCAGAAACAACACTTTATTCAACCAAACTCAAATTTTCAGAACTTGGCGTACAGCTGTGAGTTTCGAAGTGTTTGGAGGACCAGACTCAAGTGCTCTTTATGTTGCATGAGAGTCTTTGAATAAACCAATATATCATCGATAAAAACAATCACGAACTGATCGATGAACTATCTAAAGACTCGGTTCATTAAGTCCATGAAAACTGCAGGGGCGTTAGTCAAACCGAACGGCATAACCAAGAACTCGTAATGCCCGTACCTCGTTCTAAATGCAGTTTTCACAACATCTTCCTCTCGAATTCGTAACTGATGATAACCTAAACGCAGATCGATCTTAGAACACATGTCTTAACCTTGAAGTTTATCGAATAAATCGTCGATCCTCGGTAACGGGTACTTATTCTTCACAGTAGCATTGTTTAGTTGCCGAAATTTGATGCACATCGTCATCGAACCGTCTTTCTTTTTCACAAACAGAATAGGAGCTCCCTAGGGTGACATGCTTTGCCGAATAAAGCCTTTCTCCTGTAGATCGCTAAGCTGTACCTTCATCTCTCTCAACTCGACTGGTGCTAGGAGATATGGGGTTCGTGAGATAGGAGCTGTACCAGGCACCAACTCAATGCTGAAGTCAATCTCCCTCCTCGGAGGAAAACCAGGAATCTCCTCGCGAAACACATCTGGGAAATCACGAACGATAAGTATGTCACTAAGCTCTACACACGACGTTGAGGATGCGTGTAAACCATAAATCATGAATCCAGAATTTTCTAACGATAGTAAGCTAAACATCTCCATAGCAGAGACTAACGGAATCTTCGATTGGGAATCATGGCCGTAGAAGTTCCACCTCTCGCCAAACTGGGGCCGAAAGCACACAACGCCATGGAAACAGTCCACAGTGGCCCTAAAACTAGACAACACTTCCATTACCACTATAAAATCGAAATCACACATAACTAACCGGATTAAGTTGGCTATCAGCGCATTCTCGCCAAACCTAGTATGCCATTCGACACCATCTCTTGGGAGAACAAGCTTGCGCTGGCAGGAGTCGTAACAGAAACAACATCATGCAAAAGGGTGGTATACAAACCATGCTCAACAATAAATGCATCAGCTATCAATGAATGTGATGCTCCAGTATCAAACAACACACATGCTGGAGAGTCAAAAACAGTACAGGTACCTGAAATCACTCCTCCAGGCGTGCCCTTTGCTTGCTCCCTGGTCATAGAATTTACTTGTGCCTGCTGAGGTCCTGAGAAATGAGGTTGGGAAGACTGTCCAAAATGTGAAGGACCAGGATGCTTGAACAGCCTGTGCTGAGATTCTCTCGTCCTCTACTGCTGAACGAAAAAGATCCGCCACGAGATGACCCGCCAGAACGGCTCTATGGTGGGGCAGTGGTAGGATGAGATCCATCCAAGGGACACACCCTTGCAAAATGTCCGTACTGCTCGCAATTTTTGAAAACACACTGAACTCCCGTACACTATGTAGATGGGTGTTTTAATCCTCATCGCACATAGAAGGTAGATCGGGGACTACTACTGCTCGAACTGCCCGAACCGGAAGAACTGGAACCTGACTTCTTCTTAAAATGTTGGCCACGAGGCCTGAACCTGTGACTTCCAAAATGTTGGGATGGCTGTTGCGGTGGATGGAAAGTCTGTGAAGGTTGGGAAGACTACGCCCCTTGAACGTTGGGACGTGTACCTTGTCCACCGCATTCGCATAGCTAGTAGGCGAACTTGCAAACACCAAAGAATAAAGATCCTCGTTCAGCCCTTCCAAGAATATGTTTCTCTTCGCTCTATCACGACCGGATACATGTGGAACATAGGCAAGGAGAGAAGAAAACTTTCTAGCATACTCCCCCACAGACATGGTTCCCTGAACCAAGTTTTCGAACTCGTGCTCCCGAGCATTAACGTAGGACTCTGGAATGTACTCCTGATGTAACGTAGTACAAATACTGTTCCATGATATCCCCACACCAGTCTCCTCCAGGGCTTGCAAAGCACCTCCGCTCTGCATTCTTCCTCAGTTGAAAAGTAGCTAAACTCAACCTACGTTCATCGTCATACCGCACTCGATCAAACATCCCTGTGACGTGCTGCAACCAGGACTCAACATCGGAACTAGACTTGTCGCCATTGAACATTTGAGGATTCATCCACTGAAACCTCGCCATAATCAGTTCCATTTCGTCTATACAGGATGCCAACATATCCACCTAGTCATCAACCTGTCTCTCGCGCCTACGAACAGGAATATTTCAATCGCCCTCATCGTTCTGAGCCTCAGATTCTATTGGGATCTTCCTTCTAGCTCTACCCCTACCTCTAGGCAACATCTATGCAAACACTAAGACGATAAGATCACACAACAGTATAACACATAGTCAAGCACATACCACAAACGACAGTGCCTAGACGCAAGTGTGACCGAAGAATTTGAGATTATCCCAGTTTAAGCTCTGATACCAAAAATTCAGGCCCGATGCACCAAAACAGAGATTAAAGATGCAATCACAACTGTAGAAGCATTAAAAAGTGACTAATATTTTTCGCTTTGGCCCGACCTTGAAAATCATAATTTTAAAATACACTTATATTTAAAATACAGATTTTACAAAAAATCCAAAAGCTGAAACAACAGCTGCAAGTAAGGCAAGTACAGATCATCCCAAACCAACAGAATCTCAATCTGAATACAAAGACAGCACAGGGCATTCCCCGGGGACAAACTACAATACAGAAATAGAATATCTATAACTGGGACACTCAAATCAACCTCTGGGGACATCACCAGTTGACTCACCTCCACGGCCAGCTGAATAACCTGGAAAACCTGAATGGCACTGATGGATCTGGATAACAGATCCAGATCTGAGTTTTGAATTACACAAAACCTGTTACTGTGTTTCTTACAATTCTATGCAGTGTGCAGATATCAATAGGAGAAGTCTGATGTGTTGAAGAAAGTTGCATCGCATAATTGTTGAAAGAGCAGGTTACTGTTGAGGTTGTTGTCGAAGAAAGATACTATTACAGAAACTGTTGGCAGATACTATTTCAGAAGCTGACAGAAGAAGTTGTCAGATGTTCATTAGTGAAGAGAAGCAATCAGTTGTTGGATTGAAGCGAAGAGAAATCTGATAACAGTTATGAATACGAAATATCTGATGAAGCGTTCTCGGTAGAAGAAGAAGATCCCTGTTGAAGTTGCTGTCAACAGATACCGTGCGAAGAGTTACTATTGATGAAGCTGTTGAAGATGAAACAGCAAGTTACTGTTGACGATGTTGTTAATAAGTAAAGAAGAGCTGGAATCAGTAACTCTGACGTCAGCATTTCTATTGGAAGAATGTGTTGAAGAAACGTCGAAGAGATCTGACGAAAAGCCTGCTTTGAAGTGAACGTGAAGAACAGTAGTTGAGGTTGCTGTTGAAGAAGCTAAACCAGCAACCGTGACATCAGCATATCTGTTGGAGGAAGTTGTGTTCAGCAACTATGACGTCAGCAATATCAGCAGACAACAAGATGGATCAGCAATCATGACGTCAGCATATCTGTTGAAGATGCAGAAAACAAAGAAGATAGGTTGCTGATGAAGATCGAACAGTGATGAATGCTGATGACAGATACCATGTGAAGGGTTATTCAAAGACAAAGTTTAACCAGACGTAGCGCAAAGACGTAAAGCAATCCAGACGTGAGTAAACCAGTTGTTGATATGCATTCAGACGATGGCTACAGTGATTCGCAGAATCAGTCGCAAGCTACAGTGGATCATGTAATCAGTCGTTGAACACTAACAGAGAAACCAGCTGTTGCGCGTCAAGGAGAATCAGCCGTAGCGCTAAAACAAAGTTACACCAGCTGTTGCGTGTCAATGTAAATGAACCAGCTACTGTAAGTTGATGAACCAGCTGCTGGAAGTTAATGAATCAGCTGTTAATCGTGAAATTGCCTTAAATCAAGGGGACAAGATTTGTACTATTCTGGGAAATAGTACAATTTACAGAGGAGCACTGCACGCATTTGGAAAGACGACGAATTTGGCCTTGACAAGCGCAGAAAAGATTTGGACGGCCATATTTGGGGGAAGCAAATATATATACAAGAAGCACTATTGAAGAAAGTGATTTTGAAAGATTAAGTGTTGCACAGTGCACAAATTGAAGAGGGAAGAAAAACAGAGAGACGAAGCTGTCAACTATTATTCAACCAGAGGAGCGCTTATTGCACAGTTGACAAGCTGAGTCTTAATCAGCTTTTGTAGAAGCATTCTTCCAAGTGTGTGAGATTTAATTTTTTGAGAGTTGAGAGTTCACTGTAAAATCTCACACACACAGATTCACTCGCATATTTTGAGAGATGTGCGTAATTGCTTAGCGAGTGAATCAAAACCCAAAATGCAAATCAGATCCCGTCCAAGCACGAAGACGTTAAACTCTGTGTCTGTAGCCTTTCTCAAATAGGCGTAAAACAAGTGAGTGACAGCCGAGGGCTGGTGGAGTCTAGGAGTTCTCGCAGCTGCTGGTTGCGGGATCGGGTCTGTACATGAGGTGTAGATCAAATCTTCTAGTGGAACCTTCCTGAAGAAGGAAGAAGGGGAGACGTAGGACATTGATTTCCAAACTTCCATAAACAAATAGCAGTGGATTGTATTCTGTTATTTATTCCGCATATGCACTTTAATATTAGCACGCACGCATAACAGATTGCACACTTGCACGGTCGAACAGATTTCTGTAAACAGAAATCTGGTTGTGTTGAGTTTTAAAATTAGAATTCATTTCTGGTGTCTTCCGCATGTTTTTATTACATACCAGATCTGTCTCCGGTGCTCTATCTGTTTTATGTTCAAGAACCATGAGCTATTGAAGGTCGTTTATAACAGCGCAAAATTTTTATTTATCAGTAGCAGCGCTCGCTTGCATTTATTTCCTATTTCCGGTCCTAACAGGCACACCACAAACCAAACAGCCCCAAAGGGAGAGGGTTCAAACCCCAGTCTGGAGAGCAACATAAAATAACAGGTAGATCGAACGAGTTATAAATGATATGCGATGCATGAGAACAGGCAGGTCAAGGAATCCAAAAGGAACTACACAGCTGGACATTAGAGATAGAAGCGGTCTCCGAACGTGTGAGAGAATGGGAATTACCCGGCCGCTCGATCACACACGGTACCAGACACAATACAGAACAGGGAAGGCCGCAACTCATGAGAGAATGGGAGCTACCCAGCCGCTCAATCACACGCAGTACCAGCACAAGCTAGAACAGAAAAGGCCATAGTATATGTGAGAGAACGGGATCCACCGAGCCCCTCAATCACACGCCTCTTGTCAACACGGGTTAGCTCAACAGCATAAGACAACAAATCATAGATTCGCAAGGAACAGAGCGTAACAACATGTCATGCGTGTATGCATAAGAACAGCTTGCAAGATATCACACAACAAAACAGATGCAAGAAATAGCATAGAACCAACAGCATACACATTGCTCAACATAACAACACATGCTCATTTATAAACAAGCCTATCTCAAAGCTGTAAATATAAGCTCACATCCGAACCTTAGCTTCTGTGCTAAAATTACCACAACAGGGGTCCCGAACAACTCATATTTTCAACCTGTGCGAAAGAACCAATCAGCCGGAATATGAACCGAAAGTGCACAGTAACTTCTTCGCGTCCACTCTTCTGGACCACCAAAGCCTTCGAAGGATGTATAGAAGAAGCGTCTTGGAAAGGAGATCTCAACAGTATCAACCTTGCTCAAAGCTACGTCGTCTACCACCGGGAATCAAAGGAGATAAGGTTCGGTGAATAGTAAAGGTTTCGATACAGTAGAGGGTATGGTTGCGAGAGAGAAATTTTTTAAGTGTTGGAAAGTAATGGTTTGTACACGGTCAAAGTCCTTTATTTATATTACTTAAGTCTCCCGTGATCTGGTGACAGTAGCCACTGACAGAGGGTCCAAGATGGTACCAGCTCAGGCATAACCAGCACACTGCCTTCTCTCCCAGCTGCTATACGTCATCCAGCTTGCACTACCAGAACAGATTACACACCCAGTCTGCTATCTCAAAACATATCACAACGTACACAGTAGAAACAGATTACAGCTATAGAACAGATTACGCCTTGGCTAGCTCACGCGTACCATCCAACTAGCGTCTAAGCTAATATCGTTAAATGATGTCGCATCGCTCTCCGGCTCGGAGCAACCAGTTCACACGTACGTAGACCAGCTCGCACACGTCCAGCTCTTGCCTAAGCTGGAAACCATAAACCGTGCTGGTCTACACTAAACCCTCGAACCAGGTCGGTCCGCACAGTACTACCAGATTTGGTCCCTCTAAGCTGGTTTCTCCCAAAAAGACTTTGCTCCGTTACCAGCTCAGAATATCCAGCTTAAGTACCCAGAATATCTTGCTACAACCATTTATAAACATCCAACCATCTAGATCGGACCGTTCTACGAAAATTAACCCAGAGCTGATCCACGCACAGACCAGCTAACGCCCGATCACTTACCCAAATTAATTGTTTACCATCTAGACCTCACATTAGTTTCCAACGTTGATGTAGCAGCATTAACACTGGTCACCACCTCACCCATTTTCCTGAACAAAGCTTGTCTAAAAATGTTGGAGTCATGTTTCATGTACATCTGAGAATCCTCACCATATCAACCTTTGATTCCATGGACTCGACGACTATTTTTACCGTTATAAGCTCCGAAACAACATCAAAATCTTCTTGGGGACTGGAAAATTTACTGGCTGCGGACCATCTTGGGAAAAATTCTATTCTTCTTCGCTTTTATCTCTATCTGTTGTATACTGTACCATCTGTAAACTAGAAATATTAAGACCCTGATGATCCTCATTATTTCTAAACAAAGCAGAAGAATGTACAGAAAAACTTGAATTACTTGGACTTGACCGGGAAGAACCAGCTTGAGCCTGGTGCTCAACCTCCTGAGCTGGTTGCTCTTCTCCCTGAGCCTGGTGCTCATTCTTGTGAGCCTGATGCTCTTCCTCATCGTAAGCCTGATGCTCCACATAATCAACAGCTTCTGCTTCTTACACATTCTTGACAACTGAACTAAGATCCTCAACATGCTCCTGAGCTTGTTGCCCAATCATCGCAGTCTCTTAGTCCTGAGCTGGTTGCGCTTGAGCATTGTGCTGAATTTCAAGAATCCTTTGCTCCACTGCCTTAGCCTATTGCTCCTCTTCCTCCTGATCTGGAGCTGTGGTTCCTTGATTGGAAACTATGCGCCCCTCATACCAGGTAAGTTGTAGAATATCATCTGTAGCATATCCTGCGACTGAAGAGTCTGGAACCAGAAGGGGTAGACCAGCTGGATGTCGCTTAGTCCGGTTATGCTTGATCATCTCCTTAAGCTCGCAGTCTAAAACCCGAATACACATATGATCATAGTTTGCAGATGGTTCAGCTGGATCAAAATTAGCTCGATGCTCATCAACCTTCTTCTTAAACTCCATCACATATAGCTTGCACTGCACCAACATCCGCCTCTTCAACAGTTCAGACACCAGCTCGGTCTCAGCCCACGTTAAAAATTCATCTTCAACTTTGGCCAAATTTGTAATGGGCGTCATCAACTCGATTGTATTCAGCCTCACCTCAGTCCTGAAGCATGCCCATTTATCATATTTAGACATTTTGCTGGACACAACTTTCCAAGCAGCTTGTATCACCAATAGACAGTGCTCCTCGACTGGGCTTGGCCGGGAAAATGCTTCTAAAATCTTCTTGCCCTTTGCAGCTGGGTCTCTCTTAGGCAGGAAGTGGGTTGCCCATTTTATCTCACGAATCTCGATTGGGTCAAACACCATCCCACCTCCATAAGTCGTAGCCTGTTGTATCGGTTGTTCAAGAGAATCGGTTCGAACGACAATGGGAAGCTCTTTGGAAACAGCCTGCTCCTCCACAGCTTGGATAGGCTTGACCATATTTGGCCTCTTCGTCCTCTGTTTCTTCTTAATTGCCACAGAGGAAGAGACAAATTAGACTCAGAGTCAGATGAAGCGAGAACCAGTTTGCATTTTACAGTGTCTCCACCTGTCTTCGCTGCGCGTAACTTTGCAAAAGGACGCCTATCTTCATCTGAGCTGGTCTCAGATTTGGACTTGGCTGGACTAGCTTGGCTCCCAGCCACTGTCTTTTTCGTCACCGCTACCTTTGCCTTCTTCTTTCCTAAAGCCTTGAGCCACTAATCTTGCCTTATTTCTTTTGACAATTCCATTTTCATCTAATTTATTCCTAAAGACCCATTTAGTACATATTACTTTCTGGTTAGTAGGTCTAGGAACTAAATGCCAAACTTTGCTATGTTCAAATTGACTAAGTTCTTCTTGCATAGCCTCTATCCATCTTGGGTCAACTAAGGCCTCATATACCTTCTTAGGTTCTATATGCAAAATTAATGCAGAGTTAAATACTCGTCAATCATCCGACCTCATATTCTAATGGGTGCAGAAGGGTTACCGATGACCAGCTCGGCTGGATGAGTCTTATTCCACCGCAAACCTGGTCTGTATGAGGTTGATGTTTCGTTCTGAATATTTTTCATCTGGTTCCCCATGCAGTCCTGCTGGATCTTCATTAACACCACTTGTTGGATTATCAGCTATTGTACGTTCTCCACCAGTTGGTACGTGATCTGGATCAGCTTGCGCGTGATCCGGAACAACGTTGCTTGAACTGGCACTTAAGCTTGGCACACCTGTTGCTTGATGGTCCTATACGGAGTCACTGTTAGTCAAATCAATGACTTCAATGTTACCTGGGACACCAGCTTGCGCAACATCTTGAATATCAATGTTTGTAATCGGTGTATCCAGTGCGTGCTGGTCTACAGCTTGGAGTCGATTATGTGCCTCGTCCTCACTTGATTCATCTTGATTAGTTTATTCCAGACGATTACAAGTCATTATTCGCAGTCGAATTTGATCTGAAGCTGGTTTAATCAAACACCACGTGAGCTAATTCTTCAACAATTAACATCCTGTTGTTGAAAAATCTGTATGATTTGCTCACAGCTGAATATCCTAGGAAGATACATGCATCATATTTGACAACAAAATCTTTTAAATAAGTTTTACCGTTGTTATGGATGAAGCATCTGCATTCAAACACCTTGAAATACGAAATATCAGGTTTCTTGCCATTCCAGATCTCATATGGGGTAACACCATGACGCTTATTAATCATCGATCTGTTTTGAGTATAGCAAGATGTGTTAACTGCTTCAGCCAAAAATTTCTTTGAAATACCAGAATCAGCAATAATTGTTGTAGCATCTTATTTTAAAGTACGATTTTCTACGCTGAGCTAACCCATTTTGCTGAGGTGTTCTAGCTGCAAACAGCTCGTGCTTACTTCCAATGTCATCCAGATAAGAGGATATACTTAAATTTAAAATCAGTTCCTATGTCACTTCTTATCCGGTTAACACTGCAAGATTTGTCATTTTACAAATGTTTAAAATGTTGATCAGTTGGTCAACATTTTGATCTTTGGATTTAAACACCACTAAGTTAAAATTTGGAAAAAACTAACTACAACCACTTAAAATTAAGATAATTCATCCGCTGATGCCATAGCCAGCTCTTAGATGAGTCAACTACCAGGCAAGTTTTTTCAGCATGTGACTGATCTGACCAGTCTATTTTGTAGCTATTCCCCGATCTATAACCTACCAGCACAGTCAGACCTTCCGGATTTTGAACTGTGCATGTGTGCTTTTGAAATTTAACGGAATATTACTGTCTCATAACTGACTGATACTGATCAAGTTATATCACAAGTTCTCAAAAACGAGAACGTTGTTGACAGCAAAATTACCATGGGTAAGCTTACCCTTACCCACAATGTTACCGTTTGAGTTGCCACCGAAGGTGATCTTGGGTCCATTGCACGGCTTGATATCTGATAACAACTTGGGATCACCAGTCATGTGCCTCGCACATCCGCTATCCAAGTACCATGTTGATTGTTCCAGTCTTGAAATCTACTTTTCCTGCAATCATAAACAATACGGATTTGGTACCCTTTGACTTAATTGGGTCCAGGCTTAGTTAATCCATTCGGGACCCATACTTGGATAATCTTAACCACTTTATCAGTACTAAATCGATGTATGTTTGTGGTTTTTGTGTGTTCTGTGATCTGAAATTAGTCAGATGAGCAGTATTGTTGCCATTAGATCTGGGCTTATTATACCTAGGTCTGTACTGTCTGTCCTTCATAAAAGCTTTAGACAACTGGCCAGGCTTTTTTCCACCAGATTTGGGTTGACCCCTCATCTGTTCAACTCGTTTCTTTAGCCAGCTCTCTCTAGACTTATCATGAACAGTATACCCCAGCCCACAGTATCGTCCTTGCCAGATTGGAGAATTAGCTGCTATCTTTGACTCATCAGATTGCGCCTCTTCAGGCTGTCCCATGCTGGTTTTTACAAAGTTCATGGTTTGAAACTTTGTCCTATCCAGCTTTGAAGTACAACTAGTCTCTACATTATTGCTATCATTGATACCATAGCCCAATCCTGCTCTGTCATCGGAAGGCTTCATAGCTTCATACATTTTACCAAGGGAAGCAGACGACTTGGCCTACGAGCTTATAATATCAGCTAAACGCTGATTCTCATTTAGCATCTCCTGCGACCTGCTTCTCAAATCATCATTCTCAGTAAAAATCTTACCTAGAGCAGCTTTCATTTCGCTTGAGCTCATCAGCTTAGCTTTTGAAGCACAGGTCTCCTTTTCAGCCTTGACTTCCTCAAAAGACTGAGACAGCTTCTTGTACTCATGGACCATGTCATTATGTGCCGTGACTAGGTCCTCAAGTGTAAATTCTAAATTGGAGAAATCAAATACCTCGTCAGTGTCATCAGCCATTAGACACTAAACCTCATCCTCACTCTCGCTCGATGAGGATGTCCCTGAGCTAGATTCCTCTGAATTTGTGTCTGCCCATGAACTTTTGTTGTCATCTGCTACCATAGCTTTCTCCATCCTCTTCTTTCGTTAGAACTTCTTCTCCTTCTTGTCTTTTATTCCGCGATCTGGTTGCTTTTTGGCATCCAGCTTGAGCTTCCTGCAGTCAGCTATGAAGTGACCAGGCCTGCCACAATTATAGCACTTATCATCAGAATAAGAATTTAAATTCTTTTTAAGTGAATAAGAAGATTTGGATTTAGAGTTATTCTTTCGCATAAATTTTCCAAAATTTTTTATGAAGAGGGACATAGCATCATTGCTAAGTTACTCAGCTGATTTGCTACTTTGTGGGCTCTGTTCTGGCATGGTGGCAGCAAGGGCTTTGGCTGGTTGGGATGTTGAAGGCTCTGATTCTGATCTTGTCTCTAGTTCAAACTCATAGACCTTCAGGATGGAAAATAAATCGTATAGCTCCAAAGTATTCAGATCAATGGACTCCCGCATAGCCATAGTCTTCACGTCCCATTCTTTTGGCAACACTCTCATCACTTTCAGGGCCAGCTCCCTGTTACTATATTCTTTCCCCAATCTTGTCAGCTCAATCATCAGCGAGTTGAACCGTTCATCGAATTCACCCATGGTCTCCTTGGGCTTCATTCTTATCAACTCAAACTTTTGTAGGGTCACGGTTAGCTTGTTTTCTTTTGTTTCCTCATTGCCCTCGCATATCTGGTAAGCTTCTCCCAATTTTCCTTGGCCGTAGTACATGTTTGTATCTTGCTGAACATGTTGTTGTCCAGTGTCTTATACAGGATATCCTTGGACACATTGTCCAAATTGGCCTCTCGGAGGTCCACTCCATTCTGGGCTTATCAACCCATTGAGCTACACCTACTGAGATAGCTACTACAGTATTCGGATTCATAATCTTGATTGGTCCATCTGTTATGATAAACCACATATCATCGTCCTGTGACGCTAGGTGAGTTTGCATCTGAATCTTCCAGACGTCGTACTCCTCCTTAGAAACAATGAGAATTTTATTGTGATAAATCAACATATTTAACGAATGCAAATCTAAAAGTTGTTCAAACACTGAGATTCCGAGCTATGATACCACTTGTTAGGATCGGAAATACGGCTCGAGAGTTCAGAGGTGGGTGAATAAAATCCTTTGCTAATTTTAACAAAAATATGTTTTAAAAATATTTTACATCTCGTAGCTAACCTCTAAGATGATTTACCAGTTTGGAGGATTCTCAGTGATAAGTTGTTGTCTTGGGTAACAAATAAGTTTGTGCGGAAAAAACCCAATTCAATAGTGAAAAGATAATATGCGTAAATGTAAAAGATAAGGTCAAGAGTTTGTTTCTGAAATTTCGGAGTTTAATCTCTTTCGTCTCCCCTTCTTCCTCAACAGAAATGATTTCCACTAGAAAATTTGATTTATACAACTCCTTATACAAACACGATCCGACATCCAGCAGCTGCAAGAAATCCAAGTCTCACTACAATAGAGACAGACCGCAATCTGTTCCAAAATATAAACAACACAGCTCTAAGCTAGTTTGCTATTCTAGCACTCAACACTATGTTTTTTATTATACAATGTAATCTCAACAGTACAGAGTGTGATATGAAAGTTTATGTGACACAAGAATTGAATGAAAACAATCTGCGTGTGTGTGTCACTAGCTATGAGCTGATTTGAGAAAATGAACTCTTGTTTGCTTTCACAATAGTTCAAAAGATCATTAGTTGTGTTCCGTAACTTCTTCTCAAACTGATCTGCTCTCCAATTTATACCCTTTGGATATAACGATAATAAATGTTACCAGTAGACACGTCGTATGTATCCAAAGTGAGATGTCTGCTGCATCTTAAATTCTTGTACTATTCACGTACACCTTTATTAAATTTGTTTCCTCTTTTAGCAACTCTGCGTCGTTCTCTGTTGAAAACGCATCTCTGGATATATTGGATTAGTTCAAAGTAGTTTAAACGACTATAAATTGATCCTTAGAAGTCAAACACATCAAATCAATATGTCTGAAAACTCAAAAATAATCTGAAATCTATTTTGCTAATTTATCTTTACTCAGCTGGGTTCCGATATGGTCGTTGTGCTGAACTGCTTCTAATCTGGTCTAAGCTGATATGCTCTCTAAGCTGATCTGTTCCCTTTGTATAACTCCAGATAACAATCTTTGTTCACTTCTGTCTTCTTCTATAGAAACACAAGCCTTCCTGATTGCATCCATCTCTTCTAAAATAATCTGGTATATCCTTCACTAATGCTATACCTGAATCTTCTTACTGTTAGAGTAGATGCCCAACTAGCCAACTTGTGGCGTGTGGGTTCATAGACTCTTGTATGAAACGATCTTTATATATGATATTCGCATTTATTTATGGCATTCTTTACTTTCATTGTGTTGAATGATGATTAACAATTGCGTTGAGTAAAAACCTAGAATGCACTATAGTGTATGTTAGATGTGATAGTGGGTATGACGGCTATCATGAAACACATCTAATAGTCACTATGTATTCTGAATTAGTTCCTAGTGGATTGGGCCGTCAAAATGAGGATAAGGCCGCCCGAGCTCGAGACTAGTATCTGCGATGCGAAGTACCATGTTTAATTGGTAGGGAACATTTTGATGTTCTTAGCATGCAGATAGATAGTGACCTGGTGATCTATCGAACTACCCTCGTTCGGACTTTCCAAGTGGTTACCATTTGTCGAGTGGATAAGTCCGAGGTCTTGGTTGTACTGATTAGTCCTCACGACTCGAAACGTCATTGAGACTCTACATGATAGGCGTCTCACTTTGACCCGTTTGCC
>KV010093.1:11268-24802 GCA_001598015.1 Dorcoceras hygrometricum
CTTAGCATCGCATTTCAGCAGCACACAAGCACGAGTCTTGAACAGATTTTTGTACAACATAAATCTGTTTGAGTTGTTTTAAAATATAGGATTCAGTTCTGGTATTTTCCGCATGATTTTTAAATCATACCAGATCTGTCTCCGGTGCTCTGTTTATTGTTAATGTTCAAGAACAACGAGCTATTGCAGCTCCAAGTTGCATACAGCAGCACACTAGCACTTGCAAGCCTCGAACAGATTTATGTACAACATAAATCTGTTTGAGTTGTTTTAAAATATAGGATTCAGTTCTGGTATTTTCCGCATGATTTTTAAATCATACCAGATCTGTCTCCGGTGCTCTGTTTATTGTTAATGTTCAAGAACAACGAGCTATTGCAGCTCCAAGCAGCGCTGAAAATTTTAATTGCTCATTTTAAAACCAGCGGCTGCTAAGTTCCTTTTTCAAACAGGGACCATCAAATAGTGACATCACGAGTGTAACTAGGTAAACCCATTTACCTAAAACACTTCTAGTACTCTGGCCAGAGATTTATACACTATTATCCCCTAAGATAGCATAGGATATCCACGCATGTCTGCGAGCGGTGAATCTTCGACAACGATGCATCGACTCCTACATGCATCGGGGCCTCACCCAATCCCGCCGCCTAACGACCCCAAGTGAGTCGGAAAACGGGTCAAAGTGAGGAGCCTATCATGTAGAGCCTCAATGTCGTTTCGAGTCGTGAGGACTAATCAGTACAACCAAGACCTCGGACTTATCCACTCGACAAATGGTAACCACTTGGAAAGTCCGAACGAGGGTAGTTCGATAGATCACCAGGTCACTATCTATCTGCATGCTCAGAACATCACAATGTTCCCTACCAATGAAACATGGTACTTCGCATCGCAGATACTAGTCTCGAGCTCGGGCGGCCTTATCCTCATTTTGACGGCCCAATCGAGTAGGAACTAATTCAGAATACACAGTGACTATTAGATGTGTTTCATGATAGCCGTCATATCCACTATCACATCTAACATACACTATAGTTCATTCTAGGTCTTTACTCAACGCAATGAATCTTAATCATGGGGCTACTTATATTTCTCCGCCTTCTGTTTTCTATGAGAAGAATCATCACTGTTCTTCTTCATAAGTCGGCTCGGACGCAAGTTGTATCAGCGCGCAGAGATGGCTATCAGCATAGCCCTTTTTTTCTACTTTGTTCGTTGTGTTTCTTTCATTTGAGAAGTTAATCGTCACTTGGTTAAGCTTCCGCTGCACCACTCTGATCCGATCTTTTAACGTAGACTAAATGGTAAGCACAGTTAACTTTGCAGCTCACTTCTGTGTAAAAACTTCCAGTTCAAAACTCTCAATTCATTAGCTAATGGTCTCTGAACTAAAAGTTGAGCTAATCCTACTGTCCTTATTACTTAATGTATTTGCTACTACATTGGCTCTAATGGGGTGATAATAATTAATGCAATAGTCTTTAACTCTCTCTAGACATCTTCTTTGTCTCGTGTTGAACTCCTATTGGGTGAAGAAATAATTGAGGTAGTACCTCAAATTTTTTACTGCGAAGGTCACTGCTCCTCGTACTAGATCATACGTAGGGTAGCTCTTCTCATAAATATTTAGTGGTCTAGAAGCATAGCCCATCATCTAAATACAGCACCCAAACCCGTCCTTGATGCATCTAAGAATATAGCATGATTCCCTCTTCCATACGGCAGTGTTGGGATAGGGGCTTCATCAAAGCTTGCTTAAATTTATCAAAGCTGAATGAACACTTTGGGGTCCATACATACTTATCATTTTTCTTACTCAGAGATGTTATAGAAACAGCTATCTTCTTAAGCCAAAATTCACGCTTACTAAACTTAGTAAAAAGTTTTTAGTCCTCAAATTATGCAATATGCGACTAAGCTTATCTGGATATTATTTCCTGTTCTTAGAGTAGATGAGGATATCCTCTATAATTACTATTATGAGCTATTCTAGAAAAGTTTGGAACACTCTATTCGCTAAAAAAAAGGCCTCACTTCATATTTTGTCACTTCTATCGTGCGTTCTGAATATTGTCTGGTAAACTTCATTCACTACTTTAAAATCTAGCAATTTCGGTTTCTTATCTTCTACTTCTGATAATGCACTAACTAAAAATCCTTGACATTCCTTCCTCAGATAAATCAGATCTTATATCATCTTAGCGGTTTTATTGATGCTATTAGCTCAGAGCAAAACATGGGTAATACTATTAAATCTGCATACACGAATTACCTCTGCATCTTAAGCTCTATGCCGCAAAATATACTATTTGCTAGTAAGTTTTCTCCCACTTTAACACAATAACCTATCTGTAATACATCAGGTTGGATAGGTAATTTCTTATAAAAAATTTATGATACAAAAAAATGGGTTATACCAGAATCTAACAAGGCTATGGTGGGCATACTGGCGACGACAATTTTACCTGAACTACAGTAGAGTCTGGTTGAGCCTAATCTGCTGTCATTACATAGGCTCTAATAGTGATGAATTGCTTCTACCGCTGATGATTCCTAGAGATGTGGCCTGGTCTACCACATTTGTAAGACACGTTGTCAGGACTCGTGCTCTAATCATAGTTAAACCACGCAAACATAGCGGAAGCATACAAAAATTGGCTTAAAATTTTCTCTTTAGGCCTGACGGTTTAACACATATAATTTAAAATACCCTATACTCAAAGTAATCCCAGTTTACAAATACACAATACAACAGTACATCATTTAAACAAATACTAATACCAGTACTACAATGGATAACACAATCCCACAAGCACAGGGCATTCCTCGGCTGACAGTACTAGTACATATATGCTATATGCTAAGTGGGACACTCGATCCACCTCCTGGGGCACCTCCAGCTGGGTCAAAGCCACGACCAGCAGAGAAACTTGGAAAACCTGAAAACACATACAGGCAACAATACGCAAGCCCCAGAGGGACATCGGGGTCAAATCCCAGTACGGAGAGCAGCATAAACAGCATAAGGAAAGCAACAGATTAATATGCAAATGCTATGCAAGGGATCAAGGCTACAACCGAAAGCTGGGAGCCAAAGGATCACAACAACAGCTCAACAGCAAGGTCTGATCAAAGGAAAGACAATCAGTGGCCACGGGTATACTGAGCACATGGGAGCTACCCACTCATCTCCAGTACACCATACCAGATGCTAAACAAACAGCTCCACCTGATGTTGCCCACTCATGAGATGTGGGATCTACCCACTCCGCTCATAGCGGCTAACAAACCCAGCAGGGAGAAGAGGTACGGGAGTTACCCGCTCAGCCTTCGAGGTATACGGGAACTACCCGCTCGTCCTCGATCACAGCATCCTGGTATTCTCAAATCAACAGAACAGGCACAACTAGCAAAACAGATCTCAATAGAATAATGCGTGTATGCAAATTCAACAGCTAATATCAATACAATGGACAAACGATAACAACACAGAGCACACACACAGCCAAGAATAATCCATGCTCAATCCTAAGCTATAAACAAGCTCACATCTGTACCTCAATTCTCTGTGCAACAATTACTACAAGCAGGTTGCCGCAATGACGTCCCGAGCACACAGATCTACCACATGCTCAACGGTAACACACAATTCCTTAGGGACCGTAGCACAGAACACAGCATCTGGGAGTTACGAACTCCACCAGCGCTACCATACCTCTCTAACTCAACAGAAAGCTATAAACAAGCTTAAAGCTAGGAACTTTACTTACCCCAACAAGCTAGGAGCGAAATTCGACGCTTATTCTAACAGACTACACAAGGGAGATGTCTTCGCACACCTCACCAGCTTCAAGCAAACGTTCGAAAATGATATCCAAACGAAGCGTCTCAACAAGAGGAGTCCAATGCTACCACCCTCGCTCTCGTTGGAGCTGCCTACCGTCGACAATCGAAGAAGATAAGGTTCGGTGAACAGTAGCTTGGGTATCGCGACAGAATTTGGCAATCGGGAAATATTCTAAGTATGGAAACTGGATACTCAATTCGAAGACCAAGTCCTCTAATAAAAGCCAAAGTTGCTCACAGCTGAAGAAACAGTATCCACCACACTTAATCCACACGACTGGTATTCCCGCTCGTAATCTCTCTCTAAGCCAGAACAGATCTCTACTAACTCAAACGACTTCGCAGAGAACTACTGTTGCAACTGGACACGTCACCCGCTACTCACTGCTGAACACTAACCAACATCTGTTAGCAACGCTACGACAGATCTCTCACACAACTGACGCTAACGCATCTCACAGCCGAGTCTTCTTCGCTAATCCAAAATGCTGTCGTTCCAACTAATCCAAACGACGATGTAGAACTACTCACTGCTGAAACACGCTAGCACGCTCTCTACTACTCAGCAACAACAGAACTTGCTACGACTGCTGAATACAACCACTACTGCTGACGTCACCATTGCTGAGCGCCAACATTCAGCGATGATTCGCGCTAACTGCTGAACAGATTCCCCGCCAACTCTAACTCTCCGGAATTTTTCTAAGAGCTAAAAGAAACCCGATAGCTTCTCCAAGCTCATCAACGCAAAGCTGATCTCAATAAAACCCGATTAATTAACTCAATTAATCTTATCAGCTTTTGGGTCTCACATCTCTCCCCCATTAAACAGGATTTCATCCTCGAATCAATCAATTCCAAAACAAGAGTTCAAGATAACTGGGGAAAGAAACACAAGCAACCAATTACTGGAACAAAAGCAACATCTACTCAAACAGATGCGGCCACTCACGCTGCATCTTCTCTTCCAGTTCCCAAGTAGCTTCTTCTCTACCGTGCTTGCTCCACTGAACCATCACCAAAGGAATGGTATTGTTCCTCAGCTGTTTCTCTTTTCTATCCAAGATCTGCAAGGGATATTCCACATAGCTCAAAGTCCGATCTAACTCCACCTCGTCAGTTCTCAACACATGCGAGGGATCTGGCTCATACTTCCTCAACATCGAAACATGAAACACATCATGCAAGGAGGACTAATCTGGTGGCAACAACAGCCGATAAGCCAAAGGACCAATCCTCTCTAAGATCTCATCAGGACCAACATAGCGATGAGCTAACTTTCCCTTGAGACCAAATCTCATAACACTGCGGAGAGGAGAAACCTTAAGGCAAACTAGATCACCAACCTGAAACTCTAAAGGCCTACGCCTCTTATTCGCATAAATGGCTTGGAGATCTTGAGCAGCTTTCATTATTTGGCGAATCAAGTCCACCTGATCTCTCATCTGCTGCACAAACTCTGGGGAAAACAGCTGCTTCTCCCCCACTTCTTCCCAACATACTGGCTATCTACACTTTCTGTCATGCAAAGCTTCAAACGGTGCCATGCCAATCGTGACCTGATAGCTATTATTATAGGAAAACTCGACCAAAGACAACGAGTCTTTCCAGCTACCACTGAAGTCCATCACAACAGCTCTCAACATATCCTCTAAAATCTGGATAGTCCTCTCAGATTGACCATCTGTCTGGGGGTGATACGTTGTACTCATAACCAATCTAGTTCCCAAAGCTGCTTGAAAACTCTTCCAAAACCTGGAAGTAAATCGAGGATCACGATCTGAAACAATCGAAACTGGCACACCATGAAAACGCACCACAAAATCTATGTACAGCTTCGCCATCTTCTTCAAAAAATAGCTCATGTTGTAGGGAATGAAGTGCGCAGACTTCGACAATCTGTCTACCACAACCCACACGGCATCACAACCTCTATTGGAACGGGGCAAAGGCATGACAAAATCCATAGCTACGTGCTCCCAATTCCATTGGGGCTCCTTTAAGCTTTGCAACAAACCACCAGGTCTCATCCTCTCTACCTTGACTTGCTGACAATTAAGACATCGGGCTACAAAATCATCAACATCACTCTTCAAACCTGCCCACCAGTAATGCTGCTTCAAGGCATGATACATCTTCCTTGCATCAGGATGGACACTGTATCTACTGCAGTACGCTTCTCGCAAGATCTCCTCCTTAAGAGCAACCAGATTTGGCACAACAAGCCTGCCATGAAACCTCAAACAACCATCAGAAGAGACAGTATAGTCTTCCAACTGTCCAGCTCTCACCTTCAGCTTCAACTCATGGATGGATGGATCAGTCATCTGAGCTGCTCTAATGATAGAAACAAGATGTGGCTCAACTTGAAAAGAAGACACCACAACATAATCCTCAGCGGGGTAAAACCTCGAACCAGTAGTGCTAAGATGGTCATGGACCTTCGAAATATGTATCGAAGCCAGCATCGCCACTTGAGCCTTTCTGCACAATGCATCAGCAACTACATTCATCTTCCCAGGCTGGTATTTGATCTCACAATCAAAATCTTTTAGCAGCTCCATCCACCTACGCTGTCTCATGTTCAAATCTGACTGAGAAAACAGATACTGAAGACTCTTGTGGTCGGAGTACACCACAAATTTCTCACCATACAGGTAGTGGCGCCAAATCTTCAAAGCAAAAACCACTGCTGCTAACTCCAAATCATGAACTGGGTAACGAGTCTCATGCGGCTTAAACTGCCGAGAGGCATATGCAATGACTCGACCATTCTGCATCAACACACAACCCAATCCATTCAAGGAAGCATCTGTACAAACAACAAAACCACCTGAACCACACGGCAGAGCTAACACAGGCGCAGTAGTTAGCTTCTCTTTGAGCAACAGAAAACTACTCTCACATTGCTCAGTCCAAAAAAAGCGCTTGTCTTTCTTGGTCAACTGCATCATTGGCTTAGCTATACTAGAAAATCCTTCTATAAAGCGCCGATAATAGCCAGCCAATCCCAAGAAACTACGAATCTCAGCAACACTCTTGGGACGCTCCCAGTTAAGAACAGTCTCAACCTTACTGGGATCCACAGAAATACCATAAACAGAGATCACATGACCTAGAAACACAACTCGGTCCAACCAAAACTCGCACTTGGAGAACTTAGCATACAGCTGCGAGTCTCAAAGCTTCTGAAGAACTAGCATCAAATGCTCTTTATGCTGCAACGGAGTCTTAGAGTACACCAAAATGTCATCGATAGACACAATCACAAACTGATCGATGAACTCTCTAAAGAATCTATTCATCAAGTCCATGAAAACTGCAGGAGCATTCGTCAAATCAAAAGGCATAACTAGAAACTCGTAATGCCCATACCTCGTACAAAACACAGTCTTCTCAACATCCTGCTCACGGATGCGCAACTGATGATACCCAGAACACATATCGATCTTTGAAAACACAGCAGACCCTTGCAACTGGTCAAAAAGATCATCGATCCTAGGAAAAGGGTACTTGTTCTTCACTGTCGCCTTGTTCAACTGTCTAAAGTCGATACACATCCTCATCGACCCGTCCTTCTTCTTAACAAACAAGATAGGCGCTCGCCACGGGGACATGATAGGCCTAATGAATCCCTTCTCCAGCAAATCACTAAGCTGCTCCTTAAGCTCCCTCAACTCAACAGGCGTTAATCGATACGGAGCAAGCGAAATCGGAGTTGTACCAGGAACAAACTCAATGATGAAGTCTATCTCCCGCCTCGGAGGAAAACCAGGAATCTCCTCAGGAAACACATCCGGGAAATGTCGAACCACAGGGACTCTACTAAGCTATACGCTCGAAGAAGAAGACGCATCTAAGGCATAGATCATGAAACCAGCATTCTCAAACGACAACAGACTAAACATCTCCATCGCAGAGACTAAAGGAATCTTCAACTGAGAATCTTGGCTGTAGAAATTCCAGTTCTCGCCAGACTGGGTCCTAAATCGCACAACACCATGGAAACAATCCACGGTGGCCCTATATCTAGACAACACGTCCATTCCCTCTATACAGTCAAAATCCCACATCACTAGCCTGATCAGGTTGGCTAACAACACACTCTCGCCAAACCTAAGAACACCATTCAACAAAATCTCCTGGGAGAACAGGCTCGCACCAGCAGGAGTCGCAACAGATACAACATCACACAGAGTAGTGATATGCAAACCATGCTCAACCACAAATGCATCAGAAATAAAATAATGCGACGCTCCTGTATCAAACAACACACTCGCAGGAAAATCAAAGATAAAGCAAGTACCTGAGATAATCCCTCCGCCCGGTGTGCCTTATGCTTGCTCCCTAGTCATGACGTTCACTTGGGCAAACTGAGGTCCAGAAAACTAAGGGTGGGAAGACTGTCCAAACCGCAAAGGACCAGGCTGCTGAAACGGCCTAAACTGAGGCTCCCCCAACCTCTGCTGCTGAACAGGAAAAGCAGAACGACCTCTAGACGATCCACCTCGACCCTGCGGTGGAACTGCGGTATGCTGCGATCCAGACAAAGGACACACTCTAGAAAAGTGCCCATACTGACCACATACATTACAAGAACCCTGCACACCTACACACTGCGCTGTAGGGTGCCTTCCACCACACTGGCCACAATGCTCAACCTTGGTACCACCGCTGCTGGAGCTACCAGAACCAGAAGTGTCATGCCCCGTGCTAATAAACAGAGAATATAGCACAATTAAGCACATAATCATGGAAGCGTAAAATCGGGCTTAAAAATTTTTCGAAATCATTTGGGCCTGAACTCAAAATCATCCTTCAAAATGTTCATAATCAAAATACGAGTTAACTCAAACTCATACAAAACAGGTAACAACAAGTCTCGAATCAAATACAAATCCCCAATACAATAAAACACGGGACATCCCCCGGTTAAATACATAAAATAAAATAAACTAGGACTCAAGGAAACGGGGATCTACCAGCTGGCACTCCACTCGGTCCAGCTTGGTTACCTGAAGATCCTGCAAATGGGTAACACAGACCCAAACAACACAAAAGCAGGAAAAGAAATATGAGGTCAAGCCTCAGTACGAAGAGCTATCAAAACAGCTAATCATGCAACATGCTATAATTAATGCTATGAAATGCATGAGGGCTATCAAGGATCGGGTAGCTAGACCAGTGTATCAACTGGCAAATCATCTCAATTAGCCTCTATACCCGTACGGTGTATCAACCGGGAAAATCATCGGTCCGTGATCTTCAGAGCCCGTCAGCCCATCACAGCTCGGTGGTAGACACTCGAATCCGGTACTCACCACTCCGATGATAGCGTTGGACTTTTCAGGCACGACACATCTGTCGGCCAGTCACAACGTGGCTCTCAATCAGGTCATCAATCAATCTGTCAATCAGGCTCAAGATGTATGCATGTATGCCAAATTAATATTCAATTCACAATGCATACAATTCAATACTTGAAAACAGAATGTGCAACTCAAACAATTCAACAAACAGTATCACGTAAAAGCACAGCATCACATCAGCAGATTTCATAACATCAATCACAGCCATGTCCACGCTCAAAGCTGTTAAACCTGCTCAATTCGTACCTTCAATCCTCAAATACCTCAACAGAGTTCTCACAAGTCGCTGCAACTCACGGCCTAGGCAACCAGATCTCTCCTGGCTTGGCATACTGTTGGCGAAAGTGGCGGATCCGGATCCCGTTTCCCGGGGGCGCAGCGGAAGTTAAAAATTTGCCCCGAGATACGTTCAATACATTAAAACAAATCAATAAACCTTTCATAGGGAATTTATCGATTGTTACCTTTATGGCGTCTAGGCTCCTGGCTCCAACCAGTTTCACAAGGAAACCGGCACTTCAAAAGATAGGCGGCGGTAGATCGTCTAATCAGGTCCACGATCGGAAACGCGATTCCTCCATAAATCTGCACTAGAATATCTGACGGATTTTGGCACGATCGGATTCTTCTCGTCACGCTGATCGAAAAAATTCCGATCACGAAGTCGCCGGTGGCGGGCGGCGGTGAGCGGCGGCGGCGGCGTGAGGTTGGGAGAGGAAGGGGGCGGCCGATTTTGGAGCTAGGGTTGTGAGAGTGAATTGTGTTCTATCCCTAGACCAACTCTACTCATTAAAGATGGTACATGGGCTAGAACCGGCCCAATGGACTTGGGTCAAACCCAGGTCCATATGAACATCCGGTTCATTTAATTCGCCGTGGTTTCATCATAATCCCGATTGATGATCAGATCGGACCGATCGACTCAGTTTTCAAAACCGAGTATTATGATGTGAAAACAATTTTTCAGACCACCTAGTCCAAAATTACAGTTTAGCCCCTCAACTTTGGGAAATCGCAATTTGACCCCTGTTGACTTTTAGGAAGTCGCACTCCCTAAAATCCTCTTCCTATGCTCAACACATTGAGCTCAGTTTCCGTGCGGGAATCATGAATCCAGTACTTGTGTGACCCTCAATGGTTCAGGGATACAGCTAGCCGTGGGCCCACAACCATTGTGGCTCCGAAATCACAATTTCGGACTTGCCCAACGGACCATTGTAAAGCACCTAGCAACATCGCCCCATGATCCCCTAGGTATCACTGATAGTGCCTGCAAGAACCAGTTGGTCGTGGTTAGCGTACAGTACGGTCCTTTCAACACATATATCCCGATCAGATCAACGACCATTGGTAAATCGAGAGTCGCTAAAGATCCGATAGCTATGCATACATCTTGGAGATCGAATAGTGACATCACGAGTGTTACTAGGTAAACCCATTTACCTAAAACACTTCTAGTACTCTAGCCAGAGATTTATACACTATTATCCCCTCAGATAGCATAGGATATCCACGCATGAAAGCGAGCAGTGAATCCTCAACAACGAAGCATCGACTCCTACATGCATCGGGACCTCACCCAATCCCGCCACCTAATGACCCCTGTAGAATCTCAATGACGTTTCGAGTAGTAGAGGACTAATCAGTACAACCAAGACCTCGGATTTATCCACTCGACAAATGGTAACCAGTTGGAAAGTCCGAACGAGGGTAGTTCGATAGATCACCAGGTCACTATCCATCTGCATGCTCAGAACATCACAATGTTCCCTACCAATGAAATATGGTACTTCACATCGCAGATGCTAGTCTCAAGCTCGGGCGGCCTTATCCTCATTTTGACGACCCAATCTACTAGGAACGAATTCAGAATACACAGTGACTATTAGATGTGTTTCATGATAGCCATCATATCCACTATCACATCTAACATACACTATGGTGCATTCTAGGTCTTTACCCAACATAATTGTTAACATTATAACATAATGAAAAAAAAAGAATGCCATAAATAAATGCGTATTTCATAAATAAAGATTGTCATATACAAGAGTCTATAAAACCCACACACCACAAGTTGGCTAGTTGGGCATCTACTCTAACAATCTCCCACTTACCCTATAGCCAACTACTCATCAGACGTAGTCCCATTATTTCGCGATGTTTTTCAAACAACGGTACTGGCAAGGGCTTCGTAAGTGGATCAGCAATGTTGTCTGCAGAGGCGACTCTCTCAACTGCTATATCACCTCTAGCCACAATATCCCGGATTATGTGGTATTTCCTCAGTATATGTTTGGATCTTTGGTGAGACCTAGGCTCCTTTGCTTGCGCAACGGCACCCGTGTTGTCGTAGTACACCGGGACTGGACCAACTCCATCAGGGATGACGCCCAACTCTTGGACGAAATTCCTTATCCAAACCGCCTCCTTAGCAGCGGCTGATGCTGCGATGTACTCAGCCTCAGGGGTTGAATCCGCGATGGTGTCTTTCTTGGAACTCTTCCAAGAGACAGCACCACCATTGAGCATGAATACAAATCAAGAGGTAGACTTCGAATCATCCACGTCACATTGGAAGCTAGAATCAGTGTAGCCTTCCAATTTCAGTTCACCACCCCCATAGACCATGAACATATTCTTAGTCCTTCGCAAGTACTTAAGAATATCCTTCACAGCTTTCCAATGCAATTGGCCTATCACCTTTAGCCACAATATCCCGGATTATGTGGTATTTCCTCAGTATGTGTTTGGATCTTTGGTGAGACCTAGGCTCCTTTGCTTGCGCAACGGCACCCGTGTTGTCGCAGTACACCGGTACTGGACCAACTCCATTAGGAATGACGCCCAACTCTTGGACGAAATTCCTTATCCAAACGGCCTCCTTGGCAGCAGCTGATGCTGCGATGTACTCAGCCTCAGTGGTTGAATCCGCGATGGTGTCTTGCTTGGAACTCTTCCAAGAGACAGCACCACCATTGAGCATGAATACAAATCCAGAGGTTGATTTCGAATCATCCACGTCACACTGGAAGCTAGAATCAGTGTAGCCTTCCAGTTTCAGTTCACCACCCCCATAGACCATGAACATATTCTTAGTCCTTCATAAGTACTTAAGAATATCCTTCACAGCCTTCCAATGTAATTGGCCGGGGTTGGCCTGGTAGCGGCTCGTGACACTCAGAGCATATGCAACATCCGGTCTAGTCGAGATCATGCCATACATAATACTACCTATTGCCGAGGAATATGGTACACGTGTCATACTCTCTATCTCCTCATCAGTCTTTGGACACATAGACTTAGATAGAGTGACCCCGTGGCACATAGGTAGGTGTCCTCTCTTGGACTCTTCCATAGAGAACCTCTTAAGTATGATATCGATGTAGGTAGCTTGGGTGAGTCCGAGCATCCATTTAGATCTATCCCGATAGATCTGTATTCCAAGAATATAGGATGCTTCACCCATGTCCTTCATCGAAAATCTGCTAGACAGCCATACTTTAGTTGACTGCAGCATTCCTACATCATTCCCAATGAGCAGAATGTCATCAACATAAAGTACTAGGAACGTCACAGCGCTTTTAACTACCTTCTTGTAGACACATGGCTCCTCGAGATTCTTGATGAAACCAAATTCCTTAATTGTTTCATCGAATCTCAGGTTCCAACTTCGTGATGCTTGTTTGAGACCGTAGATCGATCTCTGAAGCCTGCATACCTTATGCTCGCTTCCAACAGATGTGAAACCCTCAGGCTGCGTCATATAGATCTCTTCCTTAATGTTTCCATTAAGGAACGCAGTTTTCACATCCATTTGCCATATCTCATAGCCGTACCATGTGGCTATGGCTAACAAGATTCTAATTGACTTGAACATTGCGACTGGCGAGAAGGTTTCATCATAGTCAACACCTTGCCTTTGAGTATAACCTTTCGAGACCAGTCATGCCTTGTAGGTCATTACCTTACCATCAGGCCCAAGTTTCCTCTTGTATACCCATTTGCACCCGAATGAAACCAATTCCTTCGGGAGGTTAACAGAGTCCAAACTGGTTAGCATGCATTGAGTCAAATCCTAGAAACAAACACTTTTGTTTCGCTCGGATAGTAGAAGTAGTATCCAATGGAATTATTTGGATACCCAATGAAGTAGCATAAGAGGGATCTCGTATCCAGCTTATCTCCCACTGTCTGCTTCACGTAAGCAGGACATCCCCAAATCCTCATGTATGAGTACTTGGGTGGTTTGCCCATCCATATCTCATGTGGAGTCTTATCCACTGCCTTGGTGTGGACATTGTTCAACAACATTA
>KV010094.1:14869-28853 GCA_001598015.1 Dorcoceras hygrometricum
AGGCCCAAAAATCTCAAAATTTCAAAATCGACCAAAACGGGCCCGATATCGAATATCGGCCCGAAAACTTCACGGGCTGCCCGGAACAGGCCCGAACAAAACCCTAGAAGAAATCAGCCGTCACGATATCGCCGGAGCTTCGCCGGAGCGGCGGCCGCCACAACGAAAAACGTGCACGGCGCAAAAAAAAAAACGCACGGCCGCGACAAGCGCGGCAGCGCTTCGCCCATTCGCGGCGGCGGCCGCCCCGCACCAACGAAAAACGTGCACGGCGCAAAAAAAAAAACGCACGGCCGCGACAAGCGCGGCAGCGCTTCGCCCATTGCGGCGCATGGCAGTGCGCCTCTTGCATCATTGTCGCGCAACCAGTGCGCTAAGGGGCAGCAACCGGTCGGCCAGCGTGCGCAACAATTTGCCCAACACCGCAGGCCACCGTGAGCCTTCCATCGCGGCGGCAGATCGCGCAACGATTGCGCGAAGCGGCGCCCATGCATCGGCGAGACGCGGCGCAATAGCTTGCGCGGAGTGGCGCCCACCTCTCGGCCGCGAGGCGCGGCCAGCGCGCAACGAGGTGCGTGCGGCTGCTGGCCATGGCCGGCCACCATGCGCGGCCAGCGCGCATGGCGTCGCGCGCGCGATGGGCCGCCGCGCGAGGCAGTGGCCTACCGGTAGTTTTTTTAAAAAAAAAATTTTTGTTTCGATTTGAAATTTGAGAGATTTGATACAATATGGCACTATTGTATTGATCAGATCTGAAAACCTTGGCTCTGATACCACTGTTGTAGAACCGCGGCGGATCCAGATCACGCCTCCCGGCGAGGCAGCGGAAGAACAAAAATTGCCGGGAGACGATCAATACAATTCATTAAAACAGATAATCTATGACATTCATAGGGCGTTTAGATTGCTACCTTGCTGGCAACTCGTGCCTGGCTCCGACCAGTTTCTCGAGGAAACCGGCACTTCACGGCAGATTGCGGTAGACTACGTCAATCAGGTCCACGACCGGATACGAGACTCCTTCGTCAGCCTGCACTATAAGGCCTGACGAGATCGGCGCGGATGGATTCTCCTCGTCATGTTGGCCGGAACAAATTCCGGCGACTCGAAGCGGCGGCGACGGCGGCGGCGGCGGCTTATGAGAGGAGGGGAGGCGGCGGCCACTTGCTAGGTTTAGGGTTTGTAGTTTATCAAAGTGTAAGTTGATTAAGGCCTAAGTCTATATTAAATAGACTTGGTGATGGATTTGGATCCGGCCCAACGGGCCATGGTCCAACGGATGAACATTCGGTTCATCTCCATCACCGAGACTTCATCGTAACTCCGATCGCCGATCAGATCGGACCGATCGACTCAGTTTCCAAAACTGAACACTATAATCTGAAAAACCATTTTTCAGAACCTCGGTGCAAAATGACCGTTTTGCCCCTCAACAGCGGAAATCACGATTTGACCCCTGTTGACTTTCAGGAAGTCGCACTCCCCAAAATCCTCTTCTCATGCTCAACACATTGAGCTCAGTATCCGTGCGGGAGTGACATCGCGAGTGTAACTAGGTAAACACATTTACCTAAAACACTTCTAGTACTCTGGCCAGAGATTTATACACTATTATCCCCTCAGATAGCATAGGATATCCACGCATGTCTGCGAGCGGTGAATCCTCGACAACGATGCATCGACTCCTACATGCATCGGGGTCTCACCCAATCCCGCCGCCTGATGACCCCAAGTGAGTCGGCAAACGAGTCAAAGTGAGACGCCTATCATGTAGAGTCTCAATGACGTTTCGAGTCGTGAGGACTAATCAGTACAACCAAGACCTCGGACTTATCCACTCGACAAATGGTAACCACTTGGAAAGTCCGAATTAGGGTAGTTCGATAGATCAACAGGTCACTATCTATCTGCATGCTCAGAACCTCACAATGTTCCCTACCAATGAAACATGGTACTTCGCATCGCAGATACTAGTCTCTAGCTCGGGCGGCCTTATCCTCATTTTGACGGCCCAATCGACTAGGAACATGTTCAGAATACACAGTGACTATTAGATGTGTTTCATGATAACCGTCATACCCACTATCACATCTAACATACACTTTAGTGTATTCTAGGTCTTTACTCAACGCAATTGTTAATCATCATACAACACAATGAAAGTAAAGAACGCCATATAAATAAATGCGAATATCATATATAAAGATTGTCATATACAAGAGTCTATAAACCCACACGCCACAAGTTGGCTAGTTGGGCATCTACTCTAACAAAAGCAGCCCTGGAGTTATGGAATTGTAGTTTATAAACTTATTAATTTGCGGTTTTATCAATTGTTAGAGGGTTACTAATATAATTGTGTCGATGAGTTTTTTCTGAGTTCTTGTAATTTTCAGTTTCTGGAAGAACATCGGTACATCGATGGGTTTTTTCTGAGTTCTTGTAATTTTCAGTTTCTGAAAGAACATCGGTACAAGAAGAGTGAGTTCTCAATCCAAAGGTGACAATGGGGAAGAAAGCAGTGAAGAAAAATCCGGAAAAATGTAGTATGGAAAAGATGTCCCGTAGAAGTAAAAATAAGAAGAATTATGGCAAAGGTACGAAGGCTAATTACGTTGTGTATAGTTTATGTTTTAGATTCGATCTTTCTGCAACGAAATCGTTTATCTACTGTGGTGAATCGTATTATTGATGCTCTTATGTCTCTGACGTTTTTATGATAAAATATTTTTTGCCGATATTTAACTTATATTTAATTTAATTTGATTGTGCATAAATGACAGCAGAAGATGAAGTTCTTGATGATGTACATGCGAAGAAGATTGGAAAACAATTTTATTCACGATGCTCCCCAACCTATTTTAGTAAATGTCATGAGCGAGCTGAAAGCCGATCGCAAAGGTACGAAGGCTAATTACGTTGTGTATAGTTTATGTTTTAGATTCGATCTTTCTGCAACGAAATCGTTTATCTACTGTGGTGAATCGTATTATTGATGCTCTTATGTCTCTGACGTTTTTTATGTATAAAATATTTTTTGCCGATATTTAACTTATATTTAATTTAATTTGATTGTGCATAAATGACAGCAGAAGATGAAGTTCTTGATGATGTACATGCGAAGAAGATTGGAAAACAATTTTATTCACGATGCTCCCCAACCTATTTTAGTAATGTCATGAGCGAGCTGAAGCCGATCTTAGGCGAGCAGCAGCGAATGCGGATTTCTGATTCACCATTTTCTAAATGGATTGATATGCCGGTTCTTGCGATCAATAGTGGTCGGCTTGATTAATTTTTGAACAGATTTCATGTTCATTCATGTTCGTTTATTATTATTGACGATGTTATGATTCCGTTCCGTTCATCGGACTTCTCTATTTTTCTTGTCTGCATCATAGTGGTCAGCCTGTTGATTTGGACCTGAAAATGGAGTCACGATTTCTAGCGGGTCACTTTGCTAGCAAAGTGACGAAGGCCGATCGGACAGCCATTCGTGAAAGGATGATGCTACTTGCAGGAAGTAGCGAGGAGAATGAAGTTGATGATTTTTTTCCTTGATTTTATTTTGTTCATTTTCAATTGCATTATATTCTCCACCGCTAGTTACGTCACGTCTAGTTTCATATTTCCGTATCTCGATGATCTTACGACATTTTTTAATCATGCCTAGGGAGATGCTGCATTCCATTTTTTATATCAAGAAATTTGCCATCTTGGAAGTAAAATTTATGTGGATAGATGCTTGTTGGATTGATGGTTAGTTTGATATGTATTTTATCAATTGTTCTGTTGTGTAAGTATATTTGTATCTCACGAATTTTTTTTTAGGCATTGGTGTACGATAGTATCCCAACTTTAGGGGTTCGTCGAAGTTTAAATGTATACCCTATGTTGTTTCGGTGGAGGAAAAACATGATTCCTTTGAAAAGCGATGAAGACGATACATTATTAGATAGGCCCAGGGCCATGATATCTAAAGTATATACTAGGAGGCCAAGGGCCCAGCTACAGGTCGTTAAAGGGAGGGATGGAGAGAGTGAAGAGTAGTTAGTCAGTTAGTTCCTAGCACAGGCTAGTGGTCACAGGGAATGTTCCCTGGGTTATGATGTTCACACTGTAATCACATTGTTGCACGGTTGGTTACTGGAAATCAATAGAATCTTTTTCTCAAATTATTCTTGTTATCAAACGTAACAATTTATCAAAACAAACCAATTAGCTTTAAATCCATCACTCTAAATACAACCTAAGTTTCGAAACTAGTAGTTATTCAAATTTTTTGAGCATGTCAAATGTCAATGAAGAAATAATAAAAACTTTGAAGATTTTGCAAACAAAGAGTAGTTGGATATCACCAATCAATGCAAATAAATATTCATTATTCAATAATAAGTGAAATTTATATTTAATTGCGATAAAACTTGATGCAGTCAGAAGGGCAAGAAGCTTCGAGTAAAGTAATGGAATATACAAATTGGATTGATTATATTTCATTCAACTATTTATTGCAAAAATTTGAACAAGTTTTCATAATATAACTTAAATTTAGGTATATTAAGAAATGTTTGCAAATCATTTTAGAACCCTATCACTTGGCTCAAACATATCTCATTCAAGAAGAAGATGCATTCTTCTTAACATTGCTCTTTATTTTTGCATGTTTCACTGAATCACATAAAACTCTATAAGTATCTCATAAAATTATGCACAAGAACTATGCGAGCAAGCAAAAAAAGATGAACTACCCCTGCAATCTAATCTATCGAGTTCATCCCCGCGCATGTGTGATGCACGGTGTTCGACATGGACAAACTCATGAGCTCTCCTGAAAGCTTAATGCTCGGGACAGTGCTGCCGGATTTGCATGTAATACTGAAGATGTTTCAAGAACACTGGATTTTTCATCACTGTTTGATTGGCTTTGAAAAGGCTTGAAAAGATCAGCACCACCAAGAGAATCAACAGAATCATGCTTTATCCCCAATGTTTCCCATATAGAGCTTTTTGCCGCTTCTTCTGGGTCATCAATTCGCAACGTTTTTGGAATCCATAGACTCTTTTCGGAACTACTCTCCTTTTGTGGCTCTGCCTCATTTCCATTAGGTGATTTCAGAAGGTTTTCGTCCCTGGAGTGCTTCCCCAGAGTAGGGGAATTTGGATCAGAGGAACTCTGTGGCTTGTCGCACTGAATTGCAGTAGGCATTTGTGGAAAAACCCAAGGAACATTCCAGGCACCGGGTACAGCACAACCCCAATACGGTAGTGTTGTAGAAAAGAATGGCACGGGAAAAGTAGCAGGACTAACAGTAGGTGGAGACATCGGAGTGCTCCAAGGATCGGAGTGCCATGGGAAATGCCAGGGGGCTCCAGGAAAGCAAGGTACTCGTGGAGGAACAGGAGGAAAATTTGAGGTCGATTCTGGCAATACAGATTTACACTTGTCACTCGTTGAACTTGCAGTACTAGTGAAAGTTCTAAACTGGGGATCATCTCGGTTCACTTTACTCCCATGAGAAACGGATATATTTGCTTCAGTTCTGTGGAATCCATTTCTTCTACTGTTAATGATTGACTCATCGGCAATATTCAAAGCTGAGGCCATTGACTCACATAGAGGTGTATCTGAATTAAATGTAAGGACAGTACTGTTATTGGGGTTCAGAGCAGCCGGGTGAATTACATTTGGTATATCCACCTGTGCGCTCTGAAGAGCTTCTCGAACAGTTAGATGCCGGAACTGAGACACAGTATTCTTGTTCTTGCGACGGCCAGCTCCTATTGGAACATTCCTCATTGTCCCACCAGCTGTCCAGTATCGGTGACAATTCTTGCAGAAATGCCTGGGCTGATTGACATTGTAATTATTGAAATAACAGAATTTTGTATCCATGCTGTTACATCGTGGGCATGGAAGTATCTTGTCTGGCTTCTTTAAGGTTCTATCCTGTGAGTTACCTGCCCCATTCTGGTCTTCTTCAGTTTTTGAGGTTTTGTTAGCTACAGCACGGTCATCAGCAGAAGGTGTTGTTGAGTCCTCAGGGATCCTGTTAGAATCTCTAAATTCCTCTTCCATCGTAGGTTGGCCCAGACCACCCTTTTTCGCTGCATCTTGAATTGTATCTGAGAGACTCTGCGCTCATAATGATCATCCATTAGAGAGATGATATGTAAATTTATTTACTCTAATTCAGTATAGTGATTTATATGGCAAAGATAAGCCAACAACCATGTCAACATGGGCGGATTCAAAGAGAGATATTAACCTTTAATTGTTCTTTTATTCCTAAACCTGTAAGTCAAAAACGATAGAAAATAGCTTATGAGAAACTCCCCTCATTTTGTCTCCCCATCTCCCTGATCGCTAAATTCACCTTCTCATGCATCAATCATTTAAGCCAAGCAACAAGAATTGCGGGGCACACTTAGGCAAGAAGTAAACTGAAACTCCTCAAACCGTATGTCGCGGAGAAACAAAAGCACACCCCAGTTATCTATTTATGGGGCGAGGCGAAGAAACATGGATTCGTCTCAATAAGAATTAATTCAGCCATTTGTTACACAACGATATGAATTATGAAGCATCGAATATTTTCTGGGATGTTTATAGTTGTCTATCAAATAAGTGATTTTCCATGAATAAATCTACAGTAAATATTCCAGTTCCATGCTTGAAGGTTTATTTTTGGAAAAAAGCGGCTTCTGAGAGAAATACTGACATCTTCCAAGTACAAATCAAGAAAATCCGGATGGCCACGAGCAAGATTTCTATTTCGAAGTCCTTAAAAAACTAAAGTACTATCCAAATCAAGACCCCAGTTCCCTTTTAAACAATCCCTCAAATTCATTGCTCAACCCAATAATTCTTCAAACCAAAATTATTAAACTACTGAGACAATTCAGGTTCCAATTAGCACATCCTAAAATGGCAAAAGCCAAAGCTTCAGCATCAATCATATCATTAAAATCTCTTTACTTCTACAAACTATAGTATCAAGATTACCTAAATGAGAGTAAGCCGGAACCTACCCTGGAAGTCCACTAAATCTTCCGAGATAACCAAAATTAAAAGAGACCCATTGTATTTCATACAAAATCTAAAAAAGGGTCGTCTCCCAGTTCATTTCAATTCATACCTTGGTTGATTCTTGCTCCTCTGCATCTAAATCCAAGTTCCTATCTTCAAGCATAGAATCAGAGGAACAAGGGGGGTCATGGTGGGAGCCATCCTCTTCAGCCGCAACAGAGCATTGAGTTGGAACAGGTAAAGATGTTACCGCTGGAGCGGCGGCGGCGGCCTCCTGTAGTTCAATGGTCTTACCAAAAAGTTTTATCTTGGGGTCTCTTTCCACGAACATATTTACTTCTTCCTCTGTTTCTTCTCTTCTTATATCCAATTACATAATAAAAATTCAGTAAAATGAACAGAAGAAGAAAATAAGTGCAGGGCAATTGGGATTGGCAAATATGACAACACACATTGAGTGCTAGTTTGGGCAACAAAATAGCTTGTAGAAGAAATACCTAACTACATTGATTTCTTGATAGTTTTCTAAAAAAACTTAGCTTTAATAATTAATATATTTGTAAAGAAACGTTCTTTTTATTTATGTAAAGTATTCAAAAATATCCCATAAATCATAATTTATTCGACTTTTTTGGTACCTTTAACTTTTTCTAAAAAAAAAAGACTTTCATTTTATGAAATGTTAATAAGTGTTGTAGAAGACCAGATGGATGGGGTGGTATGGATGAACCTGCCATGTCAGCAAAACAAAAAATTTGAGCCACAGATTTTATAGAGATCTTGTCACCCTCCTCTCTTTTCCCTTTTGTTTTCTTTTTTTTGATTCTGGTGTGCTAAAGTGGAGTTTACTAATCTGATCTGACTCAGCCATTTTCCTTATCTTTTTTTAACTCACTTTTTGCATTTTCCTTCTAAAGTGGGTTAACTTTTGTGTTCCTAATGTTTTCTTTCTCTTTTTTCACTATTATTATTATTAAAATAATATATTCCCATTTTTCTGGTTGGCAACCCAAGTTTGTTTAAGTCAAAAAAGTTCAAGAAAAGTGAGGCCACGCCATCAATGCGTGTAGAATCAGCTACAACAAGATGGTTCTTTAATCTTAGTTCTACGCCACTTGCTATGAATAATTTGAACATTTACTACCATAGAAATACTTTACAAAGTAAATATTTTTTAATTTGCCAGCAAGACTTTATTTTAAAGTCTAATTAACTTGAGTTATCTTCACCATTCTCTGGTTTTATTTGATATATAGTTTGCAGTTTACTGAATGCATTCAAGATTTTGCTTAGCAATCTTGAAATAAGAATTTTAAACAGTTTATCTTTTTATCATAAATGTAAATGATTGCTTTTAGGCTTTGATGTATTTAGTATTTAAAAGGTAGTCTTGCATTCATTTTGAACCACATACCAATCATGTGGTCACAATTTTTGCTTCCTATGTGCTCTACATGAATGTATATATGTCTACCAGTGGTTGGATTTCTATAAAGTTCCACTTTTCAATTATGTTAATATGTATGGGCATTGTCATGTGACATTTGGTTGAGTATGTCAACGATGAAGTGCAATAATTGCTTCTGTTAGGTAGAGCTTTCGAATCGTGGCGCTTGTGTTAGTATATGTCACCAGCTATAACTTTTGGTAAAGCGGCAAACACTTGGTTCTACAATTTGTATCAGAGCTAAGGTCACGGGTTCGATTCTCATTGGTTGCAAAGAGTGCAATTATTAGGAGGAAAATTGTTGAATTGCAATAATTGTCCCTGCTAGGTAGAACGATCGAATCGTGACGCTTGTGTTAATATACGGTTTAAAAGATGATGTTGTATCATTATCACCAGTTATAACTTTTGGCAAAGCGGCAAATGCTCGATCCTACAATGAAATTTATTCCTAAAGATTTCTAGATTGAATCCCACAAAAAGCTTCTTTACTTAAGCATGTTTGCAATATTCCGCATGATTTGTTGGCTATTACACATAACAATCAAAATGTACCCGATACACGCGTAAAGATAGTAACGGCGTGTCCTCATCGTTAAAAATGTTAACAATTTAAATTGATTGTCTATATTTTATAATATTCGGAGTAAGTTATTCATCATCTGTCATGATCCAATCTAAACAGGATTCATGATCCCATAATGTTTAAAAGTTATTTAATTTAAAATTTCATGTGAATTTTATTCAATTTGAAAGTGTAACATAAATTAAAGATTGAAAGCAAGATAAATCCCATGATGCGAAGGTCCATGTTCTAGGCCCAAGTTACGTCCTATGTAATGGGCCGGAGGATTTCAAGAGAAGACGTGGCCCGCCAAAAAGTTATTATTAAATTTAAATTTTGCAAGAAATATAGACTCGATTCCAAATTTATATATCCATGGCATAAAGTAACAATTCTATGTAATCTTATAATTCTATTAGCAAGATGCCCTTAGTGTTTATATGCTTGAACAAAATTATTATGGAGTTTTGTTTCTCAACAAAATTGATGATGAATGTGACATAAAAATCCATAATAACCTTCTTTTAGACATAGTAAAAAAACTTTGATCAACATGAAATTTGTAACATTTAATAAATTCGCAGAGATTTGACACATATGTGTTAACCTTTCGACAATTTTAAAAGCATGACTTTAGCATTCAACTCTTATATGCAACCCCTTGCTCCACTCACAAAATTGTACAAGAACATGATACCCTAAGGCTGCGTTTGGTACGAATGATTAGCTTGGATTGATAAATAATCCACCGTTTGACTCGTTGTTTGCACAATTTGGACGAATCCTCCAACACGTGATTGGTTACTATTCCAGCTTCCTTTGCCTGATTATTCATCCCTTCGAAATACAAGGTACTAGTAGTCCTCATATGCTGATTGGAATGAAATTGAGAAATGTCCCACTTTTACCCATGTTAACCCTTTTTACAATACACAGATCTATCAACAGAAGTGTGCTCGCCTTCTCTCATCCTTCAGATCTTCCAAAATCGGGTAGGAGAAGAACAGATCTCGGCGTCGCAGGTATGTTCCGATGATAATTTTGTTGTTACCCACGGTTCTATCTCTCTTGTGAATTATTGTTCTGAAACACCTTTTGTTGTGCGACTACGTTGGAGCAGTAATAAATGGATCAATACCAATTTTTTATGTTTTATGTTTCTGTAAACTGTCTCTCTAAGATTTGAATACCATTTTCAAGCTCTGATTTCTTTTGAGATGAACTAGTTCTAATACGGATTGACACATGGTGTACAAGGTAAGAAGATGTTAAAGACTGTTGTCTCGATCTGTAATAACTATGAAACTTGTCTTTGAAATTTCGAACAAGAAAAGTTCAATCATAATAGCAGCATGTATTGAGCATAAGTTGCTTATGCTCACTGTTGGATGAACCGAGTTTAGCCTGTTTGTATGATGAGAAAATAGTGGACAGAATAAAAAGCTTGTGGTCCTGCTTGTCGAATTTATTCATTATTATTTTTGTAACAGCATGCGGCATATTACTCGAAGGATAAAGTAATCTATTTTTTTATGCTTCCGAATTCCAGAATAAATCTTCCTAGAATTTGGGTGTATAGAGGTTGGACCCAACCTTTTTTGTACTCGTTTTCTATGCTGGGAAATATGTTATGAGCTGAGAAGTATAAAAACATTATTATTGAACTTGAACAATTAATTAGGATTGAGCTGTTATGAGCAGCCAAATATTGGTGAAAGTTTGTCTAATGTGTTGTAGGGCCAGAAAATGTAATGTGAGAATACTGTTTCGAAAATTGTTTACGAATAGAAGGGACTCTTTTATTTCAACATCTGCCCATAGTATCTTGTGATATTACTTGTCCATTTGCTATATTTCAATAGTAATGATATTGACATACTGAATCTTATTTTGTAGTTGTTTTCCAATTGTGCACGCAAGATGGATAGTAAACATAAAAACATTGTTCTTCTTATGCTCGTACATCAAATGTTGTATCGAAATTTTTTGTACGTATTGCTTTTGATACGACAACGTATGAGAATTATTCCGAAGAAACGTCGTCTTGCTCGTACAACAAATGCATCGTACAGTATGACACGCAGAATTAGTGCCCAATTGAGTCATATGCACTGTAACGCCCCAAAAATCCATAGGACCACATTTATGCATTTTACTAATCTTTTGGGCCATTTTGGAAATTTTAAATGTTATGTATCTGCTGAATTGTTGAAATCAGCAGGTAAGATGCGCTGCGGCTGGTTTCAGCAGATGACTCCAAGGAGCGATGCACGAGCTGAATTTTAAATCAATTGGAAAATGTTTTAAGGAGGTGGAATGCTTTCTTTAAGAGAAGGTTTGGTGTTTTACAAATTAAAATGATATGAAGGGAATTTTACTAAATTTTAAAGGTGTGTCATGCTTGATTGTACAAGTAGCATGCCACTAATCCTTTCATATAAAAACCTATTTTCAAAGTAATATTTTCATCATTTGCAAAGAAAAGTTTTAAAGTGTTCTTCAAAGAAATTCCAGAAGAGTTCGTGCGTTGCTCAAAGGGAGGATTTCTGCATGAATTAGCTGTTGTCGTAAAGCTTTGTTTAAGGCAAGTAAAAGCTGATCCTTTGCTACGCCATTTGAAGCATATATTGTGTTTTTATGATCTGCTTGCCTGTATGATATTGATATATTTAAAGTTCATGTTTAAAATGATTTAGACATGATAAGGAAAGAAAGATGGGTTCGAAAATGTTGTTTTGATGTTATGATGCTTCCAGGGTGATTTCCAGAAAGTTTATGAAGTTTTAAAGGTACTGAGGATTCGAAATTATTTCCAGAAACGCTATGAAAGTTCTTCTTGCAGTAGCTGTAATATTAGAATTTGATAACTGTGTAATTGGTAGTTGCTGGTTGAATCATTGGTATGGTTTGATAGGCAACGACTGATGGCATAAGTTGTTGTTTTGATATTACGTATGTCGAGTTATGTTCCAGCAGCTGTATCTACTTGTTAAGATTCAGCAGCTGCATTGCTTTCGTAAATTCAGCAGATGCATATTTCAGCAGATGCTTTGCTTTCGTAAATTCAGCAGATGCATATTTCAGCAGATGCTTTGCTTTCGTAAATTCAGCAGATGCATATTTCAGCAGATGCTTTGCTTTCGTAAATTCAGCAGATGCATATTTCAGCAGATGCTTTGCTTTCGTAAATTCAGCAGATGCATATTTCAGCAGATGCTTTGCTTTCGTAAATTCAGCAGATGCATATTTCAGCAGATGCTTTGCTTTCGTAAATTCAGCAGATGCATATTTCAGCAGATGCTTTGCTTTCGTAAATTCAGCAGATGCATATTTCAGCAGATGCTTTGCTTTCGTAAATTCAGCAGATGCATATTTCAGCAGATGCTTTGCTTTCGTAAATTCAGCAGATGCATATTTCAGCAGATGCTTTGCTTTCGTAAATTCAGCAGATGCATATTTCAGCAGATGCTTTGCTTTCGTAAATTCAGCAGATGCATATTTCAGCAGATGCTTTGCTTTCGTAAATTCAGCAGATGCATATTTCAGCAGATGCTTTGCTTTCGTAAATTCAGCAGATGCATATTTCAGCAGATGCTTTGCTTTCGTAAATTCAGCAGATGCATATTTCAGCAGATGCTTTGCTTTCGTAAATTCAGCAGATGCATATTTCAGCAGATGCTTTGCTTTCGTAAATTCAGCAGATGCATATTTCAGCAGATGCTTTGCTTTCGTAAATTCAGCAGATGCATATTTCAGCAGATGCTTTGCTTTCGTAAATTCAGCAGATGCATATTTCAGCAGATGCTTTGCTTTCGTAAATTCAGCAGATGCATATTTCAGCAGATGCTTTGCTTTCGTAAATTCAGCAGATGCATATTTCAGCAGATGCTTTGCTTTCGTAAATTCAGCAGATGCATAATTCAGCAGATGCTTTGCTTTCTTAAATTCAGCAGATGCATAAATCAGCAGTAGCGACTGGTTGTAGCAACTGGTTTAAGTGCTAACGACATCGTTTTGATTTATAATTATTTAAAAGACCTCGCGACTGGATTCTTGTCTTGCGACTGATTCCTATTCGTTGCGACTGGTACTGTTCACCAGCAGATGTATTTCATTTCATTATTTCAGCAGTTGCTTTACTTATTTCTCAGTACTGTGCATTCAGCTGGTATTAATCTTGCGACTGATATTGTTTAACCAGCTGGTCACTGTTCATTCTTCGTCTTCTTCATTAGATAACGAAAATCTCTGAATTTGATCTTCCTTCAATTCTAGATAAGTCTAACGAGTCTTCCGACTTATCTGACAGATTCAACTAGCTAAATTATTCAGTTTTCATCTTCGCAAGCATTACAAGGAAATCCTTTATAGTTCCAGAACATCACTAGATACATGAAAACCAGTAGCTCAAATAAAAAGAAAAAAACAGAGCAGAACGTTGTTTTACGAAATGTTTTAAGTTATGACAATGAAAAAGGTCCCTAATGAAAAGGTGAGTGCGCGGCTGACGAACCGTGTGCCCTTTTAACCAGGAAGGACTAGGATTACGGGTCGACGGATCTGTATACCCCTTCAACCATGAGCCATAGTGCTAAGACTGATATCAGGAGTTTGATCAAACGAAATGGACCAAATGTTTAAAGTATTGTCATAATTTTCCCAGAAAATGAAAAGAAGAGCACAAGAGTGATTACGATCACGGTTCTTAAGAGATGTTTAAAGAAAATGTTTTTAGAATTGATTCATGCTTATGCTTTCGATTTCTGCTAGACTTCATATGTTATGATACGCTTGTTCATTCCTAAGCGTAATGTTCAGACTCCAGTACATACCAGTTCTTGAGCAATTGTATTCTTACTTTTGTTATCCCAGATTTATTTACCTGCTGGGCCTTTGGCTCACTAGTTTTTATTGAGTGCAGGTAATCCTCAGCAGGAAGATGGGA